>CM054059.1:333941842-334331578 GCA_028641055.1 Alopecurus myosuroides | reverse complement strand
AGTAGAATTCTTGTTCAAATAACTTAACTAGGTTTTTTATCAGTAAATTTCTTGCTTAAAATTTAATTCTAAATTCATTCCTAGTAGAATTCTTGTTCAAATAACTTAACTAGGTTTTTTATTAGTAAATTTCTTGCTTAAAATTTAATTCTAAATTCATTCCTAGTAGAATTCTTGTTCAAATAACTTAACTAGGTTTTTTATTAGTAAATTTCTTGCTTAAAATTTAATTCTAAATTCATTCCTAGTAGAATTCTTGTTCAAATAACTTGAACTAGATTTTTTATTAGTAAATTGCTTGCTCAAAATTTAATTCTAAATTCATTCCTAGTAGAATTCTCTTAACTAGTTTTTTATTAGTAAATTTCTTGCTTAAAATTTAATTCTAAATTCATTCCTAGTAGAATTCTTGTTCAAATAACTTAACTAGGTTTTTTATTAGTAAATTTCTTGCTTAAAATTTAATTCTAAATTCATTCCTAGTAGAATTCTTGTTCAAATAACTTAACTAGGTTTTTTATTAGTAAATTTCTTGCTTAAAATTTAATTCTAAATTCATTCCTAGTAGAATTCTTGTTCAAATAACTTGAACTAGGTTTTTTATTAGTAAATTGCTTGCTCAAAATTTTATTCTAAATTCATTCCTAGTAGAATTCTCTTAACTAGTTTTTTACTAGTAAATTTCTTGCTTAAAATTTAATTCTAAATTCATTCCTAGTAGAATTCTTGTTCAAATAACTTAACTAGGTTTTTTATCAGTAAATTTCTTGCTTAAAATTTAATTCTAAATTCATTCCTAGTAGAATTCTTGTTCAAATAACTTAACTAGGTTTTTTATTAGTAAATTTCTTGCTTAAAATTTAATTCTAAATTCATTCCTAGTAGAATTCTTGTTCAAATAACTTAACTATGTTTTTTATTAGTAAATTTCTTGCTTAAAATTTAATTCTAAATTCATTCCTAGTAGAATTCTTGTTCAAATAACTTAACTAGGTTTTTTATTAGTAAATTTCTTGCTTAAAATTTAATTCTAAATTCATTCCTAGTAGAATTCTCTTAACTAGTTTTTTATTAGTAAATTTCTTGCTTAAAATTTAATTCTAAATTCATTCCTAGTAGAATTCTTGTTCAAATAACTTAACTAGGTTTTTTATCAGTAAATTTCTTTCTTAAAATTTAATTCTAAATTCATTCCTAGTAGAATTCTTGTTCAAATAACTTAACTAGGTTTTTTATTAGTAAATTTCTTGCTTAAAATTTAATTCTAAATTCATTCCTAGTAGAATTCTTGTTCAAATAACTTAACTAGGTTTTTTATTAGTAAATTTCTTGCTTAAAATTTAATTCTAAATTCATTCCTAGTAGAATTCTTGTTCAAATAACTTTAACTAGGTTTTTTATTAGTAAATTGCTTGCTCAAAATTTTATTCTAAATTCATTCCTTTCTTAACTAGTTTTTTACTAGTAAATTTCTTGCTTAAAATATAATTCTAAATTCATTCCTAGTAGAATTCTTGTTCAAATAACTTAACTAGGTTTTTTATCAGTAAATTTCTTGCTTAAAATTTAATTCTAAATTCATTCCTAGTAGAATTCTTGTTCAAATAACTTGAACTAGGTTTTTTATTAGTAAATTTCTTGCTTAAAATTTAATTCTAAATTCATTCCTAGTAGAATTCTTGTTCAAATAACTTAACTAGGTTTTTTATCAGTAAATTTCTTTCTTAAAATTTAATTCTAAATTCATTCCTAGTAGAATTCTTGTTCAAATAACTTAACTAGGTTTTTTATTAGTAAATTTCTTGCTTAAAATTTAATTCTAAATTCATTCCTAGTAGAATTCTTGTTCAAATAACTTCACTAGGTTTTTTATTAGTAAATTTCTTGCTTAAAATTTAATTCTAAATTCATTCCTAGTAGAATTCTTGTTCAAATAACTTAACTAGGTTTTTTATTAGTAAATTGCTTGCTCAAAATTTTATTTTAATTCATTCCTAGTAGAATTCTCTTAACTAGTTTTTTATTAGTAAATTTCTTGCTTAAAATTTAATTCTAAATTCATTCCTAGTAGAATTCTTGTTCAAATAACTTAACTAGTTTTTTATCAGTAAATTTCTTGCTTAAAATTTAATTCTAAATTCATTCCTAGTAGAATTCTTGTTCAAATAACTTAACTAGGTTTTTTATTAGTAAATTTCTTGCTTAAAATTTAATTCTAAATTCATTCCTAGTAGAATTCTTGTTCAAATAACTTAACTAGGTTTTTTATTAGTAAATTTCTTGCTTAAAATTTAATTCTAAATTCATTCCTAGTAGAATTCTTGTTCAAATAACTTAACTAGGTTTTTTATTAGTAAATTTCTTGCTTAAAATTTAATTCTAAATTCATTCCTAGTAGAATTCTTGTTCAAATAACTTAACTAGGTTTTTTATTAGTAAATTGTTTGCTTAAAATTTAATTCTAAATTCATTCCTAGTAGAATTCTTGTTCAAATAACATAACTAGGTTTTTTATTAGTAAATTTCTTGCTTAAAATTTAATTCTAAATTCATTCCTAGTAGAATTCTTGTTCAAATAACTTGAACTAGGTTTTTTATTAGTAAATTGCTTGCTCAAAATTTTATTCTAAATTCATTCCTAGTATAATTCTCTTAACTAGTTTTTTATTAGTAAATTTCTTGCTTAAAATTTAATTCTAAATTCATTCCTAGTAGAATTCTTGTTCAAATAACTTAACTAGTTTTTTATTAGTAAATTTCTTGCTTAAAATTTAATTCTAAATTCATTCCTAGTAGAATTCTTGTTCAAATAACTTAACTAGGTTTTTTATTAGTAAATTTCTTGCTTAAAATTTAATTCTAAATTCATTCCTAGTAGAATTCTTGTTCAAATAACTTGAACTAGGTTTTTTATTAGTAAATTTCTTGCTTAAAATTTAATTCTAAATTCATTCCTAGTAGAATTCTTGTTCAAATAACTTAACTAGGTTTTTTATTAGTAAATTTCTTGCTTAAAATTTAATTCTAAATTCATTCCTAGTAGAATTCTTGTTCAAATAACTTAACTAGGTTTTTTATTAGTAAATTTCTTGCTTAAAATTTAATTCTAAATTCATTCCTAGTAGAATTCTTGTTCAAATAACTTAACTAGGTTTTTTATTAGTAAATTTCTTGCTTAAAATTTAATTCTAAATTCATTCCTAGTAGAATTCTTGTTCAAATAACTTGAACTAGGTTTTTTATTAGTAAATTGCTTGCTCAAAATTTTATTCTAAATTCATTCCTAGTAGAATTCTCTTAACTAGTTTTTTATTAGTAAATTTCTTGCTTAAAATTTAATTCTAAATTCATTCCTAGTAGAATTCTTGTTCAAATAACTTAACTAGTTTTTTATCAGTAAATTTCTTGCTTAAAATTTAATTCTAAATTCATTCCTAGTAGAATTCTTGTTCAAATAACTTAACTAGGTTTTTTATTAGTAAATTTCTTGCTTAAAATTTAATTCTAAATTCATTCCTAGTAGAATTCTTGTTCAAATAACTTAACTAGGTTTTTTATCAGTAAATTTCTTGCTTAAAATTTAATTCTAAATTCACTCCTAGTAGAATTCTTGTTCAAATAACTTAACTAGGTTTTTTATTAGTAAATTTCTTGCTTAAAATTTAATTCTAAATTCATTCCTAGTAGAATTCTTGTTCAAATAACTTCACTAGGTTTTTTATTAGTAAATTTCTTGCTTAAAATTTAATTCTAAATTCATTCCTAGTAGAATTCTTGTTCAAATAACTTGAACTAGGTTTTTTATTAGTAAATTGCTTGCTCAAAATTTTATTTTAATTCATTCCTAGTAGAATTCTCTTAACTAGTTTTTTATTAGTAAATTTCTTGCTTAAAATTTAATTCTAGATTCATTCCTAGTTGAATTCTTGTTCAAATAACTTAACTATTTTTTTATCAGTAAATTTCTTGCTTAAAATTTAATTCTAAATTCATTCCCAGTAGAATTCTTGTTCAAATAACTTAACTAGGTTTTTTATTAGTAAATTTCTTGCTTAAAATTTAATTCTAAATTCATTCCTAGTAGAATTCTTGTTCAAATAACTTAACTAGGTTTTTTATTAGTAAATTTCTTGCTTAAAATTTAATTCTAAATTCATTCCTAGTAGAATTCTTGTTCAAATAACTTGAACTAGATTTTTTATTAGTAAATTGCTTGCTCAAAATTTAATTTCAAATTCATTAATAGTAGAATTCTCTTAACTAGTTTTTTATTAGTAAATTTCTTGCTTAAAATTTAATTCTAAATTCATTCCTAGTAGAATTCTTGTTCAAATAACTTAACTAGGTTTTTTATTAGTAAATTTCTTGCTTAAAATTTAATTCTAAATTCATTCCTAGTAGAATTCTTGTTCAAATAACTTAACTAGGTTTTTTATTAGTAAATTTCTTGCTTAAAATTTAATTCTAAATTCATTCCTTGTAGAATTCTTGTTCAAATAACTTGAACTAGGTTTTTTATTAGTAAATTGCTTGCTCAAAATTTTATTCTAAATTCATTCCTAGTAGAATTCTCTTAACTAGTTTTTTACTAGTAAATTTCTTGCTTAAAATTTAATTCTAAATTCATTCCTAGTAGAATTCTTGTTCAAATAACTTAACTAGGTTTTTTATTAGTAAATTTCTTCCTTAAGATTTAATTCTAAATTCATTCCTAGTAGAATTCTTGTTCAAATAACTTAACTAGGTTTTTTATTAGTAAATTGCTTCCTCAAAATTTTATTCTAAATTCATTCCTAGTAGAATTCTTGTTCAAATAACTTAACTAGGTTTTTTATTAGTAAATTTCTTGCTTAAAATTTAATTCTAAATTCATTCCTAGTAGAATTCTTGTTCAAATAACTTAACTAGGTTTTTTATTAGTAAATTTCTTGCTTAAAATTTAATTCTAAATTCATTCCTAGTAGAATTCTCTTAACTAGTTTTTTATGAGTAAATTTCTTGCTTAAAATTTAATTCTAAATTCATTCCTAGTAGAATTCTTGTTCAAATAACTTAACTAGGTTTTTTATCAGTAAATTTCTTGCTTAAAATTTAATTCTAAATTCATTCCTAGTAGAATTCTTGTTCAAATAACTTAACTAGGTTTTTTATTAGTAAATTTCTTGCTTAAAATTTAATTCTAAATTCACTCCTAGTAGAATTCTTGTTCAAATAACTTGAACTAGGTTTTTTATTACTAAATTGCTTGCTCAAAATTTTATTCTAAATTCATTCCTAGTAGAATTCTCTTAACTAGTTTTTTACTAGTAAATTTCTTGCTTAAAATTTAATTCTAAATTCATTCCTAGTAGAATTCTTGTTCAAATAACTTAACTAGGTTTTTTATCAGTAAATTTCTTACTTAAAATTTAATTCTAAATTCATTCCTAGTAGAATTCTTGTTCAAATAACTTGAACTATGTTTTTTATTAGTAAATTTCTTGCTTAAAATTTAATTCTAAATTCATTCCTAGTAGAATTTTTGTTCAAATAACTTAACTAGGTTTTTTATCAGTAAATTTCTTACTTAAAATTTAATTCTAAATTCATTCCTAGTAGAATTCTTGTTCAAATAACTTAACTAGGTTTTTTATTAGTAAATTTCTTGCTTAAAATTTAATTCTAAATTCATTCCTAGTAGAATTCTTGTTCAAATAACTTCACTAGGTTTTTTATTAGTAAATTTCTTGCTTAAAATTTAATTCTAAATTCATTCCTAGTAGAACTCTTGTTCAAATAACTTGAACTAGGTTTTTTATTAGTAAATTGCTTGCTCAAAATTTTATTTTAATTCTTTCCTAGTAGAATTCTCTTAACTAGTTTTTTATTAGTAAATTTCTTGCTTAAAATTTAATTCTAAATTCATTCCTAGTAGAATTCTTGTTCAAATAACTTAACTAGTTTTTTATCAGTAAATTTCTTGCTTAAAATTTAATTCTAAATTCATTCCTAGTAGAATTCTTGTTCAAATAACTTAACTAGGTTTTTTATTAGTAAATTTCTTGCTTAAAATTTAATTCTAAATTCATTCCTAGTAGAATTCTTGTTCAAATAACTTAACTAGGTTTTTTATCAGTAAATTTCTTACTTAAAATTTAATTCTAAATTCATTCCTAGTAGAATTCTTGTTCAAATAACTTAACTAGGTTTTTTATTAGTAAATTTCTTGCTTAAAATTTAATTCTAAATTCATTCCTAGTAGAATTCTTGTTCAAATAACTTCACTAGGTTTTTTATTAGTAAATTTCTTGCTTAAAATTTAATTCTAAATTCATTCCTAGTAGAATTCTTGTTCAAATAACTTGAACTAGGTTTTTTATTAGTAAATTGCTTGCTCAAAATTTTATTTTAATTCATTCCTAATAGAATTCTCTTAACTAGTTTTTTATTAGTAAATTTCTTGCTTAAAATTTGATTCTAGATTCATTCCTAGTAGAATTCTTGTTCAAATAACTTAACTATTTTTTTATCAGTAAATTTCTTGCTTAAAATTTAATTCTAAATTCATTCCTAGTAGAATTCTTGTTCAAATAACTTAACTAGGTTTTTTATTAGTAAATTTCTTGCTTAAAATTTAATTCTAAATTCATTCCTAGTAGAATTCTTGTTCAAATAACTTAACTAGGTTTTTTATTAGTAAATTTCTTGCTTAAAATTTAATTCTAAATTCATTCCTAGTAGAATTCTTGTTCAAATAACTTGAACTGGATTTTTTATTAGTAAATTGCTTGCTCAAAATTTAATTTCAAATTCATTAATAGTAGAATTCTCTTAACTAGTTTTTTATTAGTAAATTTCTTGCTTAAAATTTAATTCTAAATTCATTCCTAGTAGAATTCTTGTTCAAATAACTTAACTAGGTTTTTTATTAGTAAATTTCTTGCTTAAAATTTAATTCTAAATTCATTCCTAGTAGAATTCTTGTTCAAATAACTTAACTATGTTTTTTATTAGTAAATTTCTTGCTTAAAATTTAATTCTAAATTCATTCCTAGTAGAATTCTCTTAACTAGTTTTTTATGAGTAAATTTCTTGCTTAAAATTTAATTCTAAATTCATTCCTAGTAGAATTCTTGTTCAAATAACTTAACTAGGTTTTTTATCAGTAAATTTCTTGCTTAAAATTCAATTCTAAATTCATTCCTAGTAGAATTCTTGTTCAAATAACTTAACTAGGTTTTTTATTAGTAAATTTCTTGCTTAAAATTTAATTCTAAATTCACTCCTAGTAGAATTCTTGTTCAAATAACTTAACTAGGTTTTTTATTAGTAAATTTTTTGCTTAAAATTTAATTCTAAATTCATTCCTAGTAGAATTCTTGTTCAAATAACTTAACTAGGTTTTTTATTAGTAAATTTCTTGCTTAAAATTTAATTCTAAATTCATTCCTTGTAGAATTCTTGTTCAAATAACTTGAACTAGGTTTTTTATTAGTAAATTGCTTGCTCAAAATTTTATTCTAAATTCATTCCTAGTAGAATTCTCTTAACTAGTTTTTTACTAGTAAATTTCTTGCTTAAAATTTAATTCTAAATTCATTCCTAGTAGAATTCTTGTTCAAATAACTTAACTAGGTTTTTTATTAGTAAATTGCTTCCTCAAAATTTAATTCTAAATTCATTCCTAGTAGAATTCTTGTTCAAATAACTTGAACTATGTTTTTTATTAGTAAATTTCTTGCTTAAAATTTAATTCTAAATTCATTCCTAGTAGAATTCTTGTTCAAATAACTTAACTAGGTTTTTTATCAGTAAATTTCTTACTTAAAATTGAATTCTAAATTCATTCCTAGTAGAATTCTTGTTCAAATAACTTAACTAGGTTTTTTATTAGTAAATTTCTTGCTTAAAATTTAATTCTAAATTCATTCCTAGTAGAATTCTTGTTCAAATAACTTCACTAGGTTTTTTATTAGTAAATTTCTTGCTTAAAATTTAATTCTAAATTCATTCCTAGTAGAATTCTTGTTCAAATAACTTGAACTAGGTTTTTTATTAGTAAATTGCTTGCTCAAAATTTTATTTTAATTCATTCCTAATAGAATTCTCTTAACTAGTTTTTTATTAGTAAATTTCTTGCTTAAAATTTGATTCTAGATTCATTCCTAGTAGAATTCTTGTTCAAATAACTTAACTATTTTTTTATCAGTAAATTTCTTGCTTAAAATTTAATTCTAAATTCATTCCTAGTAGAATTCTTGTTCAAATAACTTAACTAGGTTTTTTATTAGTAAATTTCTTGCTTAAAATTTAATTCTAAATTCATTCCTAGTAGAATTCTTGTTCAAATAACTTAACTAGGTTTTTTATTAGTAAATTTCTTGCTTAAAATTTAATTCTAAATTCATTCCTAGTAGAATTCTTGTTCAAATAACTTGAACTGGATTTTTTATTAGTAAATTGCTTGCTCAAAATTTAATTCAAATTCATTAATAGTAGAATTCTCTTAACTAGTTTTTTATTAGTAAATTTCTTGCTTAAAATTTTATTCTAAATTCATTCATAGTAGAATTCTTGTTCAAATAACTTAACTAGGTTTTTTATTAGTAAATTTCTTGCTTAAAATTTAATTCTAAATTCATTCCTAGTAGAATTCTTGTTCAAATAACTTAACTAGGTTTTTTATTAGTAAATTGCTTGCTCAAAATTTTATTCTAAATTCATTCCTAGTAGAATTCTCTTAACTAGTATTTTACTAGTAAATTTCTTGCTTAAAATTTAATTCTAAATTCATTCCTAGTAGAATTCTTGTTCAAATAACTTAACTAGGTTTTTTACCAGTAAATTTCTTACTTAAAATTTAATTCTAAATTCATTCCTAGTAGAATTCTTGTTCAAATAACTTAACTAGGTTTTTTATTAGTAAATTGCTTCCTCAAAATTTTATTCTAAATTCATTCCTAGTAGAATTCTTGTTCAAATAACTTAACTATGTTTTTTATTAGTAAATTTTTTGCTTAAAATTTAATTCTAAATTCATTCCTAGTAGAATTCTTGTTCAAATAACTTAACTAGGTTTTTTATTAGTAAATTTCTTGCTTAAAATTTTATTCTAAATTCATTCCTAGTAGAATTCTCTTAACTAGTTTTTTATGAGTAAATTTCGTGCTTAAAATTTAATTCTAAATTCATTCCTAGTAGAATTCTTGTTCAAATAACTTAACTAGGTTTTTTATTAGTAAATTTCTTGCTTAAAATTTAATTCTAAATTCATTCCTAGTAGAATTCTTGTTCAAATAACTTAACTAGGTTTTTTATTAGTATATTTCTTGCTTAAAATTTAATTCTAAATTCACTCCTAGTAGAATTCTTGTTCAAATAACTTGAACTAGGTTTTTTATTAGTAAATTGCTTGCTCAAAATTTTATTCTAAATTCATTCCTAGTAGAATTCTCTTAACTAGTTTTTTACTAGTAAATTTCTTGCTTAAAATTTAATTCTAAATTCATTCCTAGTAGAATTCTTGTTCAAATAACTTAACTAGGTTTTTTATCAGTAAATTTCTTACTTAAAATTTAATTCTAAATTCATTCCTAGTAGAATTCTTGTTCAAATAACTTGAACTATGTTTTTTATTAGTAAATTTCTTGCTTAAAATTTAATTCTAAATTCATTCCTAGTAGAATTTTTGTTCAAATAACTTAACTAGGTTTTTTATCAGTAAATTTCTTACTTAAAATTTAATTCTAAATTCATTCCTAGTAGAATTCTTGTTCAAATAACTTAACTAGGTTTTTTATTAGTAAATTTCTTGCTTAAAATTTAATTCTAAATTCATTCCTAGTAGAATTCTTGTTCAAATAACTTCACTAGGTTTTTTATTAGTAAATTTCTTGCTTAAAATTTAATTCTAAATTCATTCCTAGTAGAACTCTTGTTCAAATAACTTGAACTAGGTTTTTTATTAGTAAATTGCTTGCTCAAAATTTTATTTTAATTCATTCCTAGTAGAATTCTCTTAACTAGTTTTTTATTAGTAAATTTCTTGCTTAAAATGTAATTCTAAATTCATTCCTAGTAGAATTCTTGTTCAAATAACTTAACTAGTTTTTTATCAGTAAATTTCTTGCTTAAAATTTAATTCTAAATTCATTCCTAGTAGAATTCTTGTTCAAATAACTTAACTAGGTTTTTTATTAGTAAATTTCTTGCTTAAAATTTAATTCTAAATTCATTCCTAGTAGAATTCTTGTTCAAATAACTTAACTAGGTTTTTTATTAGTAAATTTCTTGCTTAAAATTTAATTCTAAATTCATTCCTAGTAGAATTCTTGTTCAAATAACTTGAACTAGATTTTTTATTAGTAAATTGCTTGCTCAAAATTTAATTCCAAATTCATTCCTAGTAGAATTCTCTTAACTAGTTTTTTATTAGTAAATTTCTTGCTTAAAATTTAATTCTAAATTCATTCCTAGTAGAATTCTTGTTAAAATAACTTCACTAGGTTTTTTATTAGTAAATTTCTTGCTTAAAATTTAATTCTAAATTCATTCCTAGTAGAATTCTTGTTCAAATAACTTGAACTAGGTTTTTTATTAGTAAATTGCTTGCTCAAAATTTTATTTTAATTCATTCCTAGTAGAATTCTCTTAACTAGTTTTTTATTAGTAAATTTCTTGCTTAAAATTTAATTCTAAATTCATTCCTAGTAGAATTCTTGTTCAAATAACTTAACTAGTTTTTTATCAGTAAATTTCTTGCTTAAAATTTAATTCTAAATTCATTCCTAGTAGAATTCTTGTTCAAATAACTTAACTAGGTTTTTTATTAGTAAATTTCTTGCTTAAAATTTAATTCTAAATTCATTCCTAGTAGAATTCTTGTTCAAATAACTTAACTAGGTTTTTTATTAGTAAATTTCTTGCTTAAAATTTAATTCTAAATTCATTCCTAGTAGAATTCTTGTTCAAATAACTTAACTAGGTTTTTTATTAGTAAATTTCTTGCTTAAAATTTAATTCTAAATTCATTCCTAGTAGAATTCTTGTTCAAATAACTTAACTAGGTTTTTTATTAGTAAATTTCTTGCTTAAAATTTAATTCTAAATTCATTCCTTGTAGAATTCTTGTTCAAATAACTTGAACTAGGTTTTTTATTAGTAAATTGCTTGCTCAAAATTTTATTCTAAATTCATTCCTAGTAGAATTCTCTTAACTAGTATTTTACTAGTAAATTTCTTGCTTAAAATTTAATTCTAAATTCATTCCTAGTAGAATTCTTGTTCAAATAACTTAACTAGGTTTTTTACCAGTAAATTTCTTACTTAAAATTTAATTCTAAATTCATTCCTAGTAGAATTCTTGTTCAAATAACTTAACTAGGTTTTTTATTAGTAAATTGCTTCCTCAAAATTTTATTCTAAATTCATTCCTAGTAGAATTCTTGTTCAAATAACTTAACTAGTTTTTTAATAGTAAATTTCTTGCTTAAAATTTAATTCTAAATTCATTCCTAGTAGAATTCTTGTTCAAATAACTTAACTAGGTTTTTTATTAATAAATTTCTTGCTTAAAATTTAATTCTAAATTCATTCCTAGTAGAATTCTTGTTCAAATAACTTAACTAGGTTTTTTATTAGTAAATTTCTTGCTTAAAATTTAATTCTAAATTCATTCCTAGTAGAATTCTTGTTCAAATAACTTAACTATGTTTTTTATTAGTAAATTTCTTGCTTAAAATTTAATTCTAAATTCATTCCTAGTAGAATTCTCTTAACTAGTTTTTTATGAGTAAATTTCTTGCTTAAAATTTAATTCTAAATTCATTCCTAGTAGAATTCTTGTTCAAATAACTTAACTAGGTTTTTTATCAGTAAATTTCTTGCTTAAAATTCAATTCTAAATTCATTCCTAGTAGAATTCTTGTTCAAATAACTTAACTAGGTTTTTTATTAGTAAATTTCTTGCTTAAAATTTAATTCTAAATTCACTCCTAGTAGAATTCTTGTTCAAATAACTTAACTAGGTTTTTTATTAGTAAATTTTTTGCTTAAAATTTAATTCTAAATTCATTCCTAGTAGAATTCTTGTTCAAATAACTTAACTAGGTTTTTTATTAGTAAATTTCTTGCTTAAAATTTAATTCTAAATTCATTCCTTGTAGAATTCTTGTTCAAATAACTTGAACTAGGTTTTTTATTAGTAAATTGCTTGCTCAAAATTTTATTCTAAATTCATTCCTAGTAGAATTCTCTTAACTAGTTTTTTACTAGTAAATTTCTTGCTTAAAATTTAATTCTAAATTCATTCCTAGTAGAATTCTTGTTCAAATAACTTAACTAGGTTTTTTATTAGTAAATTGCTTCCTCAAAATTTAATTCTAAATTCATTCCTAGTAGAATTCTTGTTCAAATAACTTGAACTATGTTTTTTATTAGTAAATTTCTTGCTTAAAATTTAATTCTAAATTCATTCCTAGTAGAATTCTTGTTCAAATAACTTAACTAGGTTTTTTATCAGTAAATTTCTTACTTAAAATTTAATTCTAAATTCATTCCTAGTAGAATTCTTGTTCAAATAACTTAACTAGGTTTTTTATTAGTAAATTTCTTGCTTAAAATTTAATTCTAAATTCATTCCTAGTAGAATTCTTGTTCAAATAACTTCACTAGGTTTTTTATTAGTAAATTTCTTGCTTAAAATTTAATTCTAAATTCATTCCTAGTAGAATTCTTGTTCAAATAACTTGAACTAGGTTTTTTATTAGTAAATTGCTTGCTCAAAATTTTATTTTAATTCATTCCTAATAGAATTCTCTTAACTAGTTTTTTATTAGTAAATTTCTTGCTTAAAATTTGATTCTAGATTCATTCCTAGTAGAATTCTTGTTCAAATAACTTAACTATTTTTTTATCAGTAAATTTCTTGCTTAAAATTTAATTCTAAATTCATTCCTAGTAGAATTCTTGTTCAAATAACTTAACTAGGTTTTTTATTAGTAAATTTCTTGCTTAAAATTTAATTCTAAATTCATTCCTAGTAGAATTCTTGTTCAAATAACTTAACTAGGTTTTTTATTAGTAAATTTCTTGCTTAAAATTTAATTCTAAATTCATTCCTAGTAGAATTCTTGTTCAAATAACTTGAACTGGATTTTTTATTAGTAAATTGCTTGCTCAAAATTTAATTTCAAATTCATTAATAGTAGAATTCTCTTAACTAGTTTTTTATTAGTAAATTTCTTGCTTAAAATTTAATTCTAAATTCATTCCTAGTAGAATTCTTGTTCAAATAACTTAACTAGGTTTTTTATTAGTAAATTTCTTGCTTAAAATTTAATTCTAAATTCATTCCTAGTAGAATTCTTGTTCAAATAACTTAACTATGTTTTTTATTAGTAAATTTCTTGCTTAAAATTTAATTCTAAATTCATTCCTAGTAGAATTCTTGTTCAAATAACTTAACTAGGTTTTTTATTAGTAAATTTCTTGCTTAAAATTTAATTCTAAATTCATTCCTTGTAGAATTCTTGTTCAAATAACTTGAACTAGGTTTTTTATTAGTAAATTGCTTGCTCAAAATTTTATTCTAAATTCATTCCTAGTAGAATTCTCTTAACTAGTTTTTTACTAGTAAATTTCTTGCTTAAAATTTAATTCTAAATTCATTCCTAGTAGAATTCTTGTTCAAATAACTTAACTAGGTCTTTTACCAGTAAATTTCTTACTTAAAATTTAATTCTAAATTCATTCCTAGTAGAATTCTTGTTCAAATAACTTAACTAGGTTTTTTATTAGTAAATTGCTTCCTCAAAATTTTATTCTAAATTCATTCCTAGTAGAATTCTTGTTCAAATAACTTAACTATGTTTTTTATTAGTAAATTTTTTGCTTAAAATTTAATTCTAAATTCATTCCTAGTAGAATTCTTGTTCAAATAACTTAACTAGGTTTTTTATTAGTAAATTTCTTGCTTAAAATTTAATTCTAAATTCATTCCTAGTAGAATTCTCTTAACTAGTTTTTTATGAGTAAATTTCTTGCTTAAAATTTAATTCTAAATTCATTCCTAGTAGAATTCTTGTTCAAATAACTTAACTAGGTTTTTTATCAGTAAATTTCTTGCTTAAAATTTAATTCTAAATTCATTCCTAGTAGAATTCTTGTTCAAATAACTTAACTAGGTTTTTTATTAGTAAATTTCTTGCTTAAAATTTAATTCTAAATTCACTCCTAGTAGAATTCTTGTTCAAATAACTTGAACTAGGTTTTTTATTAGTAAATTGCTTGCTCAAAATTTTATTCTAAATTCATTCCTAGTAGAATTCTCTTAACTAGTTTTTTACTAGTAAATTTCTTGCTTAAAATTTAATTCTAAATTCATTCCTAGTAGAATTCTTGTTCAAATAACTTAACTAGGTTTTTTATCAGTAAATTTCTTACTTAAAATTTAATTCTAAATTCATTCCTAGTAGAATTCTTGTTCAAATAACTTGAACTATGTTTTTTATTAGTAAATTTCTTGCTTAAAATTTAATTCTAAATTCATTCCTAGTAGAATTTTTGTTCAAATAACTTAACTAGGTTTTTTATCAGTAAATTTCTTACTTAAAATTTAATTCTAAATTCATTCCTAGTAGAATTCTTGTTCAAATAACTTAACTAGGTTTTTTATTAGTAAATTTCTTGCTTAAAATTTAATTCTAAATTCATTCCTAGTAGAATTCTTGTTCAAATAACTTAACTAGGTTTTTTATTAGTAAATTTCTTGCTTAAAATTTAATTCTAAATTCATTCCTAGTAGAATTCTTGTTCAAATAACTTGAACTGGATTTTTTATTAGTAAATTGCTTGCTCAAAATTTAATTTCAAATTCATTAATAGTAGAATTCTCTTAACTAGTTTTTTATTAGTAAATTTCTTGCTTAAAATTTAATTCTAAATTCATTCCTAGTAGAATTCTTGTTCAAATAACTTAACTAGGTTTTTTATTAGTAAATTTCTTGCTTAAAATTTAATTCTAAATTCATTCCTAGTAGAATTCTTGTTCAAATAACTTAACTATGTTTTTTATTAGTAAATTTCTTGCTTAAAATTTAATTCTAAATTCATTCCTAGTAGAATTCTTGTTCAAATAACTTAACTAGGTTTTTTATTAGTAAATTTCTTGCTTAAAATTTAATTCTAAATTCATTCCTTGTAGAATTCTTGTTCAAATAACTTGAACTAGGTTTTTTATTAGTAAATTGCTTGCTCAAAATTTTATTCTAAATTCATTCCTAGTAGAATTCTCTTAACTAGTATTTTACTAGTAAATTTCTTGCTTAAAATTTAATTCTAAATTCATTCCTAGTAGAATTCTTGTTCAAATAACTTAACTAGGTTTTTTACCAGTAAATTTCTTACTTAAAATTTAATTCTAAATTCATTCCTAGTAGAATTCTTGTTCAAATAACTTAACTAGGTTTTTTATTAGTAAATTGCTTCCTCAAAATTTTATTCTAAATTCATTCCTAGTAGAATTCTTGTTCAAATAACTTAACTATGTTTTTTATTAGTAAATTTTTTGCTTAAAATTTAATTCTAAATTCATTCCTAGTAGAATTCTTGTTCAAATAACTTAACTAGGTTTTTTATTAGTAAATTTCTTGCTTAAAATTTAATTCTAAATTCATTCCTAGTAGAATTCTCTTAACTAGTTTTTTATGAGTAAATTTCTTGCTTAAAATTTAATTCTAAATTCATTCCTAGTAGAATTCTTGTTCAAATAACTTAACTAGGTTTTTTATCAGTAAATTTCTTGCTTAAAATTTAATTCTAAATTCATTCCTAGTAGAATTCTTGTTCAAATAACTTAACTAGGTTTTTTATTAGTAAATTTCTTGCTTAAAATTTAATTCTAAATTCACTCCTAGTAGAATTCTTGTTCAAATAACTTGAACTAGGTTTTTTATTAGTAAATTGCTTGCTCAAAATTTTATTCTAAATTCATTCCTAGTAGAATTCTCTTAACTAGTTTTTTACTAGTAAATTTCTTGCTTAAAATTTAATTCTAAATTCATTCCTAGTAGAATTCTTGTTCAAATAACTTAACTAGGTTTTTTATCAGTAAATTTCTTACTTAAAATTTAATTCTAAATTCATTCCTAGTAGAATTCTTGTTCAAATAACTTGAACTATGTTTTTTATTAGTAAATTTCTTGCTTAAAATTTAATTCTAAATTCATTCCTAGTAGAATTTTTGTTCAAATAACTTAACTAGGTTTTTTATCAGTAAATTTCTTACTTAAAATTTAATTCTAAATTCATTCCTAGTAGAATTCTTGTTCAAATAACTTAACTAGGTTTTTTATTAGTAAATTTCTTGCTTAAAATTTAATTCTAAATTCATTCCTAGTAGAATTCTTGTTCAAATAACTTCACTAGGTTTTTTATTAGTAAATTTCTTGCTTAAAATTTAATTCTAAATTCATTCCTAGTAGAACTCTGGTTCAAATAACTTGAACTAGGTTTTTTATTAGTAAATTGCTTGCTCAAAATTTTATTTTAATTCATTCCTAGTAGAATTCTCTTAACTAGTTTTTTATTAGTAAATTTCTTGCTTAAAATTTAATTCTAAATTCATTCCTAGTAGAATTCTTGTTCAAATAACTTAACTAGTTTTTTATCAGTAAATTTTCTTGCTTAAAATTTAATTCTAAATTCATTCCTAGTAGAATTCTTGTTCAAATAACTTAACTAGGTTTTTTATTAGTAAATTTCTTGCTTAAAATTTAATTCTAAATTCATTCCTAGTAGAATTCTTGTTCAAATAACTTAACTAGGTTTTTTATTAGTAAATTTCTTGCTTAAAATTTAATTCTAAATTCATTCCTAGTAGAATTCTTGTTCAAATAACTTGAACTAGATTTTTTATTAGTAAATTGCTTGCTCAAAATTTAATTCCAAATTCATTCCTAGTAGAATTCTCTTAACTAGTTTTTTATTAGTAAATTTCTTGCTTAAAATTTAATTCTAAATTCATTCCTAGTAGAATTCTTGTTAAAATAACTTCACTAGGTTTTTTATTAGTAAATTTCTTGCTTAAAATTTAATTCTAAATTCATTCCTATTAGAATTCTTGTTCAAATAACTTGAACTAGGTTTTTTATTAGTAAATTGCTTGCTCAAAATTTTATTTTAATTCATTCCTAGTAGAATTCTCATAACTAGTTTTTTATTAGTAAATTTCTTGCTTAAAATTTAATTCTAAATTCATTCCTAGTAGAATTCTTGTTCAAATAACTTAACTAGTTTTTTATCAGTAAATTTCTTGCTTAAAATTTAATTCTAAATTCATTCCTAGTAGAATTCTTGTTCAAATAACTTAACTAGGTTTTTTATTAGTAAATTTCTTGCTTAAAATTTAATTCTAAATTCATTCCTAGTAGAATTCTTGTTCAAATAACTTAACTAGGTTTTTTATTAGTAAATTTCTTGCTTAAAATTTAATTCTAAATTCATTCCTAGTAGAATTCTTGTTCAAATAACTTAACTAGGTTTTTTATTAGTAAATTTCTTGCTTAAAATTTAATTCTAAATTCATTCCTAGTAGAATTCTTGTTCAAATAACTTAACTAGGTTTTTTATTAGTAAATTTCTTGCTTAAAATTTAATTCTAAATTCATTCCTAGTAGAATTCTTGTTCAAATAACTTGAACTAGGTTTTTTATTAGTAAATTGCTTGCTCAAAATTTTATTCTAAATTCATTCCTAGTAGAATTCTCTTAACTAGTATTTTACTAGTAAATTTCTTGCTTAAAATTTAATTCTAAATTCATTCCTAGTAGAATTCTTGTTCAAATAACTTAACTAGGTTTTTTACCAGTAAATTTCTTACTTAAAATTTAATTCTAAATTCATTCCTAGTAGAATTCTTGTTCAAATAACTTAACTAGGTTTTTTATTAGTAAATTGCTTCCTCAAAATTTTATTCTAAATTCATTCCTAGTAGAATTCTTGTTCAAATAACTTAACTAGTTTTTTAATAGTAAATTTCTTGCTTAAAATTTAATTCTAAATTCATTCCTAGTAGAATTCTTGTTCAAATAACTTAACTAGGTTTTTTATTAATAAATTTCTTGCTTAAAATTTAATTCTAAATTCATTCCTAGTAGAATTCTTGTTCAAATAACTTAACTAGGTTTTTTATTAGTAAATTTCTTGCTTAAAATTTAATTCTAAATTCGTTCCTAGTAGAATTCTCTTAACTAGTTTTTTATTAGTAAATTTCTTGCTTAAAATTTAATTCTAAATTCATTCCTAGTAGAATTCTTGTTCAAATAACTTAACTAGTTTTTATTAGTAAATTTCTTGCTTAAAATTTAATTCTAAATTCGTTCCTAGTAGAATTCTTGTTCAAATAACTTCACTAGGTTTTTTATTAGTAAATTTCTTGCTTAAATTTAATTCTAAATTCATTCCTAGTAGAATTCTTGTTCAAATAACTTGAACTAGGTTTTTTATTAGTAAATTGCTTGCTCAAAATTTTATTTTAATTCATTCCTAGTAGAATTCTCTTAACAAGTTTTTTATTAGTAAATTTCTTGCTTAAAATTTAATTCTAAATTCATTCCTAATAGAATTCTTGTTCAAATAACTTAACTAGGTTTTTTATCAGTAAATTTCTTGCTTAAAATTTAATTCTAAATTCATTCCTAGTAGAATTCTTGTTCAAATAACTTAACTAGGTTTTTTATTAGTAAATTTCTTGCTTAAAATTTAATTCTAAATTCATTCCTAGTAGAATTCTTGTTTAAATAACTTAACTAGGTTTTTATTAGTACATTTCTTGCTTAAAATTTAATTCTAAATTCATTCCTAGTAGAATTCTTGTTCAAATAACTTAACTATGTTTTTTATTAGTAAATTTCTTGCTTAAAATTTAATTCTAAATTCATTCCTAGTAGAATTCTTGTTCAAATAACTTAACTAGGTTTTTTATTAGTAAATTTCTTGCTTAAAATTTAATTCTAAATTCATTCCTAGTAGAATTCTCTTAACTAGTTTTTTATGAGTAAATTTCTTGCTTAAAATTTAATTCTAAATTCATTCCTAGTAGAATTCTTGTTCAAATAACTTAACTAGGTTTTTTATCAGTAAATTTCTTGCTTAAAATTTAATTCTAAATTCATTCCTAGTAGAATTCTTGTTCAAATAACTTAACTAGGTTTTTTATTAGTAAATTTCTTGCTTAAAATTTAATTCTAAATTCACTCCTAGTAGAATTCTTGTTCAAATAACTTAACTAGGTTTTTTATTAGTAAATTTCTTGCTTAAAATTTAATTCTAAATTCATTCCTAGTAGAATTCTTGTTCAAATAACTTAACTAGGTTTTTTATTAGTCACAAGCCAACTAGACTCACAAGAGCGGCTCCCATAGAAGGACGCAACTGGTATAGAAGGTCATCCCTCTTTCTCTTCTGTTTACACAATTATGCTTTGACTGATAAATCAGGGGCGAAAAGAGTTAAGAGAATTTGTATTATTATTTTGGGGCTGGGCACCCCGCTGCCAGCTCTTCTATCATTTGGATAAGCGGATGAAGCCACTAGTCCAGGTATGTTAGTCCAATCAACAAGTGAGATAAAGATTCTCTATTTGCGTCCTCATGAGCTAAAACAGGAAAACAAAACATGAATATTTTTAAAGTTTGAAAGGTAGCACATGAGCAATTTACTTGGAGTGGCAGTGAAGTACGACATGTAGGTAGGTATGGTGGACACGAATAGCAAGGTTTTGGGTTTAAGGTTTGGATGCACGAGAAGCATTCCCTCTCAGTATAAGATTTTTGGCTAGCAAGGCTGGGTAGCAAACATAAGAGTTGAAGGAAAACAAACAAATATACATATGATGAAACCAATCATGCAATCTTCATTGAAATCACAAACGATCTTAACTTGTGAATACTAAGTTTATGATCTAATAGGCAAATTACTCTTTCTTAAACTAGCAACTCAAATTATTATTTCTGCTGACCGAAGCTAAGTTTGCCAAAACCAACTAGATTAACTTGATGATCTCTAGAGTGATACCAAGTACTAATAACAAGCTCAACCATATGACAGAAGTTGAAAACTGAAATAATGAGCATAGAAAGTACATGATGAAACTTCTCATTAATATTTCAAACCGGCAACTCACACCAACGGATACAATGATAACCAACTAGGGAGAGACACTTCCATACTGCAAACCATCCTATATGATAACTTAGCTACTCATGATATGACTCCACTAAAAAAGTAGGAAGATGAAAGATAGTGATGTGATACCGCGGCACTCCCCCCAAGCTTGGAACAAGCCGAGGGGATGCCAAAACCAACAACGAATCAATTCTTCGGTGGTGGTGGATCCTTTTCATCCTCGGTCTTCCAAGGTAAAGGCTCTCCATCCACAAATGACGTCTTGGTCTCCATCATCCTGAAACTAGCAGCAGAGCTTATACGTTTAAACATGTTCTCATACTCACAGTTATGGTTCTGTACGTCATAGAGTTGTTCTTGTAGATCATTGGTGGCCTTGGTGAGTGAGAGAATCTCCTTCCAAAGCTTCAAATTCTCCCTATTGTATTCAACGATTTGTTCTGTCTTTATCATGTCGATGATCTCAACTTCATGCTCCGCCATCTTCTTGTACCTGAAAACTTCTTGCTCCAGTTCTTCCATCCTAACTTCCAGACTGCCTTCTCCTCTAGGGCCCTGAACATCTTCAATCTGCACCTTCCCGTCCTTGAGCAGCAATTCCTTGGGATGCATCTTCAACTCGTTCAAGAAGGGGTTGACGATGTTCTCAAAGAAACTATCTTTGGGAGATCCAGGAGAAGCCATTGTTGCTCTAGATCTGAAGATGTAATCTGGCAGAAACAACTCGAAACAGAAACACGACGAGAAAACGATATACGGGCCTCGGGGGGTCTAGAATTATATAGCAAAAAGTTTCATAACGAAAGGAAAGTCCAGGTCGAAAATGAGTCGGAGAGAGGCTCCGGGGCGCCCACACCATAGGCTGGCGTGGCCAGGGGTGGGCCCGCGCCAACCTATGGTGTGGAGCCTCCGGGCGCCCTCTCCCTCTTGTTTCCGGCTCAAAAAAATTCATATTTTCTAAAAACAGTAAAAATATAAGTTGAAATATGTTTCGCGAACATTTTCTTACCAAAATTGTTACCTATTCGAAAACTGACTTTGCAGTTTCTGAAATATGCGTCTTAATAAACTCCTCTAGGATCAGGGCTTGAATACAATCAACATTTTCATTATAAGGATCTCCAGAAATATAATGCTTGAGTCTTTGGCCATTCACCACTTGTGAAGAGTTGTCTTTAAGGGAAACAATTTTAATTGGCCCCAAACTATATACCTATTCGATAACAACACGTCCTTCCCATCTCGAGAGTAATTTTCCTGCAAAAAATCTGAGACGAGACCTATACAATAGCACTTTCTCACCAACATGAAATTCTCTTTTAATAATTCTCTTATCATGCCACCTTTTAACTTTCTCTTTAAAGAGCTTAGCATTTTCATATGCTTCACTCTCCCATTCAGCTAAAGAACTTAAGTCAAACAACCTTTTTTCACCAGCAAGTATAAAATCTCTATTTAGGTCTTTCACTGCCCAATAAGCTTTGTGTTCTAATTCCAGGGGCAAGTGACAAGCTTTTCCATAAACCATTTTATAAGGAGACATGCCCATGGGATCTTTGTAAGCAGTTCTATAAGCCCACAGAGCATCATTTAATTTCCTAGTCCAATTTTTTCTAGATTTGTTAATAGTCTTTTGCAAGATAGATTTGATCTCTCTATTTGATAATTCTACTTGCCCACTGGTTTGAGGATGATAGGGTGAGGCAATTCTATGATGGACATCATATTTAGCAAGAGTTTTTCTAAACCACCATGAATAAAATGAGAACCCCCATCAGTCATAAGATATCTAGGCACACCAAACATAGGGAAAATAATGTCCTTAAGCATTTTCAAAGAGGTTTCACCATCAACACTTTTAGTATGTATAGCTTCCACCCATTTAGTAACATAATCAACAACAACAAGAATATGAGTGTAGCCTTGTGAAGGAGGGAAAGAACCCATAAAGTCAACCCCAACAATCAAATGGTTCGATAACGAGAGAATAATTCATAGGCATTTCATTACGTCTAGAAATATTTCCAACCCTTTGACATTGAACACAAGATAAAACAAAATTTCTAGCATCTTTAAAGAGAGTAGGCCAATAAAAAACTGATTGTAGAACCTTATGTGCAGTTCTATCTCCAGCGTGATGTCCTCCATAAGCACTACTATGACATTTACTCAATATCTCTTGTTGTTCATTTTCAGGAACACATCTTCTCATAATACCATCAACACCTTATTTATATAAGTGTGGGTCATCCCAAAAATAATGCCTCAAATCATAGAAGAATTTTCTTCTTTGTTGAGCTGTAAAGTTAGCATAATCAGCATACCATGGACTCTCTTGAGAGCTCACTTTCATTACAGCTAACTGTTCATTAGGAAAACTATCATTAACATGAATAGGGTCATCAGGGATATTTTCTAATCTAGTCAGATTATGAGCAACGGGATTTTCAGCACCCTTCCTATCCACAATATGTAAATCAGTCTCTTGTAAAAGAAGCACCCATCTAATAAGCCTAGGCTTAGCATCTTTCTTTTCCATAAGGTACTTAATAGCAGCATGATCAGTATGAATAGTAACTTTACAATCAACAATATACTACCTAAATTTATCACAAGCAAAAACTACAGCTAGGAATTCTTTCTCAGCGGTAGCATAATTGTTTTGAGCAACATGAAGGGTTTTACTAGCATAATGAATAACATTTAACTTCTTATCTATCCGCTGTCCCAGAACAGCTGATATGGGGTGGCCCGATCTTCTCGTTGAGCTTCTCTCTCTTTTTGTATTTTTCTGATATGTGGATAACTAGTGCTACACTGAGACCTCTCACTTAGCAGACCCCTGTTGCAAGATGCAACAACAATCAAGCTCTTTGGATATTCTCAACTACACACTCTTGCACAAGTAATCAAAGATCACAAGTGGTCCTGTATCCCCCTATTCCCAGATGGAATAACAAGATATCACACAACTTTGACTTGGTAACACTTCAAGATGAATGCTTAGCAGCAATACAATCTCAAGGCTAGGGTTTCATTGGTTTTGGTTTAAACTTGTTCTCCCTCTTCCACACGCAGGTGGGGAGTATATATAGGTGGAGGGCTCCTTGCACAAGCACCTCTCCTACTAGGACTAGGACTCAACTAGGACTCCTACTTGGACTAGGAGGACTCTATTAGGACTCCTACTTGGACTAGGAAGGGATACAAACCGACCCAACTTTAGGGGGTTCGGCCATTATGGCATACAGGCCATGCCTAATTGAATTAGGACTTTCTATATGGCGCATTGATCTTCAACGGGGCGCCCTCCTCTTGTTTTCACCATTCCTTAGTGTGGAAGAACATTCCTGGAGTTGTTTTCCACACTTGCACATTTGTTTTCAACACTTGTAAGTTTGTTTTCCATCATCTCCATGTTGTTTTCCAGCAAGTCTTGAGGTCTTCCTCCATCCATGTTTGTGTTAACAATAACCCTGCAAATAAATAATAACATAGCTTAGGTAGTATAACATTCTTATACCCACAAACAATATTTAATAATAAGAAAGAATTCACCTTTAAATAATCATCAATGAGACTTAGTATTTCTTTCCAATTCAAGCATAAATAATCTTCATGGACCTCTATTATGTCTATATCATCCTCCCTTTCTTCAAGACAAGACGTCCTCGGCTTGTTGTATGCTGAAAGTGGAATAAACAAATGATAAGGATGGACCTAAGGATTATGTTCTCACAAGCATGAGTGATGAGTTGATACAAGACAACAAGATCATGGTGAAAACAAATATTCAAGAGGTGGAAAACAAGATCACATTGTTGAAAACAATCAAGCAAGATGGTGAAAACAATTCATAACAATTGTTATTCCAATAAAACAATTGTTATTTATCTAAGACATGGGGATGAGTGCCTCCACAAGGTGAAATGCACTCATGGATGAAACAAGCAAGAGGAGGGCGCCCACATAGAAGATCAATGCGCCATAATAGTTAGGTTTGGTTTCCATAACCAAAGTGGCCGAATTCCTTGTGTGGGAATCGGTTTGTATCCATATTTGTGAAGTCCTAGTCCTAGTAGGAGTCCTAGTCCTAGTAGGGAGGGGATTGCTTGCGCAAGGATGCCTTGTGGCCGCACCCCCTCCACCTATATATGTTGGCCACCTGCGAGTGGATCAGGCAGACTACGATTGAATCAAACAAACCCCAAAACCTCTAGTTGAAACTGCTTGTTAGCCTTTCATACTGGAAGTTCATCTGCAAACTTTACGTGATACCTGCTGTTCCACTGGGAATAAGACGGTACAGTACCACTTGTAGTCGGTGGATTACTTGTGCAAGAGTGTGGAGTTAAGAATATCCATTGGGTTGCTATCTTTTGCATTGGCATCAGGGATCAGCCGGAGAGTTCATAGTGGCGCACTAGTTATCAATACAGAAGTTATCTGTGAGTTCACTGAGAAGATTGGGCCACCCCTTATCATCTTGGTATCAGATTTACAGGTTGCCTCGGTGAGCTATCATACTTTTACCTTTACTTTGAGTGTTTTTATTCCTATCCAGAAAAAGCCCCACAAAAATAGAGTAGATCATTGCCATAGCCTAGATATCACCTTAGTTTTAATCACTAGTGCTGTCTTTGTGTTAGATCTTGTGTTGCTTTTTCTCTCTTTTTAGTTTTCGGCTAGATCTAGTTGTCTTTGTTCATCTAGTCGAATTATATCAGAAAACTCCAAAAATATCCACTCCATATTGCCACCCTTCACTTCAATCCGAGCCCATCTAGTTAACCTAGCCGCACCACAAAACCCTAGTTCTAGTTGGACTCGGATTCCCTCCCATCCCACCGCAATCATACCTCTGCTGCCATCCCCTAGTTCCACTCGGTTTGCATCTCTATATACCTACCATACACGTACACATCACCGCATCACACTTACCATATACGCCCATACCCGCAAACCATCGCACTCACCCATCGCTGCCGCGTTTGAGTCGCTCTTGGATTCGCCCGCATCACGCTTACAAAACTAGCCGCGCGGCCCGTAGCAGCCTTACCAATCCCGCCCCATTGTGCGCTGCCGCGACACAAAAAAAAACGCTCCGTTTTGCTGCCGCCAACTGCTGTCTCGCGCGCGCTATGGTTTTCGCTGTAACACGCTTATGAATCGCTGTAACGCGATCAAGTGCGCTGCCGCGGTACGGTTTTGAGTCGTTTTGCTGCCGTGGGTTGCTGTCTCTCTGCCGCGGTACGTTTTTGAGCTGTTTTTGCTGCCGTAGTGCTGCCGCGGTACAAAATCACTCTGTTTTCCTGCCGTGAGGTGCTCGTTCTGCCGTGAGCTGCTGATTCTCTGCCGTGGCACAGTTTTGAGCTGTTTTTGCTGCCGTGAGCTCTGCCGTGGTACAAAAACACGCTGTTTCTCTGCCGTGAGCCTGTTTTGCTGCCGTGAGTGTGTTTGAGCTCCAATTTCACCTAGATTTTTTCTGTTTTTCATTGTTTTTCCTTGTTTTCTCACTAGGACCTTCATATCCATACCTTGTGAACCTTAGCCACAGCCTTTCTACAGCATATTGATAGGAACTTTCCCACAAGTATAGCTATTTTGTGCTCTGACAGGCTGCTCATTTTTCATCACCACCATTGTGTTCACTTGTGTTTGGTTATTTGTTGCTCCTAGCTTAGTGTCAGGCCATTGGAAAAATACAAAAAAAATAGAAAAAGCAAAGAGTATAAAAAAAAAGAGAAAAGAGAAAAGAGAAAAGAGAAAGTGCAAAAATGCCATATCATTGCTATTGTTTACTAGTTGAGCTTGCCATTGTGACACTTGGTTTTTCCTTGAGCAATCTTGTGCCTGTCAATTAAGAGCCTAGCTAGTGACTTTCTAGTGCATTGCAAATTTCCATCCACATATTGCTTTGCCACATTTGTCTCCATTGTGTGAGTTTCCTTGGGTATTTTATATCTTCACTAAGACAGCAAATAGGATTGTTACTTTGGTGATTGTTAGGTATCCATACCAAGCCCCACTAAATAACCTTGTTTGCCATTGTGAGAGTTAAAAACCTGGGTATTCTTTTCTTCACACCAAAGCACTTTAATTGCCTCTACTTGTGGTAAGTATCTCTATTCACTTTGGAGTGGTAAGATATCCTATTGTTTTGCTAGATTCTTGAGTGAGTTGTGAGAGGCACCACAACCTATACTTGTTTTATTTTCACTAACCTCTAATGGATCTTTCTAGTAGTGATCTTGTGCAGCAAAAGAAGGATCAATCCGAGGGAGTGAATTGGAGGGAGTATGAGGCATTAAGGGATGTGTTGACAAAGAAATTGGATGACAATGAGGAACATTACAAGAAATATGTGAATGAAGCTGTTGATCCTGTTTATGAGTTAGTTGATGCCACGAAGAAGAATGTGGAGAGCACCAATAAATTGGCCTAAACCAATAGTGCTCAATTGAGAACAATGCAAGATGCTATTGATGCTATCAACAACAATATGAATGATCTTCAAACTTTGCTTCAAGCTCGGTTGCCACCTATTGATGATGACAATGCTAGTGTCCATAGTGATGCCAATAATGGAGAAGAGCTTAATTTTGGCCGTGGAGCTAGAGGAGAAATAGGAAGAGGAGGTTTTCTAGGCCGTGCTAGGCGTGTTCCTTTGCCCAATGCTAATGACAATAGAGAGGATATATTGGGTAAACCAAAATTTTCTATTCCATCTTTCAGCTTTGATACTATGGATGTGGAAGAATTCTTGCTATGGGACTTGAAAATTGAGAAGCTTTGGAGATTGCATGATTACAATGAGGATAGAAAGATCAAGTTGGCATCTTCTGAGTTTGATGGATATGCTCTTAGATGGTGGGACAATTTAGTGAGAAAGAGACATAATGATGGTGAGTTACCCATTGCTACTTGGAACACCATGAAGAGGCTCATGAGGGAAAGATTTGTACCTCCCAATTACATAAGGCAACAATTTGACAAGCTACAACAATTGAAGCAAGGTACCAAGACAGTTGATGCTTATTATCAAGAGATGGAGATGATCATGCAAAGAGGCCGTGTGGAAGAACAAGAAGAGCAAACAATGCAAAGATTTCTTTCAGGATTACATTACAGAATCAAGGGCATTGTGAGGCATTATCAATACACTAATATGCATGATCTCTTACATCATGCTAGAGAGGCCGAATCACATCTATTGGAGGAGGCACAAAATTCAGCAAAGCCAGAATAGATTCCCATTGAGATCATCTACTACTCCTAGTATATCACCACCACCACCTCCATCCTCAAGTTTTCGAGTTTCTCCACCATCCAAAACCGAGCCTAGTGTGTATAATGGAAAGAAATCATCACAACCAGCAGCAAGTGCCTCGGGTTCTAGTGCTCCTACTACAAGAAATAGAGATATTACATGTCACACATGTGGAGGCAAGGGTCACTTCAAGAGGGATTGTCCAAATACAAAAGTGATGGTCATCAATGAGAACAATGAGTATGAAACAGGTGATGATGTTGATCCCAATGATCTTGATGATGATGGTGGTTATTTGAGTGATACTCCTTTGGATGCTTATGCTACTACTTTGCCATCTATTATTTGCACACAAAATTCATTGAGTGTGGTGCCTAGTCCTGAAAATCAAAGGTGCACTCTATTTCAAACAAAGGCTATTATTGGTCCCAACATGGCTTGCAAAGTTATTATTGATGGAGGAAGTTGCAGAAATTTGGCTAGCAAAGATCTATGTGCAAAACTCAATTTGAAATATATGCCACACCCTTCTCCTTATCATATCCAATGGTTGAGTAGCACGGGACAAATGAAGGTTTCTTTTATGGTGAGAGTGGAATTCCAAATTGGACCTTACAAGGATGTTATTGAGTTTGATGTGGTGCCCATGACAGTTTGCCATCTTTTATTGGGAAGACCTTGGCAATTTGATAGAAGTGTGAAGCATGAAGGAAGAGAAAATACTTATGAGCTATATCATCATGGGAAGACTATTGTTTTAAGGCCCATGACTCCACAACAAATAATACAAGAGTCCCAATCCAAAATTGATATGAGAGTGGAAAAAGAAAGAGAGAGGGATGAGGGAACACCAAAAATTCAAGCCATGGGGAATGAGAGCAAAATCAATTCGAGTGGAAAGAGCCTTTTAACTAATGCCATAATTTTTCCTAGTGTTGTTTCTTGTGCACAGGTTGCTATTGAAGAAAGGGAGCACAAAGAAACATCACAATCATCACACAATTTGGAGGAATATGCCACGGATACAAGTATTTTTGCTTGTGATATGAAGGTTATTTTTGAAGAAAGGGAGACACAACCTTCAAATTCACAAGATATTGAGGAGATCATACCTACTACACATGAGGAGGTTAGTATTGATAAGGGTATGGATTTCGGTTTGGTAACTACAAGTAGTGAATTATGTGATAATTTTCAACCATATAAACTTATAAATTCGAAATTTCACAATGTGGTTTTTATTACACATAAAGAAGTACTTGCTATGATACCTTCTAGTGATATTATATACTATGACATGTTAAAAGAACCAATTAATATGCAATGTGCTATGGATAAATTTGGTTATGATGATTCTAGCACATATGATAATAGTTTCAAAATTTACTTGATTGCTGATTATAATGTGGATAAAATTTTCATGATACATCACATATGTGTTACTTATGATAAAGTGGCCGAATTACATAATGTGTTCTCTTGGATAGATAATTATAGAGATGATATTATACCTATGATTATTTCACCACACTATTGGTTGGATACATGTACTATTAAATCAAACTACACTTATATTTGCAATTTTGATTGCTATGAGATGAAAGAATATGACTTTTATGTGTTGTTTTCATACAAATTTCGTGATCATATGATATATACTATATTGTGTTTTGCTAACAACTAATGAGTACCATTATATATACATATATGGTGCATACACTTTGTTCTTTTTGTTTATTCCACTTTCAGATAATAACAAGCCGAGGACGTCTTGTCTTGAAGAAAGGGAGGATGATAAGGATGGACCTAAGGATTATGTTCTCACAAGCATGAGTGATGAGTTGATACAAGACAACAAGATCATGGTGAAAACAAATATTCAAGAGGTGGAAAACAAGATCACATTGTTGAAAACAATCAAGCAAGATGGTGAAAACAATTCATAACAATTGTTATTCCAATAAAACAATTGTTATTTATCTAAGACATGGGGATGAGTGCCTCCACAAGGTGAAATGCACTCATGGATGAAACAAGCAAGAGGAGGGCGCCCACATAGTAGATCAATGCGCCATAATAGTTAGGTTTGGTTTCCATAACCAAAGTGGCCGAATTCCTTGTGTGGGAATCGGTTTGTATCCATATTTGTGAAGCCCTAGTCCTAGTAGGAGTCCTAGTCCTAGTAGGGAGGGGATTGCTTGCGCAAGGATGCCTTGTGGCCGCACCCCCTCCACCTATATATGTTGGCCACCTGCGAGTGGATCAGGCAGACTACGATTGAATCAAACAAACCCCAAAACCTCTAGTTGAAACTGCTTGTTAGCCTTTCATACTGGAAGTTCATCTGCAAACTTTACGTGATACCTGCTGTTCCACTGGGAATAAGACGGTACAGTACCACTTGTAGTCGGTGGATTACTTGTGCAAGAGTGTGGAGTTAAGAATATCCATTGGGTTGCTATCTTTTGCATTGGCATCAGGGATCAGCCGGAGAGTTCATAGTGGCGCACTAGTTATCAATACAGAAGTTATCTGTGAGTTCACTGAGAAGATTGGGCCACCCCTTATCAACAAAAAGAACAACGTGTATGCACTATACATATATCTATAATGAGGTGCATTAGTTGTTATCATCTCATAAAATTGTGCCCAAGACAAGTGACCACGAATTTTTCTTGTAAATATCACATAATTGTCATAGCACTCTATAAAATAGCAATCACAATTGTTATAAGTGAAGCTCAATAAATCATGATCAAAAGGAGAATCATATGTGTAAACATTTTTATTGTTTAGTATCAACTCAAGTGTTCTCACAGAAGATCTATGATCAAATTTATGTTTATTAGTACACTCAAAGGTGGGAACATGCTTATTATTTTCATCATGAAAGTTGCAACTTAATTTGCAAATATAAGTGAAGAGCAATTTATTAGCACATGTATGTGACAAGTATTGTGGCAAACCAAACATATGTGTAAAATCATGATCATATGTAGGCAATTTTAACCTATCTACCCAAGGCAAATCATTGTTTAATTCGGCCACTTTTTCACAAGTTGTGCATATGTGATCCACCATAAAAATTTCACTCATATTATAATCACCAATCAAGTTAAAAGCGAAAGAAGAAACACAATTGCTAGAATTTACATATGAAATTTCAGCAAGCTTTTTCATAGCACTTTGCACACTAATTGATTCATTTAACATGATATAATCCACAATATCATTAGGTGGTATTTTAGCAAGTACTTCTTTATGTGAAATCAACACCACATGATTAAATTTCGAAATTATCACATCATCACATGTAGGTGGACTATCTATGCTTGTTAACTCACAAGAATCAACTAGCAATTTAGTGGGTTCACATAAATCAATACATGAGAGGGGTAACACGAAATCAGTACCTTTATCAGTGACATCCTCCTCAGAATTAATAGGCACCAATTCATCTACCTCAAATTGTGATGCAGGTTCTACTTGTTGTGGCTCCCTTTCTTCAAAAGTAACCTGCAAATCACAAGAAACAATACTAGGAACAATGACATGCTCCTCCAATAGTGGTGGTGATGATGTTACTATGGGCTCCCTTTCTTCAAAATTCTGCACATGAGAAGAAACAACACTAGGAATAGATATTATTTCATTAATGCATGGCTTTTGGATTGGAAAAATTCTTCTTGGAGCCATAGGAACCATCTCGGCCAATTTCTTTTCTGCCTCTCTTGCTTGGTGCAATAATTCATTCATGGTGTTATATTGCACACGCCATAAAAGGATTTTAATCTTGAATTGCAACCCTGCAAGAAATCGTTTCATTGTTTGTTCTGGTGCTTCTACAACCCGAGCTTCTTGTAGTGACAACACCATCTCTATGTAATATTGATCAACATAATTTGGTCCTTGTTTCAAGTGTTTTAGGTAATCCTGCACAAACTCATCAACACTAGAAACACCCATTATGTTAGTGAAAACAAAATCAATGGGTTGTGGTGTTCTCTCACAACTCACTCAAAACCAAGCAAAGATGGCTTCACTTAATGTTCCAAGAGAGAAAAGGATCAACTTACCAACAAGGAGCAATGAATAATGTGCTTTAGTGTGAGAAGAGAATAATCCGGGCTATCAAGTATCACAATGCAAACAGGGTTTTTGGTGGGGCTTGGTTGGGATTCCTAACAACACCAAAATAACAACTCCAATGCACTGTCTAATGTGATGAAAACACTAAAGGAACACACTCACTCTGGGAGACAAATGTGGCTTAGCAATTATATGGAAGAGTTATTGCAAGCACTGGAAAGACACTAGCAAATACTCTATGAAAACAGGCACAAGATTGCTCAAATGTCCACAAAAATATCCAAGATGATAAGCTTCCACTAGTGATAGTATGGCTCGGCCTCTTTTTGCTTTTTTCTCTTTTTCTATTTTTTTTTTGTACTTTTTCAATGGCCTTTGAATCAACTAGGAGCAGAAAATATGGACAAGAATTGATCAAATTGAGCAGCCTGTAGAGCAATAAAACAGCTAGTCTTTGGGTTTTGGGACCTAAAATTTGCTGTAGAATGGCTGTGGCTAGGCTAAACAAAGATCAGCACAGAATCCTAGGGATAAAAGAGGAGAAAAACAAAAGAACACTAAGAAAATAGAAAGAAAACGCTTCAGAAAATTGCCCGGAAGAGTTCTGTGTGTGCGCGGTTGTTTGGATTTGCTGCTGTGTGTGCGCGGTGGAATTTTTGATGCCACGAGTGGGGAAAAGCGCGCAGGTGGTTTCTGTTGTGATACGGTGGCCGCGCCTGGTTTCTCCGACGGGACCAGGTGGAAACAGCAGCAACAAATATCGAGGATCGTGGGCGCATAGGACGAGGTCCTGATGCGGTTAATAGCGATGGACTAGCGCGGAACGCGGGAGGCAATCGCGCGCGCTTTTCTTGGCTGGTAGCGCTTGGATTGGCGTGTTTGGCGTGCTATTTAACGGATCGAGTGCGCGCGGTCGGATTTGGCGAATCGCGTGGTGGCGGTCGCTTTTTGACTTGGCGCGTAGTGGTAGCCGGTCGGTTTCCGATATGGTAGGTGTGCGCGCGCGGAGTTTGTGTTTTGGCCGGCAGCGCTAGCAGCGCTCGGACTCCGATGCGAACAAGAGCGCCCTGCTTTTTCTTTTGGCCGGTAGCGGATCAGTTCGGAACGGTGGCAGATGGGATGGATTGGACAGCGTGGTGTCGTGCGATGCGTATGGTGTGTGCAGGTGGGATCGGCTGTGCGCTCGGATTCCGATGCTCGGGTGGTATGCGTGCGGAATGGTGGCAGGTGGGGTCGGCTGTGCGCTGCTTTTTTTTTGGAACTTTTGGTAGAGATCTAGACAAAAGATGAACACTAAGAACCCTAACCCTAATAGACAACAACTAAAAACAGAAAAACAGATACGCAAATCAACAATAAACAGCAATTAGAGTAGCAATTTGGTTTTGATCTAGGCTCTGGCAAAACTAAAACCTAATATTTTTGTGGGGCTTTTTCTGGATAGGAAATAAAAACAACTAGACTAGGGATAAATATTTTCTTTACAAAACTAAAACCTGGCTCTGATACCACATGATATAGATGTTTGCCCGATCTTTCACCGCAAGAACCACCGAGATAACTATTCTCCCAATCACGTGAGCGATACACGTAACCTGAAGAACATGGATAGATTTAGGCGAGAAACGCACGAACCCTCTTGGCAGATCCAAGAACACTCGCACCTTTATTTCACACCAAGCTCGACAACTCAAGGCAGATCCAAGAGCCCCCGACCCACGAACGAACCCTCTTGGCAGATCCAAGAACACTCGCACCTTTATTTGCAAAGATAACTGACGAACGTCCGAGACGCCGCCTACACGCCGATCCCCTAGGGACGGTGGTAACCTGGAACTTTTAGTTCTACATATTCAACCTGTCTAAAACCCTAGGCCTTGGCTCTCTTTATATAAGAGGCCAACCCCTAGTCGGTTGGACAAACCCAAACCAAAACTGACTCGAACCTAAACCTAGTTGGACTCAAACTGGATACAAACCGGCCCATTTAGAAGGCTCGGCCACAACATGCGGCTCGCAGGCCTTAGACATTATACATCGTTGTTTATTGTCCTAGCGTGCTAACCAATATATGCCCGTATCAACAGCACATACAACATAATCACTAGCATCACACATAATTTCAAACGGTAAATTCCAATCAGGTGGTTGAACAATAGGGGCAGATATTAAAACCTTCTTTAAAATTTCAAAAGCTTCTTTACAATCTTCATAAAAAACAAATGGTACATCTTTTTGAAGAAGATTAGTGAGAGGTTTTGATATTTTAGAGAAATCTTTAACAAACCTTCTATAGAAACCATCATGACCAAGAATACTACGAATACCTTTAACATCCCTGGGACAAGGCATTTTATCAATAGCTTCAACTTTAGTACTATCAACTTCAATACCTCTTTCAGAGATTTTATGTCCAAGAACAATTCCTTCATTAACTATAAAATGGCATTTCTCCCAGTTAAGAACAAGATTAGTCTCCTCACATCTCTGCAGAACTTTATCAAGATTCTGCAAACAATTATCAAAAGAAGTTCCATAGACGGAGAAATCATCCATGAAAACTTCCACAATTTCTTCACAAAAACCATGAAATATAGCAGACATGCATCTTTGAAAAGTAGCAGGAGCATTACATAAACCAAAAGGCATACGTCTATAAGCATAGGTTCCATAAGGACAAGTGAGAGTTGTTTTCTCTTGATCGAGCTTTTAAACAGCAATTTGAGAAAACCCAAAATAACCATCAAGAAAGCAGAAATTAGTTTTCTTAGACAACCTTTCTAACATTTGATCAATAAAAGGAAAATGATAATGATCTTTCTTAGTGACATTGTTAACCTTCCTAAAATCAATGCACATCCTATAACCAACTACTACTCTTTGAGGAATGAGTTCATTATTTTCATTTGGCACAACAGTCATCCCTCCTTTCTTAGGGACACAATGCCCATGACTAATCCATCTACTATCAGCAATAGGATAAATAATGCCAGCATCAAGGAGTTTCAATACCTCATTTCTTACCACATCCTTCATTTTAGGATTTAAACGGCATTGATGCTCAACGGCTTTGCATCAGGTTCAATATTAATAGCATGCTGACATATAGCAGGAGAAATTCCCTTCAAATCATCAAGACTATAACCAATAGCACCTCTATCTTTCTTCAATATCCCTAATAATCTCTCCTCTTCTTTACCTGAAAGTTGAGAATTAATAATAACATGATATAATTTCTTATCATCAATATGAGCATATTTAAGATTGTCGGGCAAAGTCTTTAAATAAAAAACAGGATTCTCCTTGGGTGGTAATGTGGTACCCAAGTCTTCCACTGGTAAATTATGTTTCAGCATTGCTGGCTGATGTAGGAAAATCTCATCAATTTCATTCCTTTCTTCCACAAAGACATCACTTTCATGGTCTTCCATGTATTGCTGCAAAGGATTGTTAGGAGCAAGAGCAATAGCAGCCAACTATTCAACTCTATAATTTTCATTAGGTAATTCAGCTTCATAGGGTGTTTTAGCAAATTTGGAGAAATTAAATTCATAAGACTCTCCATCAAACTTTGTAAGAATTTTCTCCTTTTTACAATCAATAACAGCACCACAAGTGTTTAAGAAAGTTCTACCAAATATAGTAGGACAAGTATCACTAGCAGAAGTGCCTAGTACTAGAAAATCAGAAGGATATTTAGTTTTACCACATAAGACCTCCACACATCTAACAATACCAATTGGAGAAATAGTTTCGCTATTAGCAAGTTGAATAATCACATGAATGTCTTCAAGTTCACAAGAACCAATTTCATGCATGACTTTTTATAAAGCTCATAAGGAATAACGCTAGAACTAGCACCTATATCACACAAACCATAATAACAATGATCACCTATCCTAACAGATAGCACAGGAACACTAGGTTTCCTAGATTTTATAGGATGAGAGACAACATTAGAAGCATCTTCACAAAATATAATGTGTCCCTCTTCTACATTTTCAGAAACAAGGTCCTTCACTATTGGTACTGTAGGTTCTACAGTTATTTGTTCCTCAAGTTCTACAGTTTTCCTTGCACTTTTATTAATCACACTAGCTAACATAGAGTGTTCTTTTACCTTAGCAGGGAAACGCATTTTCTCAATATAAGGTTCAGGCACAATAGAATTAACAATATCAACTTCTATATCTCTAGCGGGAACACAATTAATAGTATCTTTATAAGGTACATGGTACTTATCCCATTCCTTTTTAGGAATATCAATGTAAGAAGCAAAACCCTTATATAAGTTTGCAGCAACTTGAGAATCAAGACCATAAACAACACTAACATTATGAAAATCCTTAGATGACATAAAGGTTTTAATGCATTCATAGTCATAATTTATACCTTTTTCATTCTCCCATGCTTCAGTGTTTTTTTGAATACGGACAAGAAGATCCCATTTAGCTTCATCCTTCATACGTGTAAATGATCCAGAACAAGAAGCATCCAATATATCCTTATCATGAAGAGGAACGATATTACTGTGAGCTCATGAATGGGGCATTTGAGCATTAGTAACTTCAATCTCCCCCATGCTTGAGAAATACTCTCTCCGTCATGAGGCCAAAATTATATATATAATTCCAATCTCTATGGATTTCACTGGGAGGATAAAATTTAGAATAAAACAGAGGTACAATTTCCTCCCATTCAATAGTCTGGCTATTTTTCAGCAGTTTGAACCATTCAGCGGCTCGGCCTGTTAATGATATAGATAATAATTTCCTGTTCACTTGGCTCATTGTAATACCTGCACACTTGAACAACTCACATAATTCATGTAAAAAGAGCAAATGATCACCAGGATGGACATTTCCATCACCTGAATAGCAGTTATCCATAACATGTTTAACAATATTTATAGGTATTTTATAAGGATCCAAATCATCAGGCGGTTGGTCACTTACTACCCTAGCAGTGGCAGCAATGCCCGCAAATAAGGACTCAAAAGGAGCTCCAAACATAGTGTAATAAAGTAGTAGACAGAAATAAAAAACATCACTTACAGCAGAAGCTTCCTTTATCAATTCCACTTCCCAATAACGCTTCAATCCCCGGCAACGGCGTCAGAAAATAGTCTTGATGACCCACAAATATAGTGGTGTATCTTAGTATTTTTGAGAAATAAGAGTGTCGAACCCAACGAGGAGCAGAAGGTGTTGACAAACAGTTTCGATGAAGGAATAACTGTAAATACTAGAAAATAGATTCGTAGGGTTTTTTTTGATATTGCAGATAAATAAAGTGCGAGTAAATAAAATGCAGTAGTAATAATTGCAGCAAGTGACCCAATCCTTTCTTCAGCAAAGGACAAGCCGGTGAGTTTACTTATGATTAACAAATGTTCTCGAGGACACACGGGAGGTTTCTGTCTAGTGCTTTTGTTCCATGCAGCTGAATAATGTTTGGTGTTTTGATAAGTGTTGTGTGGGTGAACCTATGCTAATGTATCATCCCATCCAAGACTAATACATACTTGTTATTATACGCCTTCCAAGCATCTGTAACTAGAAGAAAGTAAGTAAGAAATAAATCTAACCACAACTTTAAACTCCGGGATCCTACGCTCCCTCGTGTAATGGTTTCCTAAAGGGGGTTTGATGTAGCCCACCCAACTCCACCGAGTGCACCGATGACAAGATCACGCGCAAAGGCCATCAAAGATAAGGTGAACTCGCTCCTCTCATCCTATGCTTTCGGTCATGTGGAGAATGGTGCGCTACCTCATGGTTCCACACTTTGCGTACTCAGGTTCAAACCCACCACGGAGGCCCCGGAAAGCACCCAAAATGATGCGCAAGAAGATACGAAGGAGGGCGGAAGAAACGGCATCGCAATCGGAGTCCCGACGGAGAAGATAGGGGGAAAGGAGTCCCTCCCGGCCTCGGGGGCCGGCCAGGCCGGCCTCATCCCCCCCCTAGGCCGGACCCCCTCCAGAGGAGGCCGGCCTCCAACCCGGCCTGCCCTCCTCCCACCCCGGCCCCAGGCCGGGCCACCACCCGAAGCAGCCGGCCTAGGGGCCGGCCTGCCTCCACCCCACCCCGGCCCCAGGCCGGCCAGCCTCTCCAGGCGCCCACCCTGGCCCCAGGCCGGGTTCCAGGCCGGCCAGGCCGGCCCCTAGGCCGGGGTGGAACCGAAAATGCCCGGAAATGCACTGTTTTCGCTCCAGTTTCCACCTACTTCGACCCCCGGCTATATAAGGAGACCCCCAAGCTAGATCTAGGGTTTAGAGTTGAATTTAGAACATTTGGAGCTCAGCTCTCTTGTATCCCTCTTTGAGGAACCATCCCTCCGACATCGTCGAGGATTGTATCAAGGCACATCCAACTACTTGATCTCTCCCTTTGGGTTTCTATCAAGTACTTGACCAATCTTCCTCTCGATTATCTTGAGGTTCTATTGGCGTAGTGGACCGGCTACGGGTGTAAAGCGGTTTCAATCAAGGTGAGCTCAGTTGAATCGATCGTTCCGTAGGCGGCCCTCGGGGTTAGTTCACGGAAGATTTGGGGTTCTTCGGTTCTTACTAGTTATCCTTGTGTTTGTTTGCGTTGCCCTCGATTTCCCCCTCGTTTCCCCCTCGTGTGTTCATCGAGTTCTTCGTGTTCTTCGTGTTCTCCGTCGATTCGTGAAGATCGGGCCAATCTAGGAGTAACCCTCCGCATCATCTGGTATCCAGAGCTAGATTGACACGAATCCGACACCCATACCCCTCCCCATCCACCAATTTTTCTTTTTCCACCAAGAATTTCGAAAATCCTCAAAAAAAATAGCCAAAAGGGAATTTGACCGATCTGTTGACTCGTTGAGTTTTTCGTGGTTTTTCTTCATAGATTAGTTGCCAAACACCTTTCCACACCTTTCCATTCAGCCAATTTTTCCAATTTCGCCCAAAATTTTTCTTGATTTTGTGGGAATTTCGAATTTGAGCCAAAAACTCAGAAAATTTCAGCTCTTCGATTCTCCGGCAGATTTTGGAACTTGTTTTTCTTTGTCGTTTGTGATCCAAATTGAGTGCAACGAGTTGCTACGAGACGCCCACGACATCACCTACGCTTCCACATCATCGGATCGCCACGACATCGACTCCCCCACGGCCGCAAGTCCGTGATCATCAAATAAGAGAGGTATAACTTGCTTCCGCTTGCACCACCCCATCCCATTGTGTTACTTACCTATCGGACTAGTTCTTTTTACACCGCTTGGCATCGCATTTGTGGCATCGAGAGTGCGAAGTTAGGGCTTGTGAGAGATTAGCTACCGAGTAGGCATTGGCACTTTGGAATCCATCAAAAAGAGAAAATCAAAAAAAAAAAGAGAAAAAGAGAAAATAGAAAAAGAAGCAAAAGGATCAGTGCCAATTGCTTTCCATTGTAGGAACGTGTAGCATTGCGTCGCAAAAGAGAAAGAGTGACCGATTGCCACGGTGCGAATCTTGTTGCCTTTTCAACTTTGCGGTTTGAGCTAGCGTCCTCCTTGTGTTAGTGTGGCATTGAGCATTAGTCTACGTTAGGACCATTTCGTTCTTCGCTCGCCCATTGGTCGCACTAACCCCATTTTTCCCTTGCGTGTGTGTGTTCCACCATATTTCCATCCTATAGGTTTGGTTTTTGTGCTAACTTTTCTTTGAATTTTCTCCACGATTGACAACAAACTTTTCTTCGGTTTTGGTCGATTTTTCCTCGCCACTTTCCTAACCTATTTGCCTTCCATATAAAGTGTGTGTGTTGCCGTTTGCGGTTTCTTTCGATCTTTTGGATTCGCTCTTGACATACCGCCCTACACCTAGGCTCGTCCACTAGCCTCAATACGACCAAGAAAGGTAACGTTGGGTAAGTGAGGCGTCCATTTCTTCCATATCACCCTTGTGTGTGTTTTTGAGATGGCTAGGGAAGGAGTATTCACAAGTCCGAGCTCGGAAGACGAAGGCAACCCATTCTACAACGACAATGATTACGCCAACTTCGTCACCCACAATGACCACTTTCAACTCCGCGAACTCGTCAAGGACGGGTTGCAACGCTATGAGCGTCGACTCCAAGAGCAAGAGGCTCGATTGAATGATCAAATGACGCGCATCAACATCAACTTGGCTAATCTTGCCAATCGCCGTCATTCATCATCGTCCTCAAGGTCTCGTCGCTCAAGCCACCGCAATCAAGATCCTCACCAACCTCATCGCCATGATCGCCACAACGTGGAGGAGGGTGGACAACCTCAACAAGCACCACCACCTCCTCCACAACATCAACAACCTCCGCGACGCAATCGGTATGAGGATAGCTCGCCATCACCACCACCTCGACATCGCCAAGGCCGTGGTGACCCTCTTCAACAACCGCAACGCCCGGACCTTCGACAACACCATCATCCTCCACCTCCACAAGGCCACGCTCAAGACTATGGCCACAACGATTTCGTGGAAGATGCTCGTCAACATCGAAGGCCACCAAGGCGCCATGCGCGTCCCAACAACAATGACCGCCAAGAACATGATCATCCTCAACAACCTCTCCAAGAACAAGAACGTCCTCAACAACATCACAATGGCCATGATGATAGTGAACGCCGTGAAGCTAGGCTCCGTCACCACCAACCACCACCACCTAATGACCACCGGCGTCATCCTCCCCATCATGATCGCCACCGCCAAGACAATGAGGATGACCCCTATGATGATTCACCTCCCATGTATGATGAAGACCCCCATGAGCGCCAACATGCGCGCCCCCATCGTCCGCAAGAGGACAACAACATGAGTGCTCTTCGTTTCAATGTCCCCAAGTTCAATGGTGAGAATGATCCCGAAGACTTTCTTGCTTGGGCTCTCAAGGTTGACAAGATCTTCGGCATTCACAACTTCACCGACAAGAAAATGGTTGCTCTAGCATCTTTGGAATTCGAAGGCTATGCACTCTTATGGTGGGATCGTCTACAAGCCGAACGAGTCCGCAATCGCGTTGCTCCTATTGCCACTTGGAATGAGATGAAACAATTCATGCATGCTCGATTCGTTCCTCCTCACTACAAGCGTGACCTCTTCAAGAAGCTTCAAGAACTTCGTCAAGGTGTGAAGTCCGTTGATGAGTACTACAAGGAAATGGAGACATCTTTGATCCGCGCTCATGTGATAGAATCTCAAGAGCAAACAATGGCCCGCTTCCTCAATGGCCTCAACTATCCTATAAGGAAGATCGTCGAGTATCAACCGTATGACAACATTGTGGCCCTTGTCCACCAAGCTCTCAAGGCGGAACGCCAAATTGCGGAAGATCTCAAATATAGCAAGCAAAAGGCTTTCTTCAACTCAAGACCATCATCCTCAACTACAATGACACAAGCTCCTCCTCCAACTACCACCAAGAGCAACACGCGAGCCTCTAGTGCTCCCAACAAGTCTTCCCAACCATTCAAGAAGCAAGCTCCTCCAACCTCATCCTCAAGTGCTCCTCAAGTCAAGTCAAGCACTATTACTTGCTTCAAGTGTGGTGGTAGTGGACACAAGTCCTTTGAATGTTCCAACAAGATGATCATGATTGTCAACCAAGATGGTGAACGTGATTCTATGAGCGAAGGCGAATACTATGCCTTGCATCAAGTTGCTCTCAACCCTTTGGACGTCTCCAACGATGATGAAGAAAGTGTGTATTGCGATGAGGACAAGAACCCATCACTAGTGGTCACAAGAGTCCTCACTTCTTCTCCTCAAGATGAGCAAGATCAACGGTGCAATCTTTTTCAAACAAGAGCCGGTATTGATGGCAAGTCAATCAAGGTCATCATCGACGGTGGAAGTTGCCACAACTTGGCTAGCAAAGAGCTTTGCGACAAACTCAAATTGCCTTACAAGCAACATCCTCACCCATACCATGTCCAATGGCTTAGTGACTCCGGCACCTTCAAGATTCAACACATGGTCTCCGTGACTTTCAAGATTGGTCCTTATGAAGACACGGTAGATTGTGACGTTGTTCCTATGACCGTGTGTCATCTTCTTCTTGGTCGACCTTGGCAATACGACAAGAGTGCTATCCATGATGGGCGTACCAATCACTATAGCTTCAAGTGGAATAACAAGACATTTGTTCTTCGTCCCATGTCTCCTAGCCAAGTGATCGCCGACAACGCCAAGACTCTTGCACGTCGACAAGAAGAGCTCAAATCTCGTGAGATGAGTGGTGAGAGAGTGATCCACCAAAAAGTGAGTGAGAGCCACAAGCCTAATATGAGTGGAAAAATTACGAGTGATGCCAAAGGCTTTGCCTTACTTGCCACCAAAAGAGAGATGCGAGCGCTAAGAGAGGACCCAACCATACTTCACTTTGTCCTATTGTGCAAAGGGGAAGCACTTGAAACTAACGACATGACAAATCTACCTCCCTCTTTGTTGCCTTTGTTGCAGGAATTTGAAGACGTCTTTCCCGATGAGCTCCCTCCGGGCCTTCCTCCCCTTCGAGGAATCGAGCACCGTATTGACCTCATTCCGGGCGCGCCCCTTCCAAACCGCGCTCCTTACCGCACCAATCCCGAGGAGACTAAGGAGATTGAGCGCCAAATCCAAGAGCTACTCGAAAAAGGTTTTATTCGCGAATCCCTTAGCCCTTGTGCCGTGCCGGTTATCCTTGTTCCAAAGCAAGATTCTACTTCCCGCATGTGTATGGATTGTCGCCCTATCAATGCTATCACCGTTAGATATAGACATCCTATTCCTAGGCTCGATGACATGCTTGATGAATTGAGTGGTGCTACTATCTTTTCAAAAATTGATCTTAAAAGTGGTTACCATCAAATTCGTATGAGTATAGGTGATGAATGGAAAACGGCTTTCAAAACAAAACTTGGTTTGTATGAATGGCTTGTTATGCCCTTTGGTCTTTCAAATGCCCCATCTACCTTCATGCGTCTCATGAATGAAGTTCTACGTCCTTTCATTGGCAAATTTGTTGTGGTTTACTTCGACGATATTCTCATTTATAGCAAATCTTTGGAAGATCACCTTGATCATGTTTCACAAGTATTGTTGGCTCTTCGCAATGCAAAACTTTTCGCCAATCTTTCCAAATGCAATTTTTGCACCAACAAGCTTGTTTTCTTGGGTTTTGTGATCTCGTCCAATGGTATTGAAGTAGATAACAAGAAGATTGAGGCAATTAGGAATTGGCCCAACCCTACTTCCGTAAGTGAGATAAGGCGCTTTCATGGCCTTGCCGGTTTCTATCGCCGTTTTGTCAAAGATTTTTCAACTATTGCTTGCCCTTTGAATGAACTTACCAAAAAGAATGTACCTTTTGTTTGGGGCAATGCGCAACAAAAAGCTTTCGACACACTTAAGAAATGCCTAACCGAAGCTCCTTTGCTTGTCTTACCGGATTTCGAGAAAACTTTTGAGATTGAATGTGATGCTAGTGGTATAGGAATTGGTGGCGTTCTCATGCAAAACGGACGCCCCGTTGCTTACCATAGTGAAAAACTTGATGGTGCTAAACTCAATTACCCCATCTATGATAAGGAACTCTTTGCTTTGGTTCGAGTGCTAGAAGTTTGGCAACACTACCTTTGGCCAAAAGAATTTGTCATTCATTCCGATCACGAATCATTGAAATACTTAAAAAGCCAAACCAATTTGAACAAAAGGCATGCTAAGTGGGTTGAATTCATTGAATCTTTTCCTTATGTCATTAAGTACAAGAAAGGTAAAGAGAATGTGGTAGCCGATGCCTTGTCTAGGAAAGAATGCCTTCTTACACGTCTTGACATCAATGTGATTGGTTTGGATGAAATCAAAGACTTATATGCTTCCGATGCTTTCTTTGGTCCTATATTTGAGAAGTGCTTGCCTAACCGAGGTTTCGATGATTACTACCTTCACAAAGGTTTCTTGTTTAAGGCTAACAAATTGTGTATCCCCGAGTCTTCTCTTCGCTTGTTGTTATTGAAGGAATCACATGAAGGAGGCCTCATGGGACACTTTGGACGCGACAAGACCTATGCCATGCTCTCCACCAACTACTATTGGCCCAAGATGAAGCATCACGTTGAGAGACACGTCAAGAGATGTTCCACATGCCTCCGAGCTAAGTCCACTTGATGAGGACATCCCTAGCTTTCCACCTATTGTTGAACATGAAGATCCTCCTATCAAAGCTAATGAAGTTAGAATTGGTCCAATGACAAGATCAAGAACCAAGCTATTACAACAACAGGTGAATTCACTCCTACTTGAATATAATGTTGATAATTGTGAGAGCTTTATACTACCTAAATCTTTGCATTTATGTATTCTTAGGTTTGTTGATAACACAAACATGAATGGAGATCATGGAGAGGAGCTACACAAGGATGAGCAAGGACTTCAAGAGGAGATGGAAAACAAGTGCTAGCATGGTGAAAACAACAAATAACAATTGTTATCATGATAAGGGGATGGTGCCTCCACAAGATCAAATGCACCAAGTGTGGAAAACAATCCAATGATGTTATTCCACACTCATACATGAACAAGGCAAGAGGAGGGCGCCCACAAGGAGCATCAATGCGCCATATACAAGACCTAGTTCAATTAGGATTGGTTTGTATACCAATTTGGCCGCACCCCTTGTGTGGGGGTCGGTTTGTATCTATTTTGGTGTCCTAGTAGGAGTCCTAGTCCAATTAGGTTAGGTGCTTGCGCAAGGGGAGCCTTGTGGCCGCACCCCCCCTCTTATATACCCCTTGGGGCGCATAGGAGAGGGCAGACTACGTTAAAACATAAACCCTAGACCTCTAGATTGAAACTGCTTGTAAGCCTTTCATCTGGAAGTTCATCTGCAAACTTTACGTGATACCTGCTGTTCCACTGGGAATAAGACGGTACAGAACCACTTGTAGTCGGTGGATTACTTGTGCAAGAGTGTGGAGTTGAGAATATCCATTGGGTTGCTATCTTTTGCATTGGCATCAGGGATCAGCCGGAGAGTTCTTAGTGGCGCACTAGTTATCAATTCAGAAGTTATCTGTGAGTTCACTGAGAAGATTGGGCCATCCCTTATCATCTTGGTATCAGATTTACAGGTTGCCTCGGTGAGCTATCAATTTCCCTTTAGTTTTGAGTGTTTTTCATACGTATCCAGAAAATTGCCCCACAAAAATAGAGTAGATCATTGCCATAGCCTAGATATCACCTTAGTTGCTTTACTTTTGCTGTCATTGTGCTAGATTTTGTGTTCCTTTTTCTTGTTTTTAGATCTTTTGTTTTCGGCTAGATCTAGGTTTCTTTGTTCATCTAGTCGAATTATATCAAAAACTACAAAAAAATTCGCTTCCACTTGCCATACTCCATCACCAATCCGAGCCCCTCTATTTCCCCCACGGCACAAAAGTTACCAAAATTCTGCCGCAATCCACCCCTAGTTGGACTCGGATACCCACCCCTAGTTGGACTCGGTTCACCACCCACCCACCGCAAATCCACTCACCGCTGCCGTGGTCTAGTCGCACTCGGATTCCCCCGTCGCACCGCTTACAAATTGCCCCGTGCGCCCGTAACACAGCTTACCACCCCGCCCCTCGTGCGCTGCCGCGGTACGGAAACGCACCAAAACGCTGCCGCGCTCACGTATCCCTCGCCCGCGCCAAATTTCCCCGCAGCACGCTTACCACACCGTGTAACGCGAGCGCGCGCGCTGCCGCGGTACGGTTTTAGTCGATTTCGCTGCCGTGTGATCTGCCGCGGTACAAAAACTGTCGTTTCTCTGCCGCGCGCCTGCTGTTGCTGTTTATTCTCTGCCGCGGTACGGTTTTCGTCTGTTTTGAGCCGTTTTCGCTGCCGTGAGCTGTTTTTCCATCTGTTTTGCTGCCGTGGGTGCTGGTTGCTGCCGTGAGATTGCTAGAAGTAGATTTTCACCTAGAATCTTTTGTTTTCTCTTTTATTTTCCTGTTTTCATCTCTAGGACCAATATATCCGTACCCTTGTGAACCTTAGCCACAGCCTTTCTACAGCATTATAATAGGAACTTGCCCACAAGTATAGCTATTTTGTGCTCTGACAGGTTGCTCATATTTCATCACCACCATTGTGTTCACTTGTGTTTGGTTCATTTTTGCTCCTAGCTTAGTGTAAGGCCATTGGAAAATTCAAAAAAAAAATAGAAAAAGCAAAAAGTATAAAAAAAAAAAAAAAGAGAGAAAAGAGAAAAGAGAAAGTGCAAAAAGGCCATATCATTGCTATTGTTTACTAGTTGAGCTTGCTATTGTGACACTTGGTTTTTCTTTGAGCAATCTTGTGCCTGTCAATAAGAGCCTAGCTAGTGACTTTCTAGTGCATTGCAAAACTCTTCCATATATTGCATTGCCACATTTGTCTCCATTGTGTGAGTTTCCTTGGGTATTTTATATCTTCACTAAGACAGCAAATAGGATTGTTACTTTGGTGATTGTTAGGTATCCATACCAAGCCCCACTAAATAACCTTGTTTGCTTTTGTGAGAGTTAAAAACCTGGGTATTCTCTTCTTCACACCAAAGTACTTTAATTGCCTCTACTTGTGGTAAGTATCTCTATTCACTTTGGAGTGGTAAGATATCCTATTGTCTTGCTAGATTTTTGAGTGAGTTGTGAGAGGCACCACAACCTATACTTGTTTCTATTACACTAACCTACTAATGGATCTTTCTAGTGGTGATCTTGTGCAGCAAAAGAAGGACCATAAGGAGGGAGTTAATTGGAGAGAGTATGAGGCTCTTAGAGATGTTTTGGCAAAGGAGATATTGGACAATCATAATGGACTCAAACAATTTGTTCAAGATGCATGTGATCCCTTATATGAGGCTCTCCAAGCTATGGAGACCAAGATGGAGGCCACACACAAATTGGCCGAGACTAATGGAGGGGAAGTGAGATCAATTCATGATTCTATTGCTCAAATGACTACTACCCTTGCTGGACTTCAAACCATGATTCAAACAAGAATGCCTCTTATTGATGATGACAATGCTAGTGTCCATAGTGATGCTAATAATGGAGTGGAAGCTATTGGTGCAAGAAACCAAGTTCATGGCCGAAATAGAGAGGAAAGAGGCCTAGGAGGATATAATGGCCGAAACCAAAATTTTGGAGAAAGAAGAATGCCAAACAATGTGGTGCAAGCTAATCCTAGAGAAGATGGTTTGAGTAAGCCTAAATTTTCTATTCCATCATTTAGCTTTGATAATATGGATGTGGAAGAATACTTGCTATGGGAGTTGAAGATGGAAAAATTATGGAGAATGCATGAGTACAATGAGGATAGAAAGATCAAATTGGCTTCAAGTGAGTTTGATGGTTATGCTCTTAGATGGTGGGATGAGCTTTTGAGGAAGAGACAAGAAGATGGAGAATTGCCCATTGTCACTTGGAACAACATGAAGAGGATTATGAGAGATAGATTTGTTCCACCCAATTACATAAGGCAACAATTTGATCAATTGCAACAATTGAGGCAAGGAACTATGAGTGTTGATGCTTATTATCAAGAGATGGAGCTAATTATGCAAAGGGCACGTGTGAGAGAACAATTGGAGCAAACAATGCAAAGATTCCTTTCGGGTTTGAACTACAAAATCAAAGGCATTGTGAGGCATCATCAATACCAAAATATCCATGAGCTATTACACCATGCAAGGGAGGCCGAAGCACATATCCTTGAGGAGGCAAAAATTACTAATAGAACAAGGGCTAGATTTCCTATGAGATCATCTTCTATGCCTAGTGCACCTCCTCCACCACCACCATCTTCAAGTTTTCGAGGTGCTTCTTCTTCTAAACCCGAGCCTAGTTCTTCAATTGCAAAGAAACCATCACAACCAAGTGTGAGTACCACGGGTTCAAGTGCTTCTACATCAAGAACAAGAGATATTTCATGTCACACATGTGGAGGAAAAGGGCACTTTAAGAGGGATTGTCCAAATACAAAAGTGATGGTGATCAATGAGAACAATGAGTATGAGACAGGTGATGATGTTGATCCTAATGATATTGATGATGATGATGGCTATTTGAGTGATTCTCCTTTGGATGCTTATGCTACTACTATGCCATCTATTGTTTGCACCCAAAATTCATTGAGTGTGGTGCCTACTCCTGAACATCAAAGGTGCAATTTGTTCCAAACCAAAGCTATTATTGGTCCTAACATGGCTTGCAAAGTCATTATTGATGGAGGAAGTTGTAGAAATTTGGCTAGCAAAGATCTATGTGCAAAGCTCAACTTGAAATATATACCACATCCTTCTCCTTATCATATCCAATGGTTGAGTAGCACGGGACAAATGAAGGTTTCTTATATGGTGAGAGTGGAGTTCCAAATTGGACCTTACAAAGATATTATTGAGTTTGATGTGGTGCCCATGACAGTTTGTCACTTATTATTGGGAAGACCTTGGCAATTTGATAGAAGTGTGAAGCATGAAGGAAGAGCAAATACTTATGAGCTATATCATCATGGGAAGACTATTATTTTGAGGCCTATGACTCCACAACAAATTATACAAGAGTCCCAATCCAAAATTGAGAGGAAAGTGGAAAAAGAAAGAGAGAGGGATGAGGGAACACCACAAATACAAGCCATGGGGAGTGATAGTAAACCCAATTCGAGTGGTAAAAAGAGAGAGAACCTATTATGCATGTTAGCCACTAAAGAGGATTTGAGGGAATTTAAGGATGATCCTACACTAGTCCCTATTGTGCTTATTCACAAGGGAGAGATTTTGGTTTCTAATGACATGACCCCTATTCCTCTTGGTGTTTCTAATGTTTTGCAGGATTTTGAGGATGTTTTTCCACAAGATGTGCCCTCGGGATTGCCACCATTGAGAGGAATTGAACATCAAATTGATTTGATCCCGGGAGCATCTCTCCCAAACCGAGCCCCTTATAGAACCAATCCACAAGAAACAAAGGAGATACAAAAGCAAGTTCAAGAACTATTGGACAAAGGTTATATTCGGGTTAGTCTATCTCCTTGTGCCGTTCCCGTTATTTTGGTTCCTAAGAAAGATGGTACTTGGCGCATGTGTGTAGATTGTAGAGCAATTAATAACATCACTATTCGTTATCGTCATCCTATACCACGTTTAGATGACATGTTAGATGAATTAAGTGGTGCTACTCTTTTCTCTAAAATTGATTTGCGTAGTGGATACCATCAAATAAGAATGAAAGAGGGAGATGAATGGAAAACTGCTTTTAAGACAAAATTTGGTTTATATGAGTGGTTAGTAATGCCCTTTGGTTTAACTAATGCACCTAGTACTTTCATGAGATTAATGAACCATATTTTGAGAGACTTTATTGGTAGATTTGTGGTAGTTTATTTTGATGATATTCTTATATATAGCCACAATGAACATGACCACATGGATCATATTAGACAAGTTTTGCAAGTGCTAAGAAATAATAAATTGTATGGTAATCTTGAGAAGTGCACTTTTTGCAAAGATAAAGTAATATTTCTTGGTTATGTTGTTTCTAAGCATGGAATTGAAGTTGATCAATCTAAAATTGAAGCTATTCGAAATTGGCCAATTCCAACTAATGTGAGTCAAGTTAGAAGTTTTAATGGGCTTGCTAGTTTCTATAGAAGATTTGTGCCTAATTTTAGTACAATTGCTGCCCCTTTGAATGATCTAACTAAGAAAGGTGTTAATTTTGAATGGGGTGTTTCACAAGATATTGCTTTTGATACTTTGAAAGAGAAATTGATTTCGGCCCCATTGCTTATGCTTCCAAATTTTGATAAACAATTTGAGATTGAATGTGATGCTAGTGGCATAGGTATTGGAGGTGTGCTCATGCAAGAAAAGAAACCTATTGCCTATTTTTCTGAAAAATTGAATGGTGCACAATTGAATTATTCTGTTTATGATAAAGAATTATATGCACTTGTGAGAGTTTTAGAAGTATGGAAACATTATTTATGGCCTAAAGAATTTATTATTCATAGTGATCATGAAGCATTGAAATTTCTAAAGTGCCAAAGTAATTTGAATAAGAGACATGCTAAGTGGGTTGAATTCATTGAATCTTTTCCATACATTATAAAACATAAAAAGGGATTGGATAATGTAGTTGCTGATGCTTTGTCAAGGAAAAATATGTTACTCTCAAATTTAGAAATCAAGGTTTCGGGTTTGGAGGGTATTAGAGATTTATATGATGAAGATAATGAATTTTCCATGCCATTTAATAAATGTGTTAACACTAAAGCATGGGACAAATTTCATATACATGATGGGTACTTGTTTAGAGCTAACAAATTGTGTATTCCCGAGTGTTCTTTGCGTTTATTTTTGATCCAGGAATCTCATAGTGGAGGATTGATGGGACACTTTGGAAGAGAGAAAACATTGTTGATGTTAGCAGAAAATTTCTATTGGGCACATATGAGAAGAGATGTCTATAGATTGGTGCAAAGATGTATTACTTGCAACAAATCCAAATCAAAATTGAAGCCCCATGGATTATATACACCATTGCCATCACCAAGTACACAATGGGAAGATATTAGTATGGATTTCGTGTTGGGATTGCCAAGAACAAAAAGAGGACATGATTCTATCTTTGTGGTTGTGGATAGATTTTCAAAGATGGCTCACTTTATTTCATGCCACAAGAGTGATGATGCTTCTCACATTGCCAATTTGTTCTTTAGAGAGATTGTGAGATTGCATGGAGTTCCAAGGACTATAGTTTCAGATAGAGATGTCAAGTTCATGAGTTACTTTTGGAAAACACTTTGGGGTAAGCTTGGCACCAAGTTATTATTTTCTACTACTTGCCACCCCCAAACTGATGGACAAACCGAGGTGGTTAATAGAACATTGTCCACATTGCTAAGAGGTATGATCAAAAAGAATTTGAAGGAGTGGGAGGAGTGTTTGCCACATGTGGAATTTGCTTACAATAGAGCTGTGCATTCAACTACTCAATTATGTCCTTTTGAGGTGGTGTATGGTTTCAAGCCAATTACTCCTCTTGATTTATTACCACTTCCTTTACATGAGAGAGTTAATATGGAGGCTTCAAAGAGGGCTGATTTTGTGAAGAAGATTCATGAGAAAACAAAAGAAGCAATTGAGAAGAAAGGAAAACATGTGGCTGAAAGAGTAAACAAGAAGAGAAAGGAACTTATATTTCGGCCAGGAGATATGGTTTGGGTACACTTCAGAAAAGATAGATTTCCAACATTGAGAAAGTCCAAGTTGATGCCTAGAGGAGCTGGTCCTTACAAAGTTATTTCAAGGATCAATGATAATGCATACAAGATTGACCTCCCAATTGATGAGTTTGGTGTTAGTAATTCTTTTAATGTGGCTGATTTGACACCTTACCATGGAGATGATTTAGCATCGAGGTCGATGCCTTTTCAAGAGGGGGAGGATGATGAGGACATCCCTAGCTTTCCACCTATTGTTGAACATGAAGATCCTCCTATCAAAGCTAATGAAGTTAGAATTGGTCCAATGACAAGATCAAGAACCAAGCTATTACAACAACAGGTGAATTCACTCCTACTTGAATATAATGTTGATAATTGTGAGAGCTTTATACTACCTAAATCTTTGCATTTATGTATTCTTAGGTTTGTTGATAACACAAACATGAATGGAGATCATGGAGAGGAGCTACACAAGGATGAGCAAGGACTTCAAGAGGAGATGGAAAACAAGTGCTAGCATGGTGAAAACAACAAATAACAATTGTTATCATGATAAGGGGATGGTGCCTCCACAAGATCAAATGCACCAAGTGTGGAAAACAATCCAATGATGTTATTCCACACTCATACATGAACAAGGCAAGAGGAGGGCGCCCACAAGGAGCATCAATGCGCCATATACAAGACCTAGTTCAATTAGGATTGGTTTGTATACCAATTTGGCCGCACCCCTTGTGTGGGGGTCGGTTTGTATCTATTTTGGTGTCCTAGTAGGAGTCCTAGTCCAATTAGGTTAGGTGCTTGCGCAAGGGGAGCCTTGTGGCCGCACCCCCCCTCTTATATACCCCTTGGGGCGCATAGGAGAGGGCAGACTACGTTAAAACATAAACCCTAGACCTCTAGATTGAAACTGCTTGTAAGCCTTTCATCTGGAAGTTCATCTGCAAACTTTACGTGATACCTGCTGTTCCACTGGGAATAAGACGGTACAGAACCACTTGTAGTCGGTGGATTACTTGTGCAAGAGTGTGGAGTTGAGAATATCCATTGGGTTGCTATCTTTTGCATTGGCATCAGGGATCAGCCGGAGAGTTCTTAGTGGCGCACTAGTTATCAATTCAGAAGTTATCTGTGAGTTCACTGAGAAGATTGGGCCACCCCTTATCACCACTTCCAACCCTCATGGTCTTTACATGCCATTACCTATCCCACATGCACCTTGGAGTGATATTAGCATGGACTTTGTGTTAGGCCTTCCACGAACTAAAACCAACATGGATTCAATCTTTGTAGTTGTGGATCGTTTCTCTAAGATGGCACATTTCATTCCTTGTAACCGAACCGACGATGCTTCACATGTTGCTACTTTGTTTTTCAGGGAAATTGTGCGTTTACATGGTGTACCTACTTCAATTGTCTCGGACCGCGACGTCAAGTTCACCTCCTACTTTTGGAAGACATTGATGGCCAAGCTCGGCGTCAAGCTACTATTCTCCACCGCCTATCACCCACAAACGGATGGACAAACCGAGGTCGTCAACCGCACACTCTCTTCACTACTTCGAGCATTGATCAAGCCCAACTTGAAGAATTGGGAGGAATGCATCCCACACGCCGAGTTCGCCTACAACCGTGCTCTCCATCAAGCTACCAAGAAGAGTCCCTTCGAGATCGTCTACGGCTTCAACCCCAACACCGCCCTCGACATACTCCCTTTGCCTCTACGCGAGCGAGCAAACATGGACATCGACAAGCGCACCGACTACATCAAGAAGCTACACGACTCCACAAGGGCTACGCTTGAGAAGCATTCCGAGCACCGAGCCTCTATCATGAACAAGAACAAGAAACCCATGGTGTTCCAAGAAGGTGACCTCGTGTGGCTACACTTGCGCAAGGACCGGTTCCCCGAAGAGCGCAACTCCAAGCTCAAGCCAAGAGGTGACGGTCCCTTCAAGGTCATCAAGCGCATCAACAACAACGCCTACAAGCTCGACTTACCGCAATCCAAGTACCTCGTCCACAACTCCTTCAATGTCAAGGACCTCTCTCCCTTCCATGGATACCCAAGTGATGAAGACGACGCCGAGTCGAGGTCGACTCTTTTTCAAGGGGGGGGGGGAGATGATGTAGCCCACCCAACTCCACCGAGTGCACCGATGACAAGATCACGCGCAAAGGCCATCAAAGATAAGGTGAACTCGCTCCTCTCATCCTATGCTTTCGGTCATGTGGAGAATGGTGCGCTACCTCATGGTTCCACACTTTGCGTACTCAGGTTCAAACCCACCACGGAGGCCCCGGAAAGCACCCAAAATGATGCGCAAGAAGATACGAAGGAGGGCGGAAGAAACGGCATCGCAATCGGAGTCCCGACGGAGAAGATAGGGGGAAAGGAGTCCCTCCCGGCCTCGGGGGCCGGCCAGGCCGGCCTCATCCCCCCCCTAGGCCGGACCCCCTCCAGAGGAGGCCGGCCTCCAACCCGGCCTGCCCTCCTCCCACCCCGGCCCCAGGCCGGGCCACCACCCGAAGCAGCCGGCCTGGGGGCCGGCCTGCCTCCACCCCACCCCGGCCCCAGGCCGACCAGCCTCTCCAGGCGCCCACCCTGGCCCCAGGCCGGGTTCCAGGCCGGCCAGGCCGGCCCCTAGGCCGGGGTGGAACCGAAAATGCCCGGAAATGCACTGTTTTCGCTCCAGTTACCCCCAAGCTAGATCTAGGGTTTAGAGTTGAATTTAGAACATTTGGAGCTCAGCTCTCTTGTATCCCTCTTTGAGGAACCATCCCTCCGACATCGTCGAGGATTGTATCAAGGCACATCCAACTACTTGATCTCTCCCTTTGGGTTTCTATCAAGTACTTGACCAATCTTCCTCTCGATTATCTTGAGGTTCTATTGGCGTAGTGGACCGGCTACGGGTGTAAAGCGGTTTCAATCAAGGTGAGCTCAGTTGAATCGATCGTTCCGTAGGCGGCCCTCGGGGTTAGTTCACGGAAGATTTGGGGTTCTTCGGTTCTTACTAGTTATCCTTGTGTTTGTTTGCGTTGCCCTCGATTTCCCCCTCGTTTCCCCCTCGTGTGTTCATCGAGTTCTTCGTGTTCTTCGTGTTCTCCGTCGATTCGTGAAGATCGGGCCAATCTAGGAGTAACCCTCCGCATCAGGGTTTGGGTTTCTTTCACTCCAGCAACCCCACAATTAGTAGCCAAATACATGATCAATTCCCCTAGGCCCATAAATGGTGAAGTATCATGTAGTCGACATTCACATGACACCACTAGAAGAATAACACCACAACTTAAATATCAAACTTTAAATATTATTCAACATTACTTCACTTCTAACAACTTTACTTCTCCCATGTCCTCAAGAACAACACGAACTACTCACAACACATCATATAGATCATGATCAGAGGTGATATAATGGATGATAACATTCTGGTCATAAAGTGCAAACACCGATAAATCTCACAAGCATCAACTACTAACAAGTAATCCACACCGGGAGAGAGATCTAATGCAAAACTACGATAGAGACACCTAATTGTTACAGCGGGATGGCGGTGGATGATGAGGGTGATGGTGGTGATGATGATGATGATGACGATCTTGATGATGCCTGGAGCGATGACGGTGACGATGGCGGTGATTTCCCCTCTCCGGAGAGGAATTTCCCCGGCAGATTTCTCCCTGCCAGAGAGCTTTTCTCTCTCGGGTGTTTTCTGCCCCGCAGCGGCAGCGGAATAATTCTTCGAGGATGGAATGAGTCTTTGGGTTACCTCGGGGCCAGGCACACCAAAGATGACCCCAGAGGTGGGCTAGGGTGGCCACACCCCTAGGTGGCGCGGCCAGTGATATGGGGTGGCCCGATCTTCTCGTTGAGCTTCTCTCTCTTTTTGTATTTTCTGATATATGTGGATAACTAGTGCTACACTGAGACCTCTCACTCAGCTGACCCCTGTTGCCAGATGCAACAACAATCAAGCTCTTTGGATATTCTCAACTACACACTCTTGCACAAGTAATCAAAGATCACAAGTGGTCCTGTATCCCCCTATTCCCAGATGGAATAACAAGATATCACGCAACTTTGCAAAGGTAAACTTCAAGTAGTATGCTTAGCAGCAATACAAACTAGAGGCTAGGGTTTCATTGGTTTTGGTTTAAACTTGTTCTCCCTCTTCCACACGCAGGTGGGGAGTATATATAGGTGGAGGGCTCCTTGCACAAGCACCTCTCCTACTAGGACTAGGACTCAACTAGGACTCCTACTTGGACTAGGAGGACTCTACTAGGACTCCTACTTGGACTAGGAAGGGATACAAACCGACCCAACTTTAGGGGGTTCAGCCATTATGGCATACAGGCCATGCCTAATTGAATTAGGACTTTCTATATGGCGCATTGATCTTCAACGGGGCGCCCTCCTCTTGTTTTCACCATTCCTTAGTGTGGAAGAACATTCCTGGAGTTGTTTTCCACACTTGCACATTTGTTTTCAACATTTGTAAGTTTGTTTTCCATCATCTCCATGTTGTTTTCCAGCAAGTCTTGAGGTCTTCCTCCATCCATGTTTGTGTTAACAATAACCCTGCTAATACATAATGCAATAGCTTAGGTAGTATAACATTCTTATAAACACCAACCATATTTATTAATAGGAAAGAATTCACCTTATAATAATCATCAGTGAGGCTCAATATTTCCTTCCAACTCAAGCATGTACATTCACCATGGACCCCTATTATATCCTCATCATCCTCCCTTTCTTCAAGACAAGACGTCCTCGGCTTGTTGTATGCTGAAAGTGGAATAAACAAAAAGAACAACGTGTATGCACAATACATATATCTATAATGAGGTGCATTAGTTGTTATCATATCATAAAATTGTCCATATGACATGTGACCACGAAATTTGTATGTAAATATCACATAATTGTCATAGCATCTCATAAAATAGCAATCATAATTGCAAATATAAGTGAAGCTCATAAAATCATGATCAAAAGGAGAATCATATGTGTATATATTTTTATTGTTTAGTATCAATTCAAGTGTTCTCACAGAAGATCTATGATCAAATTTATTTTTAGTAGTGCACTCAAAGGTGTTAACAAGTTTATTATTCTCATTATGAAAGTTGCAACTCAATTTGCAAATATAAGTGAAGTATAATTTATTAGCACATGTACTTAACAAGTTTTGTGGCAAACCAAACATATGTGTAAAATCATGCTCACATTTAGCAAATTGTAAACAATCTAACCAAGGTAACACAATGTTTAATTCAGCCATTTTATCACAAGTAATACATATTTGATCCACCATAAAAATTTCATCCATGTTATAGTCGCCAATCAAATTAAAAGTGAAACAAGACGCATAGGTGCTAGAATTGACATATGAAATTTCAGCAACCTTTTTCATAGCACATTGCACATTAATTGGTTCATTTAACATGATGTAATTCACAATATCATTAGGTGGTATTTTAGCAAGTACTTCCTTATGTGAAATCAAAACCACATGATTAAATTTTGAAATTAGCACATTATCACATGTAGGTGGACTATCTATGCTTGTTAACTCATAAGAATCAACTAGAAATTTAGTAGACTCACAAAATTCAGCACTTGAAGTTTGTATGATAAGGGGTGGCCCAATCTTCTCAGTGAACTCACAGATAACTTCTGAATTGATAACTAGTGCGCCACTAAGAACTCTCCGGCTGATCCCTGATGCCAATGCAAAAGATAGCAACCCAATGGATATTCTCAACTCCACACTCTTGCACAAGTAATCCACCGACTACAAGTGGTTCTGTACCGTCTTATTCCCAGTGGAACAGCAGGTATCACGTAAAGTTTGCAGATGAACTTCCAGATAAAAGGCTTACAAGCAGTTTCAATCTAGAGGTCTAGGGTTTTTGGTTTTAACGTAGTCTACCCTCTCCTATGCGCCCCAAGGGGTATATAAGAGGGGGGGTGCGGCCACAAGGCTCTCCTTGCGCAAGCACCTAACCTAATTGGACTAGGACTCCTACTAGGACACTAAAATAGATACAAACCGACCCCCACACAAGGGGTGCGGCCAAATTGGTATACAAACCAATCCTAATGGAACTAGGTCTTGTATATGGCGCATTGATGCTCCTTGTGGGCGCCCTCCTCTTGCCTTGTTCATGTATGAGTGTGGAATAACATAATTGGATTGTTTTCCACACTTGGTGCATTTGATCTTGTGGAGGCACCATCCCCTTATCATGATAACAATTGTTATTTGTTGTTTTCACCATGCTAGCACTTGTTTTCCATCTCTTCTTGAAGTCCATGCTCATCCTTGTGTAGCTCCTCTCCATGATCTCCATTCATGTTTGTGTTATCAACAAACCTAAGAATACATAAATGCAAAGATTTAGGTAGTATAAAGCTCTCACAATTATCAACATTATATTCAAGTAGGAGTGAATTCACCTGTTGTTGTAATAGCTTGGTTCTTGATCTTGTCATTGGACCAATTCTAACTTCATTAGCTTTGATAGGAGGATCTTCATGTTCAACAATAGGTGGAAAGCTAGGGATGTCCTCATCATCCTCCCCCTCTTGAAAAGGCATCGACCTCGATGCTAAATCATCTCCATGGTAAGGTGTCAAATCAGCCACATTAAAAGAATTACTAACACCAAACTCATCAATTGGGAGGTCAATCTTGTATGCATTATCATTGATCCTTGAAATAACTTTGTAAGGACCAGCTCCTCTAGGCATCAACTTGGACTTTCTCAATGTTGGAAATCTATCTTTTCTAAAGTGTACCCAAACCATATCTCCTGGCCGAAATATAACTTCCTTTCTCTTCTTGTTTACTCTTTCAGCCACATGTTTTCCTTTCTTCTCAATTGCTTCTTTTGTTTTCTCATGAATCTTCTTCACAAAATCAGCCCTCTTTGAAGCCTCCATATTAACTCTCTCATGTAAAGGAAGTGGTAATAAATCAAGAGGAGTAATTGGCTTGAAACCATACACCACCTCAAAAGGACATAATTGAGTAGTTGAATGCACAGCTCTATTGTAAGCAAATTCCACATGGGGCAAACACTCCTCCCACTCCTTCAAATTCTTTTTGATCATACCTCTTAGCAATGTGGACAATGTTCTATTAACCACCTCGGTTTGTCCATCAGTTTGGGGGTGGCAAGTAGTAGAAAATAATAGCTTGGTGCCAAGCTTACCCCAAAGTGTCTTCCAAAAGTAACTCATGAACTTGACATCTCTATCTGAAACTATAGTCCTTGGAACTCCATGCAATCTCACAATCTCTCTAAAGAACAAATTGGCAATGTGAGAAGCATCATCACTCTTGTGGCATGGAATAAAGTGAGCCATCTTTGAAAATCTATCCACAACCACAAAGATAGAATCATGTCCTCTTTTTGTTCTTGGCAATCCCAACACGAAATCCATACTAATATCTTCCCATGGTGTACTTGGTGATGGCAATGGTGTATATAATCCATGGGGCTTCAATTTTGATTTGGATTTGTTGCAAGTAATACATCTTTGCACCAATCTATAGACATCTCTTCTCATATGTGCCCAATAGAAATTTTCTGCTAACATCAACAATGTTTTCTCTCTTCCAAAGTGTCCCATCAATCCTCCACTATGAGATTCCTGGATCAAAAATAAACGCAAAGAACACTCGGGAATACACAATTTGTTAGCTCTAAACAAGTACCCATCATGTATATGAAATTTGTCCCATGCTTTAGTGTTAACACATTTATTAAATGGCATGGAAAATTCATTATCTTCATCATATAAATCTCTAATACCCTCCAAACCCGAAACCTTGATTTCTAAATTTGAGAGTAACATATTTTTCCTTGACAAAGCATCAGCAACTACATTATCCAATCCCTTTTTATGTTTTATAATGTATGGAAAAGATTCAATGAATTCAACCCACTTAGCATGTCTCTTATTCAAATTACTTTGGCACTTTAAAAATTTCAATGCTTCATGATCACTATGAATAATAAATTCTTTAGGCCATAAATAATGTTTCCATACTTCTAAAACTCTCACAAGTGCATATAATTCTTTATCATAAACAGAATAATTCAATTGTGCACCATTCAATTTTTCAGAAAAATAGGCAATAGGTTTCTTTTCTTGCATGAGCACACCTCCAATACCTATGCCACTAGCATCACATTCAATCTCAAATTGTTTATCAAAATTTGGAAGCATAAGCAATGGGGCCGAAATCAATTTCTCTTTCAAAGTATCAAAAGCAATATCTTGTGAAACACCCCATTCAAAATTAACACCTTTCTTAGTTAGATCATTCAAAGGGGCAGCAATTGTACTAAAATTAGGCACAAATCTTCTATAGAAACTAGCAAGCCCATTAAAACTTCTAACTTGACTCACATTAGTTGGAATTGGCCAATTTCGAATAGCTTCAATTTTAGATTGATCAACTTCAATTCCATGCTTAGAAACAACATAACCAAGAAATATTACTTTATCTTTGCAAAAAGTGCACTTCTCAAGATTACCATACAATTTATTAGCTCTTAGCACTTGCAAAACTTGTCTAATGTGATCCATATGGTCATGTTCATTGTGGCTATATATGAGAATGTCATCAAAATAAACTACCACAAATCTACCAATAAAGTCTCTCAAAATATGGTTCATTAATCTCATAAAAGTACTAGGTGCATTAGTTAAACCAAAAGGCATTACTAACCACTCATATAAACCAAATTTTGTCTTAAAAGCAGTTTTCCATTCATCTCCCTCTTTCATTCTTATTTGATGGTATCCACTACGCAAATCAATTTTAGAGAAAAGAGTAGCACCACTTAATTCATCTAACATGTCATCTAAACGTGGTATAGGATGACGATAACGAATAGTGATGTTATTAATTGCTCTACAATCTACACACATGCGCCAAGTACCATCTTTCTTAGGAACCAAAATAACGGGAACGGCACAAGGAGAAAGACTAACCCGAATATAACCTTTGTCCAACAATTCTTGTACTTGCTTTTGGATCTCCTTTGTTTCTTGTGGATTGGTTCTATAAGGGGCTCGGTTTGGGAGAGATGCTCCCGGGATCAAATCAATTTGATGTTCAATTCCTCTCAATGGTGGCAATCCCGAGGGCACATCTTGTGGAAAAACATCCTCAAAGTCCTGCAAAACATTAGAAACACCAAGAGGAATAGGGGTCATGTCATTAGAAACCAAAATCTCTCCCTTGTGAATAAGCACAATAGGGACTAGTGTAGGATCATCCTTAAATTCCCTCAAATCCTCTTTAGTGGCTAACATGCATAATAGGTTCTCTCTCTTTTTACCACTCGAATTGGGTTTACTATCACTCCCCATGGCTTGTATTTGTGGTGTTCCCTCATCCCTCTCTCTTTCTTTTTCCACTTTCCTCTCAATTTTGGATTGGGACTCTTGTAGAATTTGTTGTGGAGTCATAGGCCTCAAAATAATAGTCTTCCCATGATGATATAGCTCATAAGTATTTGCTCTTCCTTCATGCTTCACACTTCTATCAAATTGCCAAGGCCTTCCCAATAATAAGTGACAAACTGTCATGGGCACCACATCAAACTCAATAATATCTTTGTAAGGTCCAATTTGGAACTCCACTCTCACCATATAAGAAACCTTCATTTGTCCCGTGCTACTCAACCATTGGATATGATAAGGAGAAGGATGTGGTATATATTTCAAGTTGAGCTTTGCACATAAATCTTTGCTAGCCAAATTTCTGCAACTTCCTCCATCAATAATGACTTTGCAAGCCATGTTAGGACCAATAATAGCTTTGGTTTGGAACAAATTGCACCTTTGATGTTCAGGAGTAGGCACCACACTCAATGAATTTTGGGTGCAAACAATAGATGGCATAGTAGTAGCATAAGCATCCAAAGGAGAATCACTCAAATAGCCATCATCATCATCAATATCATTAGGATCAACATCATCACCTGTCTCATACTCATTGTTCTCATTGATCACCATCACTTTTGTATTTGGACAATCCCTCTTAAAGTGCCCTTTTCCTCCACATGTGTGACATGAAATATCTCTTGTTCTTGATGTAGAAGCACTTGAACCCGTGGTACTCACACTTGGTTGTGATGGTTTCTTTGCAATTGAAGAACTAGGCTCGGGTTTAGAAGAAGAAGCACCTCGAAAACTTGAAGATGGTGGTGGTGGAGGAGGTGCACTAGGCATAGAAGATGATCTCATAGGAAATCTAGCCCTTGTTCTATTAGTAATTTTTGCCTCCTCAAGGATATGTGCTTCGGCCTCCCTTGCATGGTGTAATAGCTCATGGATATTTTGGTATTGATGATGCCTCACAATGCCTTTGATTTTGTAGTTCAAACCCGAAAGGAATCTTTGCATTGTTTGCTCCAATTGTTCTCTCACACGTGCCCTTTGCATAATTAGCTCCATCTCTTGATAATAAGCATCAACACTCATAGTTCCTTGCCTCAATTGTTGCAATTGATCAAATTGTTGCCTTATGTAATTTGGTGGAACAAATCTATCTCTCATGATCCTCTTCATGTTGTTCCAAGTGACAATGGGCAATTCTCCATCTTCTTGTCTCTTCCTCAAAAGCTCATCCCACCATCTAAGAGCATAACCATCAAACTCACTTGAAGCCAATTTGATCTTTCTATCCTCATTGTACTCATGCATTCTCCATAGTTTTTCCATCTTCAACTCCCATAGCAAGTATTCTTCCACATCCATATTATCAAAGCTAAATGATGGAATAGAAAATTTAGGCTTACTCAAACCATCTTCTCTAGGATTAGCTTGCACCAAATTGTTTGGCATTCTTCTTTCTCCAAAATTTTGGTTTCGGCCATTATATCCTCCTAGGCCTCTTTCCTCTCTATTTCGGCCATGAACTTGATTTCTTGCACCAATAGCTTCCACTCTATTATTAGCATCACTATGGACACTAGCATTGTCATCATCAATAAGAGGCATTCTTGTTTGAATCATGGTTTGAAGTCCAGCAAGGGTAGTAGTCATTTGAGCAATAGAATCATGAATTGATCTCACTTCCCCTCCATTAGTCTCGGCCAATTTGTGTGTGGCCTCCATCTTGGTCTCCATAGCTTGGAGAGCCTCATATAAGGGATCACATGCATCTTGAACAAATTGTTTGAGTCCATTATGATTGTCCACTATCTCCTTTGCCAAAACATCCCTAAGAGCCTCATACTCTCTCCAATTAACTCCCTCCTTATGGTCCTTCTTTTGCTGCACAAGATCACCACTAGAAAGATCCATTAGTAGGTTAGTGTAATAGAAACAAGTATAGGTTGTGGTGCCTCTCACAACTCACTCAAAAATCTAGCAAGACAATAGGATATCTTACCACTCCAAAGTGAATAGAGATACTTACCACAAGTAGAGGCAATTAAAGTACTTTGGTGTGAAGAAGAGAATACCCAGGTTTTTAACTCTCACAAAAGCAAACAAGGTTATTTAGTGGGGATTGGTATGGATACCTAACAATCACCAAAGTAACAATCCTATTTGCTGTCTTAGTGAAGATATAAAAGACCCAAGGAAACTCACACAATGGAGACAAATGTGGCAATGCAATATATGGATGAGTTTTGCAATGCACTAGAAAGTCACTAGCTAGGCTCTTATTGACAGGCACAAGATTGCTCAAAGAAAAACCAAGTGTCACAATGGCAAGCTCAACTAGTAAACAATAGCAATGATATGGCCTTTTAGCACTTTCTCTTTTCTCTTTTCTCTTTTTTTTTTTTATACTTTTTGCTTTTTCTATTTTTTTTTGAATTTTTTTTAATGGCCTTACACTAAGCTAGGAGCAACAAATAACCAAACACAAGTGAACACAATGGTGGTGATGAAAATTGAGCAACCTGTCAGAGCACAAAATAGCTATACTTGTGGGCAAGTTCCTATTTGAATGCTGTAGAAAGGCTGTGGCTAAGGTTCACAAGGGTATGGATGTATTGGTCCTAGAGATGAAAACAGGAAAATAAAAATAAGAGCAAAAGATTCTATGTGAAAAACTACCTCCAAACTCTCACGGCAGCAAAAACAGTCCACGGCAGCAAAACTGTCACTTTTCTCTGCCACGGCAGCGCGGACGCTAGCGTTACAGGAATTGGTAACCGCGTTACAGCAGAAAAACCAGTGCGCGCGCGCGACAGAACTCGCAGCAGCAGCTTACGGTGGCGGCAGCGATTTGCGCACTTTCTGTGCCGCGGCAGCGCGCAGGGTGAGTGGTGGTGTGGTGCGTTACGCGCGCGGTGAAGGATTTGTAGGCGCGCGGCTGGTGGAATCCGATCCCGAGTAGGTTACGGCAACGGGTGGGTGGCGGCAGCGTTTTGCAACGAAACCGTGTCGCGGCAGCGCGCGGGTGGAAAATATGGTAAGCGTGATGCGGTGGGCGGAAGCGATTTGGTAAGGGTGCTGCGGGTGGAATCCGAGTGCGGCTAGGGTTGCGGTACGGCAGAAAAACGAGCGAATCTCTGCCGCGGTAGGAATTGGAAGTGGACTCGGATTGGATCAACACAAGGGAACTAGTAGCCGATTTTTTTGTGGTTTTTGATAGAAATTCGACCAGGGGAACAAAGAACCCTAACCCTAGCCGAAAAGATGAAAACTAAAAAGATAAAAAGCAACACAAAATCTAACACAAAGACAGCAAAAGTAAAGCAACTAAGGTGATATCTAGGCTAAGGCAATGATCTACTCTATTTTTGTGGGGCAATTTTCTGGATAGGTAATAAAAACACTCAAACTAAAGGGAAATTGGATAGCTCACCGAGGCAACCTGTAAATCTGATACCAAGATGATAAGGGGTGGCCCAATCTTCTCAGTGAACTCACAGATAACTTCTGAATTGATAACTAGTGCGCCACTAAGAACTCTCCGGCTGATCCCTGATGCCAATGCAAAAGATAGCAACCCAATGGATATTCTCAACTCCACACTCTTGCACAAGTAATCCACCGACTACAAGTGGTTCTGTACCGTCTTATTCCCAGTGGAACAGCAGGTATCACGTAAAGTTTGCAGATGAACTTCCAGATAAAAGGCTTACAAGCAGTTTCAATCTAGAGGTCTAGGGTTTTTGGTTTTAACGTAGTCTACCCTCTCCTATGCGCCCCAAGGGGTATATAAGAGGGGGGGTGCGGCCACAAGGCTCTCCTTGCGCAAGCACCTAACCTAATTGGACTAGGACTCCTACTAGGACACTAAAATAGATACAAACCGACCCCCACACAAGGGGTGCGGCCAAATTGGTATACAAACCAATCCTAATGGAACTAGGTCTTGTATATGGCGCATTGATGCTCCTTGTGGGCGCCCTCCTCTTGCCTTGTTCATGTATGAGTGTGGAATAACATAATTGGATTGTTTTCCACACTTGGTGCATTTGATCTTGTGGAGGCACCATCCCCTTATCATGATAACAATTGTTATTTGTTGTTTTCACCATGCTAGCACTTGTTTTCCATCTCTTCTTGAAGTCCATGCTCATCCTTGTGTAGCTCCTCTCCATGATCTCCATTCATGTTTGTGTTATCAACAAACCTAAGAATACATAAATGCAAAGATTTAGGTAGTATAAAGCTCTCACAATTATCAACATTATATTCAAGTAGGAGTGAATTCACCTGTTGTTGTAATAGCTTGGTTCTTGATCTTGTCATTGGACCAATTCTAACTTCATTAGCTTTGATAGGAGGATCTTCATGTTCAACAATAGGTGGAAAGCTAGGGATGTCCTCATCATTGTAGCTTGAAATTAGCACCTTTATCAATGACATCCTCCTCAGATTTAGTAGGTACCAATTCATCTATCTCAAGTGGTGATGCAGGTTGTAGTTGAGGTGGCTCCCTTTCTTCAAAAGTAACCTGCATATCACAAGAAACAACACTAGGAGTAGACATGATTACGTTAGTAGAAACAACCTCACATGTCTTCTCAACCTCGACAAATCCCATAACTAAACGCTCAATTCTTTGCATCTCAAGTTTTTCAAGTCTTTGTTTTTCAAGCATTTGAGCAGAAATTAAGGGTTGATGTCTAATTCTTTGAAATTGTGTAAGCCGTGCATGTAGTATCCAATTTTTCTTATTGTTCCAAAAGAATTGTAAATCAGGATAATGGCTATCAAAATTAACTTTATATTTAGTGCACCATTGTTGTCCCAACAAAAGATGAGAACAAATAATATCTCTAGGCATCACATAACATAAAATTTTCTCCTTATGGCCATGAATGGTTAAAGGAACAAAGACTATGTGAGTAATAATAAGTTCATCATCATATGTAGGTAACCTGAATGGATCATATGTGCGTGGAACCAGCTGCAATTCTTCAACAACCTCAGGACTAACAAAATTATACCGTGTACCTTTATCAAGGGTAATAGCAACCTTACTTTCCTTGATGTCTGCCGTGAAGTGAAATAAATCTTTTGCTGGAATCCCACTAGCATCCTCCTTCCAAAACGTAGCACTGCAAGCATCAATACTAGGAAAACCCATCGATTAATTTGTTAGAAACAAAATAACAATAGGTTGTGGTGCCTCTCACAACTCACTCAAAACCAAGCAAAGATGGCTTCACTTAATGTTCCAAGAGTGAAAAGGATCAACTTACCAACAAGGAGCAATGAATAATGTGCTTGAGTGTGAGAAGAGAATAATCCGAGCTATCAAGTATCACAATGCAAACAGGGTTTTTGGTGGGGCTTGGTTGGGATTCCTAACAACACCAAAATAGCAACTCCAATGCACTGTCTAATGTGATGAAAACACTAAAGGAACACACTCACTCTGGGAGACAAATGTGGCTTAGCAATTATATGGAAGAGTTATTGCAAGCACTGGAAGACACTAGCAAATACTCTATGAAAACAGGCACAAGATTGCTCAAATGTCCACAAAAATATCCAAGATGATAAGCTTCCACTAGTGATGGTATGGCTCGGCCTCTTTTTGCTTTTTCTCTTTTTCTATTTTTTTTATACTTTTTCAATGGCCTTTGAATCAACTAGGAGCAGAAAATATGGACAAGAATTGATCAAATTGAGCAGCCTGTAGAGCAATAAAACAGCTAGTCTTTGGGTTTTGGGGACCTAAAATTTGCTGTAGAATGACTGTGGCTAAGGCTTATCAAAGATCAGACTGGAAACCGTGCCGTACGACAGTGAAAACGGGACAAAAAGTCTACACGGCAGCGAGTATGTGTGTTGCGAATAGGCTATGGCAGAAACATGACTTTTGTGTGAGCGTAGCACCTGGTGGTTGCTCGGAGCCTGCGTGGTGTTTGGCGCGTAGTTCGCCCTCAAACTCCGACACAGCGTGTGCGCGTTGAGTGCGAGTAGAAAACGGTGCGCGCGGCTCAGCTGGATCCGACCACGGAAAGAAAACGAAAGGCGCGTGGTTCGGTGCTTGTTTATGGTAGGTTTACGGTGGACCGAGTCCAGGCGGTATTTGGAGAAAGCGTGCACTTTTATTTTTGGCCGGTAGCTGTTGGCGCCAAGGAGCGATGCGGTTGCGTGCTTTTTGGGACGTGGGACGCCTCGGACTCTGACGCTGTATGGATAGGCGTTTGTGCGGGCAGCGCGCGCGAGATGCGTGTGATACGGTGTGGCATTGCGATGGATGACGGAGTAGGTGCGAGTGGAAAACGCGTGAGGCCAAAGGAGCGACAAGGAGCGCACGTTTTTGTCCGGTAGCGGATTCTGTTTTGCTGGCGAAAAACGCGTGGTAACGCGTCGGCGCGCGTTTTTTTTTGGCAGGACGCGGGTACAAATTGTGTGCGGCGCGGTGAAAACGGATGGTGGGGCGGTTTTGGCCGGAAGTGGATAACGAGAGGAGCGGTGGACTTGTCCAGAATTGGTGCGGAACGTATCCGACAGCGAATAGAAGCGTGTGCGGCTGGGACCAGGTGGGATTCGACGCCGGGTGGGGGTGGATTTGAATCCGAGTGTAACAAGAACAACCCCACGTAGCAAATATCAACTCGAGGAACCAAATCAACTTGTAACAAGTTGTAGGTCTAGTTTTCCCGAGATAATAAGATGCAAACACAATATTCTTTTTGAGAAATTTTCGGATTATGATGGAAACAAAGATTAACCCTAAAAAGATAAAAAGAAAAACAGGAACGCAAATCAACAGAAAACAGCAACTAGAGTAGCAATTTGGTGTTGATCTAGGCTCTGGCACAAACTAAACCTAATATTTTTGTAGGGCTTTTTCTGTATAGGAAATAAAAACAACTAGACTAAGGATAAATTTGCTCACCGAGTAAACCTGAGAATCTGATACCAAGATGATATGGGGTGGCCCGATCTTCTCGTTGAGCTTCTCTCCCTTTTTGTATTTTCTGATATATGTGGATAACTAGTGCTACACTGAGACCTCTCACTCAGCTGACCCCTGTTGCCAGATGCAACAACAATCAAGCTCTTTGGATATTCTCAACTACACATTCTTGCACAAGTAATCAAAGATCACAAGTGGTCCTGTATCCCCCTATTCCCAGATGGAATAACAAGATATCACGCAACTTTGCAAAGGTAAACTTCAAGTAGTATGCTTAGCAGCAATACAAACTAGAGGCTAGGGTTTCATTGGTTTTGGTTTAAACTTGTTCTCCCTCTTCCACACGCAGGTGGGGAGTATATATAGGTGGAGGGCTCCTTGCACAAGCACCTCTCCTACTAGGACTAGGACTCAACTAGGACTCCTACTTGGACTAGGAGGACTCTACTAGGACTCCTACTTGGACTAGGAAGGGATACAAACCGACCCAACTTTAGGGGGTTCGGCCATTATGGCATACAGGCCATGCCTAATTGAATTAGGACTTTCTATATGGCGCATTGATCTTCAACGGGGCGCCCTCCTCTTGTTTTCACCATTCCTTAGTGTGGAAGAACATTCCTGGAGTTGTTTTCCACACTTGCACATTTGTTTTCAACATTTGTAAGTTTGTTTTCCATCATCTCCATGTTGTTTTCCAGCAAGTCTTGAGGTCTTCCTCCATCCATGTTTGTGTTAACAATAACCCTGCTAATACATAATGCAATAGCTTAGGTAGTATAACATTCTTATAAACACCAACCATATTTATTAATAGGAAAGAATTCACCTTATAATAATCATCAGTGAGGCTCAATATTTCCTTCCAACTCAAGCATGTACATTCACCATGGAGACCCCTATTATATCCTCATCAGCCAGGGGGCGCGCAACCCCTAGGTGTCGGCCCCTGGTGGCCCCCCTCCGGCTCTCCTTCTGGCTGAGTTCCTCCTATGAACTTTTAGGAACCCCCGGATGTCCCCCTTCTTCTTCTGATCTTCTGAAATATGGTATCTCGTCTGTGCTTTTTCCATCATATTTCTGGTCCCGGTGTTTATTCTCCAAAAATTATAAAACATGCAAAATAAGATAAAATAACACAAGGGATGCATCATAACATGAAATATACCGATGAATAACAGAAAATTATGATATAAAATACTGATGCAAAATGGACATATCACATGTCGAAGGTGACACCCTGGTCGTGGAGTGCATGCATGAGTTCCATCAGAGGCTCGACGCTATGGCCGGAGAGCTCCTCCGACCACCATCCCGAGTGCTGCCCGGTCGAAGATGAAGGGAACTCCAGGAGTTCGTAAGCCTCATCGACTTCGTGATAAGGGGTTGCCCGATCTTCTCGATGAACTCACACGATAACTAGGATCTGATAACTTGTGTCTCTCCACGAACTCTCCGGCTAATTCCTGATGCCAATTGCAGCAGCAACCAATCCCTTGGATATTCGTAAATCCACACACTTGCACGAGCAGCCACTGACTACTAGTGGTCCTGTATCAACTAATTCCCAGTGGAATAGCAGATAACACGCAAAACTTGCAATATCAATTCCTGATGAATGCTTCAAGCAATCAACAATGGAGTCTAGGGTTTATGAATAAAGGTAGTCTAACCTCTCACACGCAGGTGAAGAGGTATATAAGAGGGTTAGGGGGGTGCGGCCACACCTTGGATGCGCAAGCACCAGCCCTAAACCAACTAGGACTCGAACCAATCATGTTTGGACTCGGACTAGGGATACAAACCGACCCCAAGGGGGGGTGCGGCCAAACCAGCCTCACAGGGCTTTATTAAGTTGTATGGGAGGACCTAAGACTTGTCCTTGGTGCTCCCATAAACCCCAAACGCACCACATAACAATTGGACCCATATGGGAGGACATAGGACATGTCCTTGGTGCTCCCATAAGCCAAAACACACCAAATAATAAGTGGGCTGAAACAAGCAAGGACATGTCCTTGGTGGTCTCAATTCCCTCTTCTCTTTATTGTGCCTCCTCCTTCTCCCTTAAGCTTGCATGATCATCTTCCTTCATGTGTGCTCCCATGCCTTGCTCCATGACTCCAAGCTCCTTGCCTCCATTAATGTTTGTGTTATCAACAACCTGAATCATACATAAGTGTAGAGACTTAGGTAGTATAAAATTCTCATAAGAACAAACATCATAATTTAAAAGGAGTGAGTTCACCTGCTGTTCTAATAGTTTAGTTCTTGATCTTGTCATTGGACCAATTCTAACTTCATCATGCTTCTCATGAACAGCAACATCATCATCAATAGGAGGAATAACAAATGTGTTAGGGATGTCCTCATCATCCTCCCCCCCTTGAAAAGGCGTCGACCTCGACGCATCAAGGTCATCTCCATGGTATGGTGAAAGATCAGCAACATTGAACGAATGACTCACACCAAACTCATCACCAGGAAGATCAATTGTGTATGCATTATCATTAATCTTGTGAAGCACTTTATAAGGACCAGCACCACGGGGCATCAACTTGGACTTGCGCAATTGGGGAAACCTATCCTTGCGAAAATGAACCCACACCAAATCCCCGGGCTGAAAAAGTACCTCCTTCCTCTTCTTGTTTCTCTTCTCAGCCACATGCCTTCCTGTTTTCTCAATTGCTTCCTTGGTCTTCTCATGGATCTTCTTAACATAATCAGCTCGTTTTGAAGCCTCCATATTAACTCTCTCATCCACAGGAAGTGGCAGTAAATCAAGTGGTGTTATGGGTTTGAAACCATATACCACCTCAAACGGGCATAGCTGAGTGGTAGAATGCACAGCCCTGTTGTATGCAAACTCAACATGAGGCAAACACTCCTCCCACTCCCGCAGGTTCTTTTTAATCATGGCTCGCAGCAATGTGGATAATGTGCGATTCACCACCTCCGTTTGTCCATCAGTTTGGGGGTGACAAGTAGTGGAAAACAGCAGCTTTGTTCCCAGCTTCCCCCAAAGTGTCTTCCAGAAATAGCTCATGAACTTGACATCACGATCAGAAACAATAGTCTTGGGTACTCCATGTAATCTCACTATGTCCCTGAAAAACAGATTAGCAACATGCGACGCATCGTCGCTCTTGTGGCATGCAATAAAATGTGACATTTTAGAGAATCTATCAACTACCACAAATATTGAATCATGTCCTCTTTTAGTCCTAGGCAATCCTAACACAAAATCCATACTAATGTCTTGCCAAGGTGTAGTAGGTGCAGGAAGAGGAGTATATAAACCATGAGGTTTCAGTTTTGACTTAGCCTTGTTGCAAGTGATGCAACGTCTCACAAACCTCTCAACATCTCTTCTCATACGTGGCCAATAGAAGTGATCAGCCAACATCATCAATGTTTTCTCCCTCCCAAAGTGTCCCATTAAACCACCACTGTGTGATTCCTGCAACAATAACAAACGCAAGGACGACTCGGGCACACATAATTTGTTAGCTCTAAACAAATATCCATCATGCAAATGAAATTTATCCCATGCTTTCACATTAGTACAATTTGCATATGCATGTTTAAAATCATTATCTTGAGCATACAAATCTTTAACACTCTCCAAACCAGGAACTTTCACATCCAATTGAGTTAATAGCATACTTTTCCTAGAGAGAGCATCAGCAACAACATTATCTTTGCCTTTCTTATATTTAATTATGTATGGGAATGACTCAATGAATTCAACCCATTTAGCATGTCTTTTATTAAGGCTAGATTGGCTCTTTAAAAATCTCAATGCTTCATGATCAGAATGTATGATAAATTCTTTTGGCCACAAATAATGTTTCCAAACCTCAAGAACTCTAACAAGTGCATACAATTCTTTATCATAAACAGAATAGTTCAATTGGGCACCATGCAATTTCTCAGAAAAATAAGCAACAGGTTTATTTTCTTGCATAAGCACACCACCAATACCAATACCACTTGCATCACACTCAATTTCGAATTGTTTGTTGAAATTAGGCAATATTAACAATGGGGCCGAAATCAATTTACTCTTAATCTCATCAAAAGCAATATCTTGTTCAACCCCCCATGTAAAATCAACACCCTTCTTAGTTAAATCATTCAAAGGTGCAGCAAGAGTACTAAAATCCTTGACAAATCTTCTATAGAAACCAGCCAATCCATTAAAACTTCTCACTTGACTAACATTAGTTGGAATAGGCCAATTCTTAATAGCTTCAATTTTAGATTCATCAACTTCAATGCCATGTTTAGATACAACATATCCCAGAAAAATGACCTTGTCTTTGCAAAAAGAACATTTAGCAAGATTACCATATAATTGATTTGCTCTTAAAACATGCAAGACTTGTCTAATGTGATCAACATGCTCAGTTTCATTGTGGCTATATATGAGAATATCATCAAAATAAACTACCACAAATTTTCCAATGAACTCTCTCAAAACATGGTTCATAAGTCTCATGAAAGTACTAGGTGCATTAGTTAAACCAAAAGGCATCACTAACCATTCATATAAACCAAATTTAGTTTTGAAAGCAGTTTTCCATTCATCCCCTTCTTTCATTCTAATTTGATGGTAACCACTACGCAAATCAATTTTAGAGAACACAGCAGCACCACTTAATTCATCTAACATGTCCTCCAAACGAGGTATAGGATGACGATAACGAATAGTGATGTTGTTAATGGCTCTACAATCAACACACATGCGCCAAGTACCATCTTTCTTAGGCACTAAAATAACAGGAACAGCACATGGAGATAAGCTAATACGAATATAACCTTTGTCGAGTAGCTCCTGCACTTGTTTCTGAATTTCCTTGGTTTCTTGGGGATTAGTCCTGTAAGGGGCTCGGTTTGGCAATGTTGCTCCAGGGATTAAATCAATCTGATGCTCAATGCCACGCAATGGTGGCAGCCCTGCTGGTACCTCTTCTGGAAAAACATCATCAAAATCCTGCAACACATGAGAAACACCAAGAGGAATAGGGGTCATGTCAGAAGAAACCAAAATTTCTCCCTTGTGCATGAGCACTATAGGAAGCATAGTAGGGTCCTCTCCAAACTCTCTCAGATCCTCTTTGGTGGCTAGCATACATAATAGGTTCACTCCCTCACTTTTATTTTTACCACTCATCTTATTTTTTTCACTCATAGAAGGAGGACTCTCTTGTTTTTCTCTCTCACTCTCAGTTTCTAAATTCACTTCAGTTTTTTGACGAGACTCATTTACAATTTGCTGTGGTGTCATAGGTCTCAAAATAATATCCTTCCCATGCCAATTCAACTGGTAGGTGTTTGCTCTCCCATTATGTGTAACATTCCTGTCAAACTGCCATGGTCTTCCAAGCAACATGTGACAAACAGACATAGGCACAACATCACATTCAATGGTGTCAGTATAGGGCCCAATCTGAAACTCAACTCTCACCATGTAGCTCACCTTCATCTCTCCTTTATCACTCAGCCACTGTATATAATAAGGATGAGGGTGTGGAATATATTTCAATTTCAGCTTTGCACATAGGTCTTTACTAGCAAGATTTCTGCAACTCCCTCCATCAATAATAACTTTGCAAGCCATTTTAGGGCCTACAATTGCCTTGGTTTGGAAAAGGTTGCACCTCTGATTTTCTGGAGAAGGAATAACACTCAAAGCAGCAGCTTTTTGGGAGCAAACAATAGTTGGGTAATGTGTAGCATAAGCATCCAATGGACCTCCTTGCTCATCACAATCATCCTCCTCATCAGGATCAGCATCATCTCCAGTTTCATACTCATTTTCTGCATTAATAACCATGATCTTTTTATTTGGGCATTCCCTCTTAAAGTGGCCTTTTCCACCACAAGTATGACAAGACATATCTCTATTTCTAGCTGTGGAAGAAGTGGATCCACTAGCACTTGCTGCTGGTTGCACTTGCCTCCTAGAGGTGGAGGGTGTGCTCTCGGCCTTGGGTGTAGAAACCCCACGGCTAGGTGCTGGCTGTGATGATGGAGAAGAAAAATTACTATTTCGAGGTGAAAACAGCCTTCTAGCACTCAATTTTGCCTCTTCAGCTAACTGTGATTCTGCCTCCTTAGCATGATCAAGCAATTCATTCATATCATTATATTGGAGGTGCCTCACAATGCTTCTGATTTTAAATTGCAAACCTGAGAGAAAACGTTGCATAGTATGTTCTGGTTCTTCTCTCACTTTAGCCCTTTGAAGAATCAACTCCATCTCTCTATAATAAGCATCAACAGATAATGTACCTTGCTTCAATTGCTGCAATTTATCATATAATGTTCTCACATAATTCTTGGGCACAAATCTGTTCCTCATGAGTTGCTTCATAGTAGCCCAAGTAATCACTTCAGGATCACCATTTTCTGCCCTCAGTTTGGTAATATTATCCCACCACAATAGAGCATAACCATCAAAACTAGAAGAAGCCAATTTAATCTTCCTATCCTCAGTGTACTCATGCAATCTCCAGAGCTTCTCAATTTTCAGCTCCCACATCAAATATTCCTCAACATCATCATGATCAAAAGAGAAAGGAGGAATAGAAAATTTGGGCTTGCCCAACCCATCATCTTCTCTATTATTATTTGGAGCTTGTACTCTTCTAGCATGAAAATCACCACGGCCATGATAAGCTTGCACTCGGCCTGGTTCCCAATCATCATGATCTCTGTGCTCTAATTGAGTAGTCAATTGTGTGATTTGCCTAGTCAAATTGGTGAGAGATTCTTGCATAATATCAACAGATTCTTGAGAAGCAGCTTTCTCAATTTTAATATCCATTTGCTGTAAATCCCTCCTCAAATTCTCATCATAGGCATCAAGCTTTTTATCCATTCGGGTGGCTACCACTTCATCATATTCATCAAGTTTTGTATCAATTCTTGAGCTGATCATATCTCTAAATTTGGAGAGATCTCCCCAAGTAAGAGGATCATCCATAGTCTTCTTAGCAGCAGCCTCAGTAGGTTTCCCAGCATTCTTGTCCACCTGCACATTACTAGCCAAAGAGGAATTGTCCATGGATTAATGTGTTAGTGAAAACAAAAATATAGGATGTGGTGTGCTCTCACAACTCACTCAAAACAGCAAAGCAATGAGGTTAACTTACTGTTCCAAAGCGAATAGCAATACTTACCACAAGCAAACAGTAGTACTATGGCTTGGTGTGAATAAAAGAATACCCAGGGATTTTAGCTAACACAAGGCAAAGCAGGATATATAGTGGGGCTTGGTATGGATACCTAACAACACCAATAACAAGTCCTATTTGCTGTTTGTGATGACTGAAAAATAGCACCTAGGAAACACACACCAAAGTGGAGACAATTGTGGCAATGCAATTATATGGATGGAAATATTGCAATGCTCTGGAAAGACAATAGCTATGCTCCAATTTATCACAGGCACAAGATTGCTCAATGGAAAAGTGTCAATATAGTAGTGTGAAACAGCTCCAAGAACAATATAGCAATAGATCACTAGGCCTTTTTCTCTTTTCACAATTCTGTTTTTCTATTTTTTTTTTTTTTGTACTTTTATAACTGGCCAAAAATAACTAGGAGCAAAAATAAGCACACAATTATCAATGTGACACAAAGTATGTGATGATGAGCAGCCTGGAATGAGCAAATAAGTAGCTATTCTTTGTGGGAAAGATACCTAATAATTGCTTTAGATAGGCCGTAGCTATGGTTCACAAAGATAAGAAACAAAACCCTAAAGAAATTGTAGAAGAAAAAGAAAACCGAAAAATAACTAGACTCACGGCAGCAAAACGCAGCGTTTTGTGCTCACAGCAGCCTGCCGTGGAACAAAAACGGCCCAAAACGCTGCCGTACGGCAGCCCTGGTGCGCGGCGCGGCTGCTAGGCGCGCGGCAGAGAAACGCGTGGTTTCTGTGCCGCGGCAGCGCGCGGGGGGCCGCTGCGGTAACCGCGTTACGGTGGTTCGCGGCTATTTGGTAAGGGCGCTGCGGGCCGAATCCGAGTGCGGGTGGGATTGGGGCGGCGGCAGGGAATCGAGCGGTTTTCTGCCGCGGCAGGAAATCGATTCCAACTCGAATTGGTTCCCCACCACACGGATTGGAAAACTTAGAGGGGATTTTCGGTGGCCTAACAAGGAAGAACACGAAGAACACAAACCCTAAACCTAGACCGACTAGAACAAGACACAAAAAGGGAAAAGAAACGCAAAGCTCAAACACAAAACAGCAACTAGAAGATGGAATTGGTGATGATCTACGGCTAGGCAACAACTACTCCTGTTTTTTGTGGCTGTTTTTCGGTGGATAGGTAAAGAAAACAAACTAATCTACAAGAACACGATAGCTCACCGAGTTAACCTGTAAATCTGATACCAAGATGATAAGGGGTTGCCCGATCTTCTCGATGAACTCACACGATAACTAGGATCTGATAACTTGTGTCTCTCCACGAACTCTCCGGCTAATTCCTGATGCCAATTGCAGCAGCAACCAATCCCTTGGATATTCGTAAATCCACACACTTGCACGAGCAGCCACTGACTACTAGTGGTCCTGTATCAACTAATTCCCAGTGGAATAGCAGATAACACGCAAAACTTGCAATATCAATTCCTGATGAATGCTTCAAGCAATCAACAATGGAGTCTAGGGTTTATGAATAAAGGTAGTCTAACCTCTCACACGCAGGTGAAGAGGTATATAAGAGGGTTAGGGGGGTGCGGCCACACCTTGGATGCGCAAGCACCAGCCCTAAACCAACTAGGACTCGAACCAATCATGTTTGGACTCGGACTAGGGATACAAACCGACCCCAAGGGGGGGTGCGGCCAAACCAGCCTCACAGGGCTTTATTAAGTTGTATGGGAGGACCTAAGACTTGTCCTTGGTGCTCCCATAAACCCCAAACGCACCACATAACAATTGGACCCATATGGGAGGACATAGGACATGTCCTTGGTGCTCCCATAAGCCAAAACACACCAAATAATAAGTGGGCTGAAACAAGCAAGGACATGTCCTTGGTGGTCTCAATTCCCTCTTCTCTTTATTGTGCCTCCTCCTTCTCCCTTAAGCTTGCATGATCATCTTCCTTCATGTGTGCTCCCATGCCTTGCTCCATGACTCCAAGCTCCTTGCCTCCATTAATGTTTGTGTTATCAACAACCTGAATCATACATAAGTGTAGAGACTTAGGTAGTATAAAATTCTCATAAGAACAAACATCATAATTTAAAAGGAGTGAGTTCACCTGCTGTTCTAATAGTTTAGTTCTTGATCTTGTCATTGGACCAATTCTAACTTCATCATGCTTCTCATGAACAGCAACATCATCATCAATAGGAGGAATAACAAATGTGTTAGGGATGTCCTCATCACTTCGACATAAAGCCACCTCAAGCGAAAACTAAGTGCCTCGGGCGGGATCTCCATTTGGGGGAACACGACCCCTAAACCGGTCGCCAGGCGACAGGAGAGGTCGCCGATACCCGGGTCTGCCCAATCCTCCTATAGCTCGAAGAAGCAACAAAATAAAGCCACATACGGTTTCACACCTAGGAACGCCTCCCAGTAAAAGGCGAAGACGAAGAGGATCATGGTGGAAGTGGAAGAAAGATGGAGGAGGTGGATGCGGTCATGAGCAACAATGGCGTGAAGGAAGGAAGAGAAGGGGGAACCATCCCCAAGATCACCGACTCGTAGAAGATCGGGTACGTCGTCGGGGAAAGCTCGTCGGGGCCAGCCGTACCCACGAGAAGAACGGTGGCGCCGTGCTCATTGGTGGAGTGCGCTGCTCTGCATCGCGCTTTCTTCATCTGGCAGGAGTCAATGGTGGAGAGCTCGACTAAAGGCGTCATGGCGACCAGTCCAGAGGCGGCAAGTGGCGGCGGAGAAGGCGAAAGGAATCGTTCCGATCTGAGAAGAAGAGGAGAAGAAGAGAAGCGCGAAAGTCAAGAAGAGGAGCCCGGCGCGGTTTCCTAGGCCTCCATGGACTATCGGGCTGCAGCACAGGGAGTTGTTATCCCCAAGTCCAATCGGTCATGGGGGATCACACACGAACCGTCGTGCCATGCGCAACACGTCTGGCAGGCAGCGGTGGGCCCATGGCTCCTCGCCTCCTACGCCCACACGTTCCCATGGGCCCGGGGCCTACTTTCGGGCCCCTGGATACCAGGGTATCCCGGCCCGTCTACTGCTGCCTGGCCCAACAGGCACCTCTTGAAGGTAACCACGTGACAGATCCTTGAGGGGGTCTGGCATTCCTTTAGGAGGTTCCCCAGAGCCTCTAACGACGAGGCTTGGCGCACCCTCCTTTAGGGAGGTGCTCTACCCTGCCACTTCGCTCCTCTCGAAGCGACGCATCCGCCTAAAGGGGGACAAGGCATGTGCCGCTGACGCATGCGCTTCTGTGCGCTGACAAAGGCTGCACAGAGGTGCACCAGTACTTTGTCCACAGTTGCCATTCTGGTGTATAAAGACCAGGGGGACATCTTCTGCGGTAGAAGGAGCTGCCCTAGGATTTCTACTTCGGTGCAAGAGGATAGAGTCCTCGCTACAATACGGAGGCAACATCACCAGGCTCCCCCACCGTGACCCCATTGACGGTGGAGCTGTCTCCCAATGACCGAGACCGCGCGGGAGGCGTAGGTATACGGGACGCTCCCCCCTTTGGCACTTTGTGGGAACCCTTTCCCGCCAAATGAGCGGGAGGGAGGTCCAAACACCAGTATAAGAAGGGCACCCCCGGCCCATGGAAGGGGGGAGCTCGAACCATCATAGAGCCCAAGTAGTATGTTCCGAGCACAAGCTCGCATTTGTACTGTAATCACCGCAGTGCAATCGAGCATACAAGCAGGAGTAGGGTTTAACACCACAATGGTGGCCTGGAACTGGGTAAACTCTCTGTATCGCCATTGTTGTCGTGCTCAAGCTTCCCTCTCGAAGCCTCCTCTGGAAGCGAAGGAAGTGTGTTTAGGCCCAGTGTTCGAACCTCTCAAAGCTATCCTCTCTAGGACATACGAGCTCTCTCTGACAACGTCGCTGTTGTGGTGCTTTGCTGGTTTCGGCGAAGGATCCATCCATTGGCCCATCACGAGGAAAACCTGACGTGCAAGTACACCGAGAAGTCGAATTCCCTACGTGGCACACCCAAGGAGCTGAAGAGGGCGGATCTCAAACAATCCGACAATGTGACGATTCCGTCTGGGGTCAGTACAGCGAGGTGGTACCCATGTACCACGCTGGAAATCCTCCACCCGACTAAAGTGCTTCTCTCCCTTCACATTTCCTCTTTGTCTTTGAATTTTATTGGTGATATATGTGTTTTAACTTACATCACCAATGCCTTGCAATTTTATGAGCTCCTGGACGAGCATTTGTCCTCTTCTGGGGACTTAGTAGAAAAGAAGAAGCGAAAGGAAGCGGCAACTTCCGATGTCCCGGAACTCCCCAAGTACATCCGGAAGCGGCCGCCAAAAATTCCTGAAGACGCCCATGTCATCAATTTGGAGGGAGCAAATGTAAGAGACTCCTCATAAGTGCTTATTTGCCTTTTCATTTCCTCATTCCCTTTTTCTTCCTTTCCGAATTTCCTTATGGTTTTCCTTATCTCTTAGCCTCCAGCCTGTTTCTCTCAAAGCACGGAAGAAGAAAGTTCCCGCGGTGTTCGTAGCTGACATGGATCCGAAAAGATCCCTCTTGTGATTGAATAGGACCCCTTTGTGGATCCTGTAGAAGCATCCTAGGCCAGCCAGCCGGAGGCCTCCAATAAGGAGACTTTGGAAAGGGCGGCTGCAGCCGGAAGATCTTTCTCCAACAAGAAGAAGAAACCATGGACCTTCCGACGTTCGAAGCGTCTCTTCGTCAAGAGGTTAAGGAGGTGTTCTTTGACGAGCATGACTGTGTGCTTCCGGGATATGAGCACATGTTTGTGCTTGTCCCCCCTCTGACTTCCAGCAAAGCCCCAACGGGCGCATATGTATATTAGGAGGGAATGCCATTCTGCCCAAAGGAGGTGATGGATGAAACGTTCTCCTACCTGGAGAACCAATTCCAGCGATACAACAAGGATTTCTTGCACATGTTGGGGCGCATCCATCTTATGAACATGATAAATATCCTCTACCCAAGCCCCCGATTAGCTATTCAAGATTTGACGGATAGGTAGTCATCTATTCATTAAATTTGACAAAACTTTTCTGTCTTTTGCTTTGCGCCCTAGAAGACCACAAAGCAAATGAACGATGAAGTCTTTCCCTTTTTGATGGAAAGCAACAAAAAGATGCCCTGGTTGTCCTGGTGAAGGACAAGAACAAGGGACATTCGAAGATCTAGCAAGAGATGGGCAAAACTCAGGGTAAGTGGCTTTCCGCCTTTGTGTTTACTCTTTTGTCTTTTGGCTTTTCTCTTAAATCCGAGTTTTCTTTCCCTTCTTTTTTACAGCTATTCTTGAAGCTGCCAAAAAGCACTATCGAATGGCAGCAATGCTCAAGGGATGCATGGAGAAAATGTCCTTCTTGTAAAGGAGAAGGAGAAACCCGACAGAGAGCTACGACTCTGTCAGAAATCCCTTCGTGAGGCGGAGAAAATGTTGGTGGACTAGGCGGCCCAGTCCACCAGGGATGCAGAAAGCATCCAGAAACTCTAGAAAAACTTGGAGATGCCCTGGATGACCTTGCCATCCTAGATAACAAGCTGCTCGGTATGTTTTTCCTAACTTTGTTTCTCTTAGATTTCGCAAATGTTTGCTTCCTCTGCTTTCTTTTTTCTTTCGCTGCTTTTGTTCACCTTTGTGTAATAACGAGCTTTTTTCCTCTGCAGTTGAGGAGGACAAGTCCAAGACTCGGATTGACAATATCCGAGCTTTTTCAACATACCTCTCCGAGATTCGTGCTTCTAGGGAGAAATTCATCCAGAAGTTTCTTCCAATAAGGGAGCTGGACCGCGTCACCTAGCTGCCAGCTGCACTGGATGCTGTAGTGGAGGCTCAAGATGGCCTCCCACACTCTGCTGCACATGGTGGGGTGAAGATGGCATTAGGCCTTCTTTGCTCCCACTACGTGGACGTTGTGTGCTGGCGTCTGGGAACCGACATCCCGCAATCCCTCTCCTTCGAGCCTGTAGAAGACTTCTTCGACTCTGTCAAAGGGTACGCCACCGAGATTGCCCGGATGGTTTCCATCGGAACCTTCTTCCGGAAGAAGAAATCCAGAAGATGCCCGAACACACAAGCTCATCTGATGACGAGGATGAAGAAGATGAGAGAAATGACTAGGACCTACGAGGCAGTTAGGAAAATACAATGCATTATCCTTGTAACCCACAAGCTTAGAACGCCAAAAACTGAATGTCTTATTCTGATCAATGCAACTTAGTTCTTTTGCTTCCAATTTTTCGTTAGTGTGTTTTACTTTTACACTGCTTTTGCGAATGCTTGCTACTGCCTTTGAGTTTTCTGGCAAAGATGTGTTTTAGCTTTTTCGGCATTAGAAAATCCGGAAAGGACGAATCATCATGCCGGGCAATAGGGTTTTATTACCAATCTGTCTAAACCCGGAATCATGAGTCGTCCTTTTGGGGCTGTAATGCCTAATCCGCCAACCCAACACATAGTACAATCAGATAAATACTCGTTACGACTGGGAAGAAACTTAGGCATCAAGCCTTTTTCGTCAAAACCAATATGCGCTTTTTAATCACGAGCATGCATGCAAAATTCGTGTTAACATTGATACTTTGTGAAAATTTGGGACTACTGGGAAATTAAAGGGAATCGAATTGGGTATCATGCACAAACTCAATTTGGCGAAATCCGGCAATTTTTTTTCATGATCACAAATGGTGTTTACATAAGGATTTGGACTAGTAATAGAAAGGACGTAACTGCTGGATACGACAGGGACTTTTTGTTTCCTCTACTTCTTCATCTATGCGTTTTTTCCTCTTGCCATCTTTTCCTTTATCCGGGTTGTCGACACAGTAATATGACCCATTTTTCATAGCTTTACTAATGATGAACGGACCTTCCCATACAGGGGCTAACTTTTGTTTCCTTTGTTGCACCATTCTTAGCACCAAGTCTCCTTCTTGGAAGGATCTAGGTTTTACTCTGCGGCTATGTATCTTTGCAATTTTGCTAATAAATGGTGGATCTCTGGAGCACAAGGTCTTGTTCCTCTTCTAGGAGATCTAACACATCTTGGCATGCTTCTTCTGCGTCTTTTTCAACATAGGCTTGTACACGAGGTGAGTCGTGCAGGATGTCGTAGGTAACACTACTTCTGCACCATAAACTAAGAAAAACGATGTTCGTCCTATTGATATATTTGGTGTTGCGCGTATGCTCCAAAAGACGGATGGTAGTTCCTCTACCCATGCCTTAGCTGCTATGTGCAAAGGCACTTATAGTTGTGCTTTAATACCTTGGAGGATTGAGCTATTTATTCTTTCAACCTATCTGTTCAACTGTGGATGTGCGACACAGGCTAAATCTAGCCGGATTCCGCCACTCTCATAGTATCTGGCTAGTTCCCCAACAGAAAAATTTTCTTTGTTGTCTGTGATGATGCTATGCGGGATGCCGGATCTCATCATAATAAAAATGACGAAATGTGTCACACCCCAGTTTTTGGAACCTTGTACTGTAGTTCAAGGAGACAAAAATTAGGGCCAATTTTTTTTTTCTCTAACAACATGATTGTTTGAACCTACATGTGTTTGTGATCTTAATCATATTTGCAATGCAATTTTTTTTCTTTACAAAACCAATATCAAATTTTCCTGAAAACAATTTTATTATTTTTCCTGATGTTTTCCCTGATGTTATGTGAGTGGTTTTTATTCCAAGACTTGGATCATTCTTTATTTCATCTTAAAATAAACTTTTAGCTTTGTGGATCCAAGAAAACCAAATTTCAAAATGATTTATGGAAGTTTTCTTTTAAGTTTTCTATAGAAACTATTCCCTGAAAATATAGCCATGTACCTGTTTTCCACCTTTGTTTTCACTAGGCTATAAAATGTTATTTTATGTTTTCTTGACTTTTATTTGTTCCTTGATATATGAACTACAAATCCATAAGCTTGGTTTGATTTTTGAAATAAGAAAAACAATCTTTTTCTTGTTGTTTTTGTGGAAGAAAAATAAGGCAGAAAAGGGCTTTTTAGAAAAACAGACAAAAACAGAAAGTACATCTTTTCCCACTTTGTTTTCATGGCCTTAAACTATTTCAAATTTGTTTTCAAAAGATGTTTCTGAAATTTTACAACATGTTTAACAAACTCCAACTTGTAAAACAAATTTTGGCTCTGAAAACAATCCAAACTTTTTGCTCATTTCACTGTTTTCCAACACTTAGAAAAATTCCTAAGTGTTAACTGAATTTTCTGAATTTTTGAACAGTGACATATACGATTTTGGACAGATGTTTTCTTTTACTTTTGATTCAAGTTTTGAAGTGAGACTTTGCCTATGGTGTTGACAAAGTTGTGTACTCGACCAATGACCATTTTCTCTGCTTCTAGAAGCCTTGTGGTGAAAGATTGCTAGTGTGGAAAAGAGAGGGGACAAGGTGCTGTGGCAAGGTATGGGCACACATACCTTGACCCTTGTGGTCTTGCCCTTGCCTAGCCTCCACTCCAAGAGACAAGTTTGACTCCCCCCTTGCTAAGACTTGCCCCTTGGCACAATGACCACCTTGAACATGACCTAGAGCACCCCCATGCCAACCATTGAGACTCACCCGAGGGAACCATTGCCATTTCACTCACCCCCATGGCTATAAGCCATACCACCCATGTCCCTTTCACAACTAGCCTCACACACACCCTCACTCACTTCCCCAAGCCTTAGAAACCAAGGCACTGGCCTCTGTGGGCGTGGACAAGCTACAGCTCGCCGCCAGTCACCTAGCCCGAGCCCGAGGTAGAGCGCCTCATCCACTCCCTCCCACTCCCCGTGCTCAACTCCGTTGAGTTCCCCATGATCCCCTGACCATCCCTCGCCCGGCGCCAACTCTGGCTCCCCTCGACGCCCGCACACCCCTGCAGCTTCCCCGAGCCTGCGCCGCCCCCTTCTCGTCGCCCCACGGTGAGACCCGGCCACCGATGTCCCATCCGATCACGTGCATGAGAGAGAGGAGAGGGAGAGGTAGAACTAGAAGAGAAGAGAGGATCGTTGATCTTTGGATCAACAACCATGCTTAAACAGGCATCTTTCCCGCCGCGCGCATGCACCCTCCCCCGTGCTGGGCCGCTTCGCTGGATAGTTGGGCCGTGCCCGTGAAAACCCCAGCCCGCCTCTGTTAATTCTTTTCACTTCCAATCCGTGCAGAAATATGCTTGATTGCTTTTGCCTTATTAAAAATAGGTTTCGTGCGAAAAGAAAAATCACAACAGTAACTATATGTTTTCCTAACCATATAATCTTGGTAGATCTAAGTTTTGACTTTTATTTTGTCACAATATCTGTTTTGCCACAGAGTTTCTGTAAAAATGTTTTTGGCATAACTTTTGGAATCTGTATCCATTTTGGTCAAATCAAATTGTTTTGAGTATCCTATGAGTAGATCTATCCATAGGACTTGGCCTTACATCAACGTTAGTTACCAAATGGAAATACCATCCATTTTGGTAAATGACCAGTAGGGTTTTCTAGGATTTTTAGAAGGAGTTTAAAAATGATTTTTGAGGTGAATCTAATTGGATGAGTTTGCTTATGTTTAGATCTATCAAACCCTACCTTGGATTAATTTTTAGAGCTCTAGATTATTTTTGGTGAGCCTTTTTAGATACAAAAGCATTTCCTAGCTCTAGATTAATTCTTTATTATGTGTGTATTTGTTTGTAATAAAATGTTTAATTGTTTAAGGCTTTGTTCCTAGCATGTATAGATGTGTTACCACTTATTATTAGGTTGTTTCCTTATAGTACACCTACCTTAGTAAGTGTGTGCATGATTGGAAATCATTTGGTTATAGAAATAACATTTGTTTGTTTTCTAGTATTTATTTTGACTAGGTTGTGTGAGCAAATCTTTGTGTGCTTGTTATCTAAGTTTGTGCTATGTTTGTGATGAGTCCAGTACCATTTTGGTACTGTTGTTTTGAGGTTATTATCTCTGTTAGCTTGCACTTTATTTTATAGCAAAGCAGGTGTAGCATTTGTTGTTTGTTTTCACTAGTATTATTTTCACTAGTATGAATAGCCTTGTATGGTTTGCTAGGTTAAAATTATTTTTTCATGTGTTACCAGAGGCTTTGTTACCTCTAAATGTCTTGGTATTAGTGGGCCTATAACCCACTGGTCCCATTGCATCTTGGTTAGGGATGCAAATCCCTACCATACACTTGTGTGAAAAATAGCATGCATTACTTTATGTTTGATTATTATTTTCCACCAAGGAAAATGGTTGTTTGTTTCACTTATGTGAGTGAAGAGTTTAGTTTTTCTTGTTGACTACTAGTATGTTTAGTTGTGGTTCATTTGTTAACATAATATTTCCTTAGGAGTATCATGTTAAGAGGTGTTTCACTATTTCTTTGTTTAAATAGAATATTGTTTGCAAATAGAATGTTTTCCTAGTGGGTGATAAATTATGTGTGAATGTTTTTCATTGAGTTCTTGGATTTTTGAAAGTGTTTAGTTGATCTTGTATTGAGTGCATAGCTACTGTTTGTATATCTTGTACTTTGATTGCTTGCAATTTAATTGATTAGAAAAGCATGTATTACTAGAATGGATTGATACTTGCTTAGTAGATACTTGCTTAGTGTATTTGCTTACTAGAATGTGTAAGGTGTTTGTGCTGTTAGTAGGTTTTTACCTTCATACCTTGCTTGTTTAGAGCTATGCATCCTTATAGTGATGTTTGCTTCTCGAGTGATGCCTTAGTGCCACCACTAGATATTATGAGTAGCTATAGTATTGTTGCCTTTTCATTTTATGAGTGTATGATTATCCTAGCATGTTTAGTATGTTATTACTTCTGTTATTATAGCGTACCTGCGTAGATTTCTCATACTAGTATGCTATTAGTGCACTCCTATTGTTATGTATGTTCTAGCCTTATTATCTTTTGTGATGATTGTGTTTCAAATTATGTTTTATGACTTTTTACCATTGGTTGAGCTACTGGTTTGTTTTTTTATTTTCATGATTGATGGATTCTATCACTCTGAGTAGACTTAAGCATAGTCTATAACTAGCCTATTCATCTGTGGTGTGTTTGCTTGCTGTTTGGAAATTGCCCGAGTACACACCTTAGCATGGTATTGTACCTATGCTATTGTTGTTCTAGTGTTTTTGTTGTGCTTAGTAGTATCTTGTTATATATGCCTTAGTTAGTCCTAAACTTGTTTGATGATGATTGCTTGTGTGTTGTTAATACCCACTGCCATGGGTATTGCTTTGATTGATTGTTATTATTTTAGTAGCCTCACTTTTTGTGCCCACAAGCTATATATTTTTTAGCTTCTTGAATATCTTATTATGAGAGTGGTACACCCACTCCATATATGGTATGTAAGATGTGGCATATGGTTTCTTAACCATATGTTTGTCTGACGACAGTTTTGTACCCTGAGAGTTTTGTGAGATAGTTTTCTCGATAACGTTCGAGTGATTGCGCTAGTATAAGTTTGCTTGATGTATGTGTTGTTTTGTTTAGTTGTTTGGCCTTTAGTTCTGAGTGTGTGTCTTTTATTCTTTTACGACGTTAGAAAACGAAGGAGAAGAAGAAGCAGTTGTGGAGCTGTGCGTCAAGTTCAAACTACTTCAAGGCCAGGGACATTAAGAGTTTTAAGGCAAGCCATCCTGGTGCTTTCTGTTACTACACTTAGCATTATCTATCATGCATGTTTTACTTCTGAAAAGTTTTACAAAACTTTGATTACAAAAAAAACTATTTTTGAGTGACTACTACTACTATTATATATTATTATGCTAGTAGTTGATACTTGGTGTTACCAAGCCCATAGCCACCATATGGCATTCATTACCACCAAAGTATAAGTCCCTAAGAGGACACCCTAAAAATATGTTTTTGCAAAACAAAGTCTTTATGGAAAACCCGGTGGAAAGGCGAAGCCTTATTCACCGGAGGATTGTGGACGTGGTCATTTTTTAGGAAAAACGTGTTTTCAAAAATGACACATAACCTAGTCTTCGCCGGACAACCTTTACCGTACTGCCACTTTACCCCAACATGGGCATGGGGCTTAACTTGAAGTTTGTTCTTATTAGTGTGTGTTCTACCTCAATTTTCTATAAGGGTCATCGAGCCCTCGAACCAATTGTCGCTAGGTGGTGTATACGAGACATAAAAAGTGTGGGATTAATATCTCCTCCGGTCGCAGCAGTTGGGTCCCCTGCCGTGGCGCTGGTGGACAGGATGCCGGCGGAACCAGGCCCAACTGAAGAGATAGACATATTCTAGCTTGAGCATAGTGGATGGTTAGGATCGGTTATCTGATGTTTACATACTGTTGTTACAGTCCGTGGTTGTTCACGGCGGATGTACTGAATCTGGTGGATGTGTACACCTCTGCAGAGTAGAACTATTCGGAATAGCCGCGTCCTTGGATATGGACAGTTGAATGTCCATGTAGCTAGCATTGTGTCAATGTTTTCAAAACGAAGTTGGACTTATGAAGCGCCGAAAGGAGGAAATCTTGTACCGTGGAGGTACCATTGATGAAAAGACAAAAGTTGTTTTACAAGAAGTTTTGCGAAGAAAACCTTTCTTTTCTAAACAAAAACTGGAAGTTGATTCCAAGAAGTTTTGCAAAGAGAAAACTTTCTTTTAACAAAGTTTTACAAAACCTCTTGTACATGTGATATCTAGAAGAGACAGAACAAACTATATTATTTTCTTTTGAAGTATCTTCTTCAACAAAGATACAAAGATTTTTAAAATCAACTAAGATATGTCTTTCTTATATCATGGATAGTGAACCCTATGTATAGCCCACCTACTCCACTATATAAGCATACTTGCATTTTGGTAAGCTACATGATGGGTGTCTTGCTGAGTACATTCAAATGTTCAAATGTACTCATATTGGTTTCGTCACTGGTATTTACTTGCAAGACATCGAGAAGGAATCTTAGGAGGAGAGTTACGAATAGGAGTACGGTGTTGATGGCCTTGCGAACTAGGATCTTCTCCCGGTCAGCGGCCTGTAGGTTAAGGCGTGACTTGGGCTCTACTACGTTTGTGTGTGTTTAGTATTCCGCTGTGTGTGTTGTGTGTTTGCCTTGCGTGGCAATTGTTTCGACATGGTCATGTGACCATGTCTCTTTTGTAAGTGTTTATGTAATCGTGTAATGGATATTGTATATGTGTACCAACTTGATATGTTGTTCACGACTGGTCTGATCTGGGATCGGGAATGTATGCATATCGGAGGTGTCCTTGAACAGTGGTACTGGGGGACCTTACAAAATGTCCGGCAGTTACACTGTTGAGCTTTTTGATAGATTTAGCTTCCACCCACTTGGTATATTTGTCCACCACTACTAGGAGGTGTGTTAGTCCTCCCATTGATGTCTTGAATGGCACCATCATATCCAGCCCCCAGACAGCAAATGGCTAGGTGATGGGTATGGTTTTTAATGCGTGCGCTGGCAAGTTTATCTGCCTGGCGTAAAGCTGGCATCCCCGAGAACGCTTCATTATTTCCTCGCTACCTGTCTTTGCAGTGAGCCAGAAGAATCCTTGACGGAAGGTTTAATAAACCAAACTTTTGGAATGAGCATGATGCCTAGAATCTCTTCCGTGTATTTCTTCCAAGATTTGTCTTCCTTCATCTGGGTCTATGCACCGCATGAAAATTCTGGATGTATTCCGTTTGTACAACTTTCCTTGTATGACGATGTATCCTTTGCAACGTTGGATGAGTTTCCTTTTATCTACCTTGGTGCTTCCCTCTGAGATTTTCTGATCCACTAGGAAATCTAAATATGGCTTTGTCCAATCCAGGGTTACAATGAGAGCATCCTCTAATGCCGATATTAGTGGGTAATCTACATCACCTCCTTTGATGGATGGCGTCCTGAGGCGTTTGAGGAAAATGTCTGGTGGTAGCTCCTTTCGTTCAGAGCCCATTCTTGCTAGTGCATTAGCCGCCCAATTTTCCTCGCGCTTGATGTGTTTCACCTAGAATCCAAGGAAGCAGCTGGAAAACTAATCCACTGTTCTTATGTATTCCGCTAGTATGGGGATTTTGGCATCCCATGTCTAGTCTAAGTAGTGCTGCACTAGGGCCGAGTCCTCGTAGCACAGTATTCTCTAGACGCCAATGTCTTTTGCTATGTGCAAACCATGGAGGAAAGTTTCATATTATTCCACATTATTCGAGGCCTTGAAATGGATTTGAAGCACGTAGCTCATCGTGTGTCCCATTGGAGATTTTAAGACTACTCAAGCCCCCGAGCATTCTTTCATCTTGGATCCATCAAACTGCATGATCCAGCATGGGGGTTCTGGTATAGCTGTTTTCTCCATGTCTTCCGTCCAATCTGCGACAAAATCCGCCAAAACGTGGGATTCGATGGTTGTCGGGGGTTGGTACTTAATATCGAACGCAGCTAGTTCGATGCCCCATTTGGCAACTTGATCTATAGCATCCGGATTGTTGACTATATCCCCTAGTGGTGCTTTGCTTACCACTATTATGGAATGTCCTTGGAAATAGTGGGGGAGTTTCCTGGACGTGGAGAATATGTTGTGTGCTAGTTTCTGGTAATGTGGGTATCTTTTGTTTTGATTTAGAGAGTACATCACAAATGAAATACACCGTATGCTGATCTCGGAATTCTTTTTTGGCCTTCTTGCGTTCCACCAATACGACCGTGCTTATTACCCTGTTGGTTGATTCCAAATATAGCAACATGGGTTCGCCTTCCTGTGATTACGCCATTATAGGTGCCTCCATGAGGGTTTTCTTAATTTGCCCTCAAGCAGCATCTGCGTCCGCCATCCAGACAAATTTGTCGGGCTTTTTGAGTAGTTTATATAGCAGAAGCGCTTTGTCGCCTAGCTTGCTTATGAAACGGCTAACAGCAGCAGCTGATCCTGCTGATCTTTAGACATCTTTGAAGGAAGTTAGCCTTTTGATGTCCATGATGGCTTTCATATTTTCCATGTTTACTTCAATGCCTCTATGCGAGTCGTTGAAATCGAGAAGGTGTCCCGAGGGGACTCCAAACACACATTTAAGCGGATTTAGTTTCATTTTGTACTTGCGTAAACTGTCGAAAGTTTCGTGTAGACTGTCAAGGAGTGTTGCCTTTTCCTTGGTTATTACCGCAATGTCGTCTACGTATGCATGGACATTCCGTCCAATTTGTTTATGTCGGAATTTTGCATACAACATTGTTCGTGGAACCAACGTTCATCAAGCCAAATGGCATGGTGATGTAACAGTATGTACCGTACGGCATTACAAAAGACGTTTTGATTTGATCTTGTCTGGTCCCTGGAAAGCAGGGTATCCCGGGCCGACCGCTGCGGCCCAGCCCAGCGGTACGGTATGAAGGTCAAGGGCCCTATCTGCGGCAAGGAGGCTGCCCTTGAGCCCATGGGAAGCCCATCTGAAAAAAGGATTTCCATCTCAGGGGACTACGTCGTGGAGAGGAGTTCTACATCTCCCCAACTCCTCTCTAAGGACGCCACCCTCAAGAGGGAACATGCCATGTGCTGCTGACGACCACTCCTGTGCGCAATGACGAAGGTGTCGCCGTGTCGCAGAGCCCCTTTGGCCGCAGTTTCCATTCTCGTGTATAAAGCGAGGGCCAACACTGTGGGCACCAAAGCACGATCCCAAGACTTCCTCTTTGGTGCAAGAAGACCAAGACTACGCTACAAGACGGGGGCAACATCACCGAGATCCCACCCCGTGCCGTCATGGACGGTGGAGCTGTCCTCGACGACCAAGACCACGTAGGCGCGCAGAGTACGGGACGCTCCTCATTTTGGCTCCTTATGGGAACCCTTTACCGCCAAATGAGCACAAAAGAGGTTCAAATGTCAGTATAAGAAGGGTCGTAGTAGCTCCGGTAGAGGGGAGCTCAATTTATTCCAGAGCCCAAATAGTCTGACCCGAGCACAAGCTCGCATTTGTACCATAGTGACTGCAGTGCAATCCATCAGACAAGCAAAAGTAGGGTTTTACACCACACTGGTGGCCTGGACCTGGGCAAACTCTCTGTGTCGCCATTGCTGTCGTTCCAAAGCTTCCCTTGCGAAGCCTCCTCGAGAGGTGAAGGAAATGTGTTTAGCCCCCCAGTATTCAAACCTCTTGAGAGATCATGTTGTTGACAGACCGCTCTCCCGGACCAGCTCTCGCCTAGTCCACTCGGTGCGTGCTCGCCGCCGGGGGCAGGTCGAGCCGACCGGCAACGACAACGAAAACGACGCAACACCACTGGCATGGAGGGCGAACGCGGCGCCGAGGAGGAAGCTTCCTCCCACACGCCGCAGCAAAACGCGCCTACATCTCAGCATCTGCTCCCACCACCGCCAGGAACACAAGGACCCCTAGAGCAACCTACTCTCGTAGCAGCTTTGCTGCTGGTCCAGTAGCTGCTTACGCACCCGCCCGCACCAGAACGACACGCCGCATGGCTCGCCCGACTCCAGGAGCTCACTACCGTCGCAAATGTCCCCCTGCGGGAGCCGTGGGGAGGTGGCACTGACCAGCGTAGGAGTGCGGCAGCTCATGACACGCCGCCCCCTTCTCACGGTGTAACTTCGCCGGTGCAAGGCGATCCCCGCTCCAAGTTCCATGAAAAGGCACCCACCACCAAGGTGCCCGAGAAGAGCAGCAACAACTGCCACATCTTGCGCACCCCACCAGATGCGCGCGTACAAATCAAACGCTGCCACAAGTGCGAGCGGCGCACCATCCGCAACCTCGCCAAGGCGGTGGCACTCTCGCGTCCACCAAGCAACTTCGCACGGTCTCCTGGTCGCCGAAGTTCAATACGACACTACCATCTCGCTACAACGGCACAACTCCTCCCCTCGACTTCCTACAGCTCTACTGCCTCGGCGTAGGAGCTGCAAAGGGGAACGACAAGTGCATGGCAAACTGGCTGCCCATGGCCCTCAAGGGGCCTGCCTTGCCTAGCTCATGAATCTGCCGGAGGGCTCAATCATGTCGTTTGAGGAGTTGTGCCTCCACTTCGTCGCCAACTTCAAGGGCTCCTAGGAGCGCTCTCTCTCCTACAACGACCTCCGCGGCATACGCCAGCGCTCCGGTAAAGCACTATGCCAGTACATGCAGCATTCGGTCAAACACGCAACAAGATCGGCTGTGTCGTCGGCGCGAACGTCATCTCCGCCTTCCGAGAAGGGGTCACCAACGAGCGCATGCTCGAAGAACTCGGCATCAGGGATGACCTCACCTCTGCTGTCGAGCTTGTGGACATGGCTGACAGGTGCGCCAAGGTTGAGGAGGGACGCCTCTTCAGAAACAGCATGCCTGCCGACGAATCCAAGCCAGTGGCCTCCAAGACCAAGACCATGACACGAAGCGACTATGCGGATGCCAAACGGAAAGCTCTAGCCGTTCTGGCTACCGAGCCATAACGCAAGCAAGGCCGCAGCAACGCCACACCCATGGCGGAGAACCGCCCTTTCTATGAGTTCGTGGTATGTCATAAACGTATCCATAATTTCTGATGTTCCATGTTGTTTTCATACTATATGCTACATTTTTTATTTACACTTTATGCCTTTTTTATTGACTTTATGGAACTAACCTATTGACAAGATGCCACAGAGCTAGTTTCCATTTTCTGCTGTTTTATTTTAGAAAATTTGTTTTGGAAATATTCTCGGTGTGGACGAAACAAAACCCAGAAATCTTAGAAAGTCTTCGCGCACATGGAGTCCGGAGGGGACCTGGAGGGGGCCACAGGGGCCCACACTATAGGGCGGTGTGACCCCCTCTGGCCGTGCCCAGGGTTGGTGTGGGACCCCTGGCGGCCCACCGATGTTCCCCTCTCGCCTATTTATACCTCTTGGAAGGTTAACCCTAAATACCCGAGCCTTTTCCACCAAAAAGATCCGTAGCCTCCGTCATCATCAACCCTAGTTTGGGAGGGTTATAGAGCTCTCGCCGGCACCCTGTCGGGATGGGAAATCATCACCGGAGGGATCTACACCACCATGCCCGCCTCCGGAATGATGCGTGAGTAGTTCATCCTTGGACGGGTCCATAGCAGTATCTAGATGGTTGTTCTCTCCTTTTTATGCCTCGTGTTTAGATCTTGTGAGCTGCCTAACATGATTAAGATCATCTTAATATAATGCTACATGTTGTGTTTGCTGGGATCCGATGAATATTGAATGCTATGTCCAATGGTCATCAATCTATCTTGTTCTTTTCATGTGTATATTATTTATGATCTTGCATGCTCTTCGTTGCTAGTAGATGCTCTAGCCAAGTAGATGCTTGTAACTCCAAGATGGAGTATTTATGCTTGATAGTGGGTTCATGCCTCCCGTTTACTCACACTCGAGTGATAGAAATGTAATGGGTGGGGGATGTGTTGTTGCCACTAGGGAGAAAACAACGATGTTTACATTGTTTACATTACACACTTTGCTTAATGCTATTATGTGTTGCTTGCAACTTAATACCCAAGTTTTGCTCGAATGACACTCTAAGGGTGGATTTTTAGTCATGGATGAAGTTGGATAACGGTCTATGTATCTTGTTGTAATGCCCACATGAATCACATAGTAATCATTATGTCATGCATATGCACTACGGTGCAGCCTTTATATTTGTCAATTGCCCAGCTGTAAATTGTTTACCCAACATGCTATCTATCTGTTTTGGAGAGACACCACTAGTGAACTGTGGACCCCGGTCGATTTCCTTTATAATGATAATACAACCACTGCAATCACTATTTTCATACTGTTACTACTGTTCTCCCACTGCCATCATTGTTCTCTTTTCATCTACTGCAAACAAGTACCATTTTCCACACCATACGTCTAACCTCTTTGTTTTCAGTAAAACCGGTGAGATTGACAACCTCACTACTTTGTTAGGGCAAAGTCATTTGATTGTGTCGTGTAGGTTCCAAGTTGCTGTTGAACCGGTAGTGCGCCCTGCCAACATCAGCTGCATCAACCTTCGGAAGTGATTGCTTTCTCCTACTGGTCGATTCAACCTTGGTTTCTTTCTGAGGGCAAACTTGCCGCTGCACTCTTCACACCCTACACTTGGGGTCTCCCAACGAACATCAGCCATCAAGTTTTCTAGCACCGTTGCCGGGGAGAAAGAGGATTTCTTCAAGGATGTCTCTCACTTCCAATCTCTTTACTTTGTTTTTGTTTTGCTTAGTTTATTTTGTTTTGTCTTGTTCTCTTCTCTTTATCAAAAACACAAAAAATTAGTTCTTATTCTAATTGTTATTGTTATCCTGTTTTTGTCTTGCTCTTCTTAGTTTCTTTATCATGCTTGCTATCAATGTTTGATGTCTTTGAAACTAGGTATTATTGGCAAGGTGGGTTCACGGATGAACAACAAAAATATTATAAGGAACTCCGCTTGCCACAAAAAGGAATATACTTATGGGAGCAAATAAATAAATTGCATAACTATGCCAAAAACTTGTGCTCTACTTATAATGTTACTTATTGCTTTGCTAAATCTTGTTGCTGTAGCAGGAATAAACACTTCCCTTTTCAATGTGAGTATAATTATAATTTTACCATATCTTATTATGTTAAGGGAAATTATGACTTTTATAATGTGTAACAAATTGAGGAATTAATTGCTTGGAAGGGTGCATTCGTAATTTCCTATTTGCTTGAAAGTATTGATGATGCACCTTATAAATACGAGATTTATGCTATACTATAATTACTACATAATTAAATATCTTAATAGATTCTCTCCCCCAAAGGGAGATGATATGGAGTTGGACTCCTAGATTGGCCCGATCTTCACGAATCGACGAAGAACGAACGAAGAACACGAAGAACGGTAAGAACACGAGATGGGGGAATCGAGGGGGAACGTGGGGGAACGCGGGGCAACACACAAATCGGGATAAATTGCAAGAACCGAAAGATCCAACTTCCCGTAAACTAAGCCCCGAGGGCCACCTACGGAACAATCGATCCAACTGAACTCACCTTGATACAAACCGTCTCACACCCGTAGCCGGTACCACTACGCCAATAGAACCTCAAGATAACGATAGGAAGTTTGGACAACTCTTGACTGAAACCCGATAGGGAGAGGACAAGTAGTTGGGATGTTCCTTGATACGATCCTCGACAAAGTCGGAGGAGTAGCCTTGATAGGTTCCTCGGTACACACCGGAGGAGTAGTTCGTCAAAGAGGGATACAAGAGAGTTGAGCTCCAAATGTTCTAAATTCGACTCTAACCCTAGATCTGAGAATGGGGAGGACTATATATAGTCTAGTGCAAAAGGGGGGTAGGTGGGAGGATAAGATACAAGGGTCAAGGCCCGAAAGTGGCACGCAGGCCGCGCAGGAGCGGAGGCTCCGGTGGTTTCCACCGGAGGTACCGGTGGATCGAGCGGAGGCTCCGGTGGTGGCTCCGTGGTCAACCACCCGAAGGGGTTTTGGGCGGAGGTTGCACCGGAGGCTCCGATGGCGAGCCGTGGAGCGGAGGCTCCGGTGGGAACACCGGAGGTTCCGCCGGGGCTCCGGTGCTGGCTCCGGTGGTGGCTCCGCTATCTGCCACCCGAAGGGTTTTTGGCCGGAGGCTGCACCGGAGGCTCCGGTGGCGAGCGTGGAGCGGAGGCTCCGGTGGGAACACCGGAGGTTCCGCCGCCTGGGGCTTCCTGCCTTCGCCTCCCTGCGCTGGTCCGGCCCGTTCGCCTTCCGCGTCTTCTTGGGCACCCGTGGTGGGCTTGAACCTGAGCACACAAAGGGTTTCACCATGAAGTAGCGCACCACCCACCAAGTTACCGAAAGTATGGATCGAGAGGAGCGAGTTCACCTTATCCTGGATGGCCTTTGCGCGTGATCTTGTCATCGGTGCACTAGGTGGAGTTGGGTGGGCTACATCATCTCCCCCCCCCTTGAAAAAGAGTCGACCTCGACTCGGCGTCGTCTTCATCACTTGGGTATCCATGGAAGGGAGAGAGGTCCTTGACATTGAAGGAGTTGTGGACGAGGTACTTGGATTGCGGTAAGTCGAGCTTGTAGGCGTTGTTGTTGATGCGTTTGATGACCTTGAAGGGGCCGTCGCCTCTTGGCTTGAGCTTGGAGTTGCGTTCTTCGGGGAAACGGTCCTTGCGCAAGTGTAGCCACACGAGGTCACCTTCTTGGAACACCATGGGTTTCTTGTTCTTGTTCATGATAGAGGCTCGGTGCTCGGAATGCTTCTCAAGCATAGCTCTTGTGGAGTCGTGTAGCTTCTTGATGTAGTCGGTGCGCTTGTCGATGTCCATGTTTACTCGCTCGCGTAGAGGCAAAGGGAGTATGTCGAGGGCGGTGTTGGGGTTGAAGCCGTAGACGATCTCGAAGGGACTCTTCTTCGTAGCTTGATGGAGAGCACGGTTGTAGGCGAACTCGGCGTGTGGGATGCATTCCTCCCAATTCTTCGAGTTGGGCTTGATCAATGCTCGAAGTAGTGAAGAGAGTGTGCGGTTGACGACCTCGGTTTGTCCATCCGTTTGTGTGTGATAGGCGGTGGAGAAGAGTAGCTTGACTCCGAGCTTGGCCATCAACGTCTTCCAAAAGTAGGAGGTGAACTTGACGTCGCGGTCCGAGACAATGGAAGTAGGTACACCATGTAAACGCACAATTTCCCTAAAAAACAAAGTAGCAACATGTGAAGCATCGTCGGTTCGGTTGCAAGGAATGAAATGTGCCATCTTAGAGAAACGATCCACAACGACAAAGATTGAATCCATGTTGGTTTTAGTTCGTGGGAGGCCTAACACAAAATCCATGCTAATATCACTCCAAGGTGCATGTGGGATAGGTAATGGCATGTAAAGACCATGGGGGTTGGAAGTGGACTTAGCTCGGAGGCATGTAGAACATCTCGTGACGTGTCTCTCAACTTGATGCTTCATCTTGGGCCAATAGTCGTTGGTGGAGAGCATGGCATAGGTCTTGTCGCGTCCAAAGTGTCCCATGAGACCTCGTTCATGTGATTCCTTCAATAACAACAAACGAAGAGAGGACTCGGGGATACACAATTTGTTAGCCTTAAACAAGAAACCTTTGTGAAGATAGTAATCATTAAAAACCTCGGTTAGGCAAGCATTTCTCAAAGATAGGACCAAAGAAAGTATCGGAAGCATATAAGTCTTTGATCTCATCCAAACCAATCACATTGATATCAAGACGTGTAAGAAGGCACTCTTTCCTAGAAAAGGCATCGGCTACCACATTGTCTTTACCTTTCTTGTACTTAATGACATAAGGAAAAGATTCAATGAATTCTACCCACTTAGCATGCCTCTTGTTCAAATTGGTTTGGCTTTTCAAGTATTTCAATGATTCGTGATCGGAATAAATGAAAAATTCTTTCGGCCAAAGGTAGTGTTGCCAAACTTCTAGCACTCTAACCAAAGCAAAAAGTTCCTTATCATAGATTGGGTAATTTAGTTTAGCGCCATAGAGTTTTTCACTATGGTAAGCAACAAGGCGTCCGTTTTGCATGAGAACGCCACCAATTCCTATACCACTAGCATCACATTCAATCTCAAAAGTTTTCTCAAAATCCGGTAAGACAAGCAAAGGAGCTTCGGTTAAGCATCTCTTAAGTGTGTCGAAAGCTTTTTGTTGCGCATTGCCCCAAACAAAAGGTACATTCTTTTTGGTAAGTTCATTCAAAGGGCAAGCAATAGTTGAAAAATCTTTGACAAAGCGGCGATAGAAACCGGCAAGGCCATGAAAGCGCTTTATCTCACCCACGGAGTTAGGGTTGGGCCAATTCCTAATTGCATCAATCTTCTTGTTATCTACTTCAATACCATTGGAAGAGATCACAAAACCCAAGAAAACAAGCTTGTTGGTGCAAAAATTGCATTTGGAAAGATTGGCGAAAAGTTTTGCGTTGCAAAGAGCCAACAATACTTGTGAAACATGATCAAGGTGATCTTCCAACGATTTGCTATAAATGAGAATGTCGTCGAAGTAAACCACAACAAATTTGACAATCAAAAGGACACAACACTTCATTCATGAGGCGCATGAAGGTAGATGGGGCATTCGAAAGACCAAAGGGCATAACAAGCCATTCATACAAACCAAGTTTTGTTTTGAAATCCGTTTTCCATTCATCACCTATACTCATACGAATTTGATGGTAACCACTTTTAAGATCAATTTTGGAAAAGATAGTAGCACCACTCAATTCATCAAGCATGTCATCGAGCCTAGGAATAGGATGTCTATATCTAACGGTGATAACATTGATAGGGCGACAATCCATACACATGCGGGAAGTAGAATCTTGCTTTGGAACAAGGATAACCGGCACGGTACAAGGGCTAAGAGATTCGCGAATGAAACCTTTTTCGAGTAGTTCTTGGATTTGGCGCTCAATCTCCTTAGTGATAAGGGGTGGCCCAATCTTCTCAGTGAACTCACAGATAACTTCTGAATTGATAACTAGTGCGCCACTAAGAACTCTCCGGCTGATCCCTGATGCCACTGCAAAAGATAGCAACCCAATGGATATTCTTAACTCCACACTCTTGCACAAGTAATCCACCGACTACAAGTGGTACTGTACCGTCTTATTCCCAGTGGAACAGCAGGTATCACGTAAAGTTTGCAGATGAACTTCCAGATGAAAGGCTTACAAGCAGTTTCAATCTAGAGGTCTAGGGTTTTTGGTTTTAACGTAGTCTAATCTATTCCACACGCAGGTGGTAGCTATATATGAGGGAGGGGTGCGGCCACAAGCTCCTTGCACAAGCAATCCCTCTCCTACTCGACTAGGACTCCTATTTCCTAACACATATGGATACAAACCGACCCCACACACAAAGGGGTGCGGCCATATTGATATACACACCAATTGGACTCGTTTTGGAAACTGGCAGAAAACTATTCGTGGCTTGTTTCGGTTACCATGGCTTGCACGAGTCGAATTTCTTGATGGGGACGGATCCATTGGAAAGCCCATCAAATTCCCTATCCGTATTGTGCTCGTTTGCTGTATTTGGAGCCCGTATGAACAATCCATGACTATTTCAAATTCGGGACTCCTGGCAGTCCGAACTGAAACATCATTTCCTTGTAGTTGTTTTCCATGCCTCCTTGTTTTTCTCCTTGCTTCCTCTTCTCCATCCATGTTTGTGTTATCAATAAACCTAATCATACATATCATAGGCTTAGGTAGTATAACGTTCTCACAAACACAAACATTATTTATTACTAGGAAAGAATTCACCTTATAATAAACATCAGTGAGACTTAATATTTCCTTCCAACTCAAGCATGAATAAACCTCATGGACCTCTATTATGTCCATATCATCCTCCCTTTCTTCAAGACAAGCCGTCCTCGGCTTGTAGTAAGCTGAAAGTGGAAGAAACAAAAAGAACAACGTGTATGCACAATACAAATATCTATAATGAGGTGCATTAGTTGTTATCATATCATAAAATTGTGCCCAAGACATGTGACCACAAATTTTTCTTAAAAACATCACATAATTGTCATAGCACTCCATAAAATAGCAATCACAATTGCAAATATAAGTGAAGCTCAATAAATCATAATCAAAATGAGAATCATATGTGTATATATTTTTATTGTTTAGTATCAATTCAAGTATTCTCACGGAAGATCTATGATCAAATTTATGTTTATTACTACACTCAAAGGTGGGAACATGATTATTATTGTCATCATGAAAATCGCAACTTAATTTGCAAATATAAGTGAAGAACAATTTATTAGCACATGTTTGTGACAAGTATTGTGGCAAACCAAACATATGTGTAAAATCATGCTCATATGTAGGAAGTTGTAGCTTATTTACCCAAGGTAAAACAATTTTCAAATCGGCCACTTTATCACAAGTTATGCATATATGATCCACCATAAAAATTTCACTCATGTTATAATCACCAATCAAGTTAAAAGTGAAAGAAGAAACATAATTGCTAGAATTGACATATGAAATTTCAGCAACCTTTTTCATAGCACTTTGCACACTAATTGATTCATTAAACATGATGTAATCCACAATATCATTAGGTGGTATTTTAGCAAGTACTTCTTTATGTGAAATCAAAACCACATGATTAAATTTCGAAATTAGCACATTATCACATGTAGTTGGACTATCTATGCTTGTTAACTCACAAGAATCAACTAGCAATTTAGTGGGTTCACATAAATCAATACTTGAGAGGGGTAATACGAAATCAGCACCTTTATCGATAGCATCCTCCTCAGAACAATTAGGTACCAATTCAACTATCTCAAGTGGTGATGCAGGTTCTACTTGTTGTGGCTCCCTTTCTTCAAAAGTAACCTGCATATCACAAGAAACAAAACTAGGCACAATGGTATGCTCCTCCAATGGATGTGATGATGGTGATGACGGTGCAGGTTGTACTATAGGCTCCCTTTCTTCAAAAGCAACCTGCACATCACAAGACACAACACTAGGAGTAGACATAGTTACATTAGTAGAAACAGCCTCATAGGTCTTCTCAACCTCTACACATCTCATAACCAATGGTTGCTGTCTAATTCTTTTAAATGTTGAAGGACTTTCATGTATTATCCAATCTCTCTTTTTATTCCGAAAGAATTGTAAATCAGGATAATGGCTATCAAAATTAACCTTATAGACAGTGCACCAAAAATCACTCAACAAAAGGTGACAACAAGTAAATGCTCTAGGAAACACATGACACCTAAGTAGTATTGTATGATCATGAATAGTTAACGGAATGAAAGTAGCACCATTAGTTTCTAACATAAATGAAGTGCGAGTTGCATAAGTTGTCAACTGTAATGCTTCAACAACCTCAATACTAACAAAACTATACCACCGTGTACCCTTATCAAGAGTAATAGCAACAGTAGTACCATTGATGTCTCCGCTGAAGTGGAACAAATTTGCTGCAAGTATTCCACTAGAATCCTCCTCCCAGAACGTATCACTGCACACAGAAGAACTACAAAACTCCATTGATTAATTTGTTAGTAACAAAATAACAATGGGATGTGGTGTTCTCTCACAACTCACTCAAAAATCTAGCAAGACAATAGATTATCTTACCGTTCCAAAGTGAATAGAAATACTTACCAACAAGTAGTGGCAACTAATATGCTTTGATGTGAAGAAGAGAATACCCAGGGTGTTAACAATCACAAGACAAACAAGGTTTATGGTGGGGCTTGGAATGGATACCCAACAACACCAAAATAACAATCCTATTTGCTGTCCAATGTGATATAAAAAAGCACGGGAAACACACACCAAGTATGGAGACAAATGTGGCAATGCAAATATATGGAGGAAATTTTGCAATGCACTAGAAAGACACTAGCCAAGCTCAAATAATATTCAGGCACAAGATTGCTCAATGGTGTGTCAATATAGCAATGATGAAAAATAGCTCCACAAATATATCAATGTATCTCAAGGCCTTTTTGCTTTTTTTTTTCTCTTTTCTGTTTTTCTCTTTTTTTTATACTTTTTACTGGCCAAATAACAACACTAGGAGCAATACTGTCAAGTGATAACAATGCTATGAACAATGTGACACAAATATATGATAAAGAGCAGCCTGAAAAACGAGCAAAATATAGCTAGTCTTATGGGTTGTGTACCTAAAATTTTGCTGTAGATAGGTTGTGTCTAAGGTTCACAAAGATAGGACTGAAAACCGTGTTGTATGGCAGTGATTGTGTGGACTTGTTGTTTTGTGGACTTGCTACGAGTTCACGGCGAAACGCGTGCGTGGCAGCTGTTTTCTGTTGCTCAAAAACCGAAGATTCGACCAACAAAAAGAAAACGCGGCGCGATTTGCTTGCGCGTTCACCACGCGTTTTGGTTGGCTCACACGGAACAATCACGTGGGCGCGCTGTACTATGACCAGGCGGAACAAAACCCAACGCGCGGCAGGAGGCGACACGGGAACTGGTGCGAGGCGCGCTCCGGCCCAGGTGGATTTTGTTGGGAGCCCGTGGGTGTGCACCTGGGAGTTCCGACACGGAACCTGCGGGCGCGGAATCCGACAGGACTGGGTTGCACGCGGCTCCACACGTTTACAGCGCGGGTATTTTGACGCGGTTTGCGCGTGGGCAGAAACGCGTGGACCAGGTGTTTGCGGTAGGCGCGGTATACGACGCGAATCGCCGCGCGCGGACTTCCGATACCAGATGCGATTCGGCGGAACAAAAAGAGACGCGTGCGCGAATAGGACAACCTGGAACACGGTGATTGGAACACAGCGATGCGGTGGATGCGGTTCAGGTGATTGGAGCGTGGTTGGCGGTTTTGGCGGCTAGCGATTGGTGCGGGATTCTGCGGGTGGAGCGAATCGGGAGTAGCAGCGCGATGGATTTGGCCGGTAGTGCCCAGGGGCCCTCGGTGCGCGCGTGAAACGCGTTTCGACGGCGCGCGGAGTTTGGCAAGCAGCGATTTGGCTGGTAGCGGAAAAGAAAATCGAGCTCGAGTGCGGGTAGGATAGCAATTGTGCGGCAGCAATATGAGGGGAAACTAAAACAACTCGCAGCACAACTCTTTTTGGTGAGATTTTTCTGGTATAGAGCTAGACAAAAGATGAACTCGAGAAACCCTAACTCTAACTCGAAATCGACAAGACACAAAAGGAGAAAAGAAACACAAAAATCAACATGAACAGCAACTAGGGATTGCAAATTGGGGATGATCTAAGGCGATGGCAATGGCTAACACTATTTTTGTGGGGCAATTTTCTGGATAGGTAATAAAAACACTCAAAACTAAAGGGAAATTGATAGCTCACCGAGGCAACCTGTAAATCTGATACCAAGATGATAAGGGGTGGCCCAATCTTCTCAGTGAACTCATAGATAACTTCTGAATTGATAACTAGTGCGCCACTAAGAACTCTCCGGCTGATCCCTGATGCCAATGCAAAAGATAGCAACCCAATGGATATTCTTAACTCCACACTCTTGCACAAGTAATCCACCGACTACAAGTGGTACTGTACCGTCTTATTCCCAGTGGAACAGCAGGTATCACGTAAAGTTTGCAGATGAACTTCCAGATGAAAGGCTTACAAGCAGTTTCAATCTAGAGGTCTAGGGTTTTTGGTTTTAACGTAGTCTAATCTATTCCACACGCAGGTGGTAGCTATATATGAGGGAGGGGTGCGGCCACAAGCTCCTTGCGCAAGCAATCCCTCTCCTACTCGACTAGGACTCCTATTTCCTAACACATACGGATACAAACCGACCCCACACACAAAGGGGTGCGGCCATATTGATATACACACCAATTGGACTCGTTTTGGAAACTGGCAGAAAACTATTCGTGGCTTGTTTCGGTCACCATGGCTTGCACGAGTCGAATTTCTTGATGGGGCCGGATCCATTGGGAAGCCCATCAAATTCCCTATCCGTATTGTGCTCGTTTGCTGTATTTGGAGCCCGTATGAAGAATCCATGACTATTTCAAATTCGGGACTCCTGGCAGTCCGAACTGAAACATCATTTCCTTGTAGTTGTTTTTCATGCCTCCTTGTTTTGCTCCTTGCTTCCTCTTCTCCATCCATGTTTGTGTTATCAATAAACCTAATCATACATATCATAGGCTTAGGTAGTATAACGTTCTCACAAACACAAACATTATTTATTACTAGGAAAGAATTCACCTTATAATAAACATCAGTGAGACTTAATATTTCCTTCCAACTCAAGCATGAATAAACCTCATGGACCTCTATTATGTCCATATCACTTAGTCTCCTCGGGGTTGGTGCGGTAAGGAGCGCGGTTTGGAAGGGGCGCGCCCGGAATGAGGTAAATGCGGTGCTCGATTCCTCGTAGGGGAGGAAGGCCCGGAGGGAGCTCATCGGGAAAGACGTCTTCAAATTCCTGCAACAAAGTCATCAAAGATGGAGGAAGATTTGTCATGTCGTTAGTTTCAAGTGCTTCCCCTTTGCACAATAGGACAAAGTGAAGTATGGTTGGGTCATCTCGTAGTTCTCGCATCTCTCTTTTGGTGGCAAGTAAGGCAAGGCCTTTGGCATCACTCGGAATTTTTCCACTCATATTTGGCTTGTGGCTCTCACTCTCTTTTTGGTGGATCACTCTCTCACCACTCATCTCACGAGATTTGAGCTCTTCTTGTTTACGTGCAAGAGTCTTGGCGTTGTCGGCGATCACTTGGCTAGGAGACATGGGACGAAGCACAAATGTCTTGTTATTCCACTTGAAGCTATAGTGATTTGTACGCCCATCATGGATATCACTCTTGTCGTATTGCCAAGGTCGACCAAGAAGAAGATGACACACGGTCATAGGAACAACGTCACACTCTACCGTGTCTTCATAGGGACCAATCTTGAAATTCACAGAGACCATGTGTTGAATCTTCAAGGTGCCGGAGTCACTAAGCCATTGGACATGGTATGGATGAGGATGTTGCTTGTAAGGTAATTTGAGTTTGTCACAAAGCTCTTTGCTAGCCAAGTTGTGGCAACTTCCACCATCGATGATGACCTTGATTGACTTGCCATCAATACCGGCTCTAGTTTGAAAGAGATTGCACCGTTGATCATGCTCATCTTGAGGAGAAGTAGTGAGTAATCTTGTGACCACTAGCGATGGATTCTTGTCCTCATCGCAATACACACTTTCTTCATCATCGTTGGGCACGTCCAAAGAGTTGAGAGCAACTTGATGCAAAGCATAGTATTCGCCTTCGCTCATAGAATCACGTTCACCGTCTTGGTTGACAATCATGATCATCTTGTTGGAACATTCAAAGGACTTGTGTCCACTACCACCACATTTGAAACAAGTAATAGTGCTTGACTTGACTTGAGGAGCACTTGAGGATGATCTGGAAGGCACTTGCTTCTTGAATGGTTGGGAAGACTTGTTGGGAGCACTAGAGGCTCGAGTGTTGCTCTTGTTTGTAGTTGGAGGAGGAACTTGTGTCATTGGAGACGAGGATGATGGTCTTGAGTTGAAGAAAGCCTTTTGCTTGTTATACTTGAGATCTTCTGCAATTTGGCGTTCCGCCTTGAGAGCTTGGTGGACAAGGGCCACAATGTTGTCATACGGTTGATACTCGACGATCTTCCTTATAGGATAGTTGAGGCCATTGAGAAAGCGGCCCATTGTTTGCTCTTGAGATTCCATCACATGAGCGCGAATCAAGGATGTTTCCATTTCCTTGTAATACTCATCAACGGACTTCACACCTTGAAGAAGTTCTTGGAGCTTCTTGAAGAGGTCACGCGTGTAGTGTGGAGGGACGAATCGATCATGCATGAATTGCTTCATCTCATTCCAAGTGGCAATAGGAGCAATGCGATTGCGGACTTGTTCGGCTTGTAGACGATCCCACCATAAGAGTGCATAGCCTTCGAATTCCAAAGATGCTAGAGCAACCATCTTCTTGTCGATGAAGTTGTGAATGCCGAAGATCTTGTCAACTTTGAGAGCCCAAGCAAGATATTCTTCGGGATCATTCTCACCATTGAACTTGGGGACATTGAAACGAAGAGCGCTCATGTTGTTGTCCTCTTGTGGACGATGGGGGCGCCCATGTTGGCGCTCATGGGGGTCTTCATCATAAATGGGAGGTGAATCATCATATGGGTCATCCTCATTGTCTTGGCGGTGGCGATCATGATGGGGAGGATGACGCTGGTGGTCATTGGGTGGTGGTTGTTGGTGGTGACGGAGCCTAGCTTCACGGCCTTCACTATCATCATTGCCATTGTCTTGTTGTCGAGGACGTTCTTGTTCTTAGCGAGGGTGTTGCGGAAGCACTTGTGCATCTCGAGGGTGTTGAGGATGATCATGTTCTTGGCGGTCATTGTTGTTGGGACGTGCATGGCGCCTAGGTGGCCTTCGATGTTGACGAGCATCTTCCACGAAATCATTGTGGCCATAGGCTTGAGAGTGGCCTTGTGGAGGTGGAGGATGATGGTGTTGTCGAAGGTCCGGGCGTTGCGGTTGTTGAAGAGGGTCACCACGGCCTTGGCGATGTCGAGGTGGTGGTGATGGCGAGCTATCCTCATACCAATTTCGTCGCGGAGCTTGTTGAGGTTGGGGAGGTGGCGGTGGTGGTTTTTGAGGTTGTCCACCCTCCTCCATGTTGTGGCGATCATGGCGACGAGGTTGGTGAAGATCTTGATTGTGGTGGCTTGAGAGACGAGACCTTGAGGACGATGATGAATGACGACGATTGGCAAGATTAGCCAAGTTGATGATGATGCGCGTCATTTGATCATTCAATCGAGCCTCTTGCTCTTGTAGTCGACGCTCATAGCGTTGCAACCCGTCCTTGACGAGTTCACGGAGTTGAAAGTGTTCATTGTGGGTGACGAAGTTGGCGTAAGCATTGTCGTTGTAGAATGGATTGCCTTCGTCTTCCGAGCTCGGACTTGTGAATACTCCTTCCCTAGCCATCTCAAAAACACACACAACGGTGATATTGAAGAAATGGACGACTCACTTACCCAACGTTACCTTTCTTGGTCGTATTGAGGCTAGTGGACGAGCCTAGGTGTAGGGCGGTATGTCAAAAGCGAATCCAAAAATATCGAAAGAAACCGCAAACGACAACACACACAGTTTATATGGAAGGCAAATAGGTTAGGATAGTGGCGAGGAAAAATCGACAAAATCGAAGAAATGTTTGTTGTCAATCGTGGAAAAGATTCAAAGAAAAGTTAGCACAAAAACCAAACCTATAGGATGGAAATATGGTGGAACACACACACGCAAGGGAAAAATGGGGTTAGTGCGACCAATGGACGAGCGAAGAACGAAATGGACCTAACGTAGACTAATGCTCAATGCCACACTAACTCAAGGAGGACGCTAGCTCAAACCGCAAATTTGAAAAGGCAACAAGATTCGCACCGTGGCAATCGGTCACTCTTTCTCTTTTGCGACGCAATGCTACACGTTCCTACAATGGAAAGCAATTGGCACCGATCCTTTTGCTTCTTTTTCTATTTTCTCTTTTTCTCTTTTTTTTTTGGATTTTCTCTTTTTGATGGATTTCAAATTGCCAATGCCTACTCGTAGCTAATCTCTCACAAGCGCTAACCTCGCACTCTCGATGCCACAAATGTGATGCCAAGCGGTGTAAAAAGAACTAGTCCGAATAGGTAAGTAACACAATGGGGTGGGGTGGTTCAAGCGGAAGCAAGTTATACCTCTCTTATTGATGATTATGGACTTGCGGCCGTGGGGAAGTCGATGTCGTGGCGATCCGTTGATGTGGAAGCGTAGGTGATGTCGTGGGCGTCGCGTAGCACTTTGTTGCACTCAATTCGGATAAAAAACGACAAAGAAAAACAAGTTTCAAAATCTGTCCGGAAATCGAAGAGCTGAGATTTTCTGAGATTTTGGCTCAAATTCGAAATTCCTTCAAAATCAAGAAAACTTTTGGGTGAATTTGGGAAAAGTGGCTGAATGGAAAGGTGGGGAATGGTATTTGGCAACAAATCTGTGAAGCAAAACCACGAAAAACTCAACGAATCAATAGATCGGTCGAAATCCCTTTGTGGCTATTTTTGTGAAATTTTCGAATTTATGGTGGATAGAAGAAAAATTGGTGGTAGGGGAGGGGATGGGGTGTCAGATTCGTGTTAATCTAGCTCTGGATACCAGATGATATGGAGTTGGACTCCTAGATTGGCCCGATCTTCACGATCTGACGAAGAACGAACGAAGAACACGAAGAACGGTAAGAACACGAGATGTGGGAATCGAGGGAGAACGTGGGGGAACGCGGGGCAAGACACAAATCGGGATAAATCGCAAGAACCGAAAGATCCAACTTCCCGTCAACTAAGCCCCGAGGGCCGCCTACGGATCAATCGATCCAACTGAACTCACCTTGATACAAACCGTCTCACACCCGTAGCCGGTACCACTACGCCAATAGAACCTCAAGATAACGAGAGGAAGATTGGAAAACTCTTGACTGAAACCCGATAGGGAGAGGACAAGTAGTTGGGATGTGCCTTGATACGATCCTCGACGAAGTCGGAGGAGTAGCCTTGATATGTTCCTCGGTACACACCGGAGGAGTAGTTCGTCAAAGAGGGACACAAGAGAGGTGAGCTCCAAATGTTCTAAATTCAACTCTAACCCTAGATCTGAGAATGGGGAGGACTATATATAGTCTAGTGCCAAAGGGGGGGGGTAGATGGGAGGATAAGATACCAGGGTCAAGGCCCGAAAGTGGCACGCAGGCCGCGCAGGAGCGGAGGCTCCGGTGGTTTCCACCGGAGGTACCGGTGGATCGAGCGGAGGCTCCGATGGGGGTCCGGTGGTGGCTCCGTGGTCAACCACCCGAAGGGGTTTTGGGCGGAGGTTGCACCGGAGGCTCCGGTGGCGAGCCGTGGAGCGGAGGCTCCGGTGCTGGCTCAGGTGGTGGCTCCGCTGTCCGCCACCCGAAGGGTTTTTGGCCGGAGGCTGCACCGGAGGCTCCGGTGGCGGGCGTGGAGCGGAGGCTCCGGTGGGAACACCGGAGGTTCCGCCACCTGGGGCTTCCTGCCTTCGCCCCCTTGCGCTGGTCCTGCCCGTTCGCCTTCCGCGTCTTCTTGGGCACCCGTGGTGGGCTTGAACCTGAGCACACAAAGGGTTGCACCATGAGGTAGCACACCACCCACCAAGTTACCGAAAAGTTGGATCGAGAGGAGCGAGTTCACCTTATCTTGGATGGCCTTTGCGCGTGATCTTGTCATCGGCGCACTAGGTGGAGTTGGGTGGGCTACATCAGGAGAGACTAATGCCTTGCTGGAACCTATGGAAGAAGAAACTGCCGAATCTGGAAGCTCATTGGATGAAAAAGAGGAGGAGAGTGATGATCAACAGGAGGAAGAATGGAGTAGCTACCCATGTCTACCTCCCAATGAGAGTAACTCTTTAACTCATACCTTATTTGATTGCCCTCCATGCTTACAAAAGGAGGATGAGTGTTATATTGATAATTGTGATGATCCTATTGATTTGTTCTAAAAAATCCTTTTTGATGAACTTGATACTACTGTGAATGAAAGTTGTCAGAATGATATTGCTACTGTTATATATGATAATCCTTGCTACTTTGATAAATCCTATGATAATCCTCTATCTATTCCAACTATTGATATGCATGATAATGAGGAAGTTTGTTTATAAAATTTATATGATAATGCTCTAGATGATGGTCCTATGTTACTTAATATTATAAATTATAATGATACTGAAAATAGGATTGCTATAATGCGTCCCATACCTTTTATGAGTGATCAATCATCTTGTTTTAATATTTTTAGAAGTGGAAAAAAGAGAAGCTGATTTAAATTTTGATCCTAGTGTTTTGGAGCTTGATCTGAATTGTGTACTTTTATACCATGAGTTTGTTCATGATGCTAGTGAAAATTATTACGAGAGAGGAAAATATGGTTGTAGTAATTTTCATGTTACTAAAACACCTCTCTTTCTGTTGAAAGTTTTGAAATTGCTCTTGTTCTACCTTCCCATGATTTCTAGTTTGAGCTTCGTGAATTTATTTCTTTACAAGATTCCTATGCATAGGATGTGGGTTAGAATTAAATTTGTTTTATACTTTCTTCTTGATGCTTCTTCACTTGAAAGTACTCGATTCTAGTTTTCTGGGCCTAGCTAAAAGGCGTTAAAGAAAAGGACTTCTTGGGAGATAACTCATGGTTTTATTTTTGCTTTGTTTTTTCCTGTTTTCTTTGAGTCAAGGTGTTGTATACTTCTGCATAAACTCCTTTGCATATTTATTTTCTTGCATTTTTTGTGCCAAGTAAAGTATCTAGTGAAAGTTGAGGTTGGTTTTGGATTTCTGCGTAGGAACTGATTTCTTCTGTCCACCGTATAAAATCGCATAATTCACAGAAAGATCATAATGACTTGCCAGTTTTTGTGCTTATTCCTCGGCTAATTCCCAAACTTTTTCTAGCTTTACGTTTTTAGATCTGAGCAACATAAGTGCCCTGAAAAATTCTTCTGTACAGACCGTTCTAGTTTTGACAGATTCTGCCTTTTTACTAGCATTCTCTCTTTTACTATGTCGAATTGATTTCTTTGCTCCACGAAACATCAGTGGTTGTAGCTAATGTTTAAAAGTATTAATAACTCTTGTTTCCATGCAGAATACATGATTTTTTGATTGTGCACTAACCCTCTAATTCGAATTACATTTAGTGTGGTGTAAAGGAAGCTTTCAATGGTCAAGAGAAGAGGGCAATATAATGTGATCAAGAATACTGAAAAGACAAAGCTTGGTTATGCCCCCGTGGTTCATCCCAGAAAATTATAAGAATAATCAAGCATCTAAGCTTAGGGATTCCCAAGGCATCACCTTCTTCATCAACAATTTATCAGGTCACTTCTAGTGAAACTATATTTTTATTCGGTCACATCATATGCATTTTACTTTGAGCGTCTGTTTGTTTTTTTGTTTTCTTTTCCTTCGTGATAAGGGGTTGCCCGATCTTCTCGATGAACTCACACGATAACAAGGATCTGATAACTTGTGTCTCTCCACGAACTCTCCGGCTAATTCCTGATGCCAATTGCAGCAGCAACCAATCCCTTGGATATTCGTAATTCCACACACTTGCACGAGCAGCCACTGACTACTAGTGGTCCTGTATCAACTAATTCCCAGTGGAATAGTGGATAACACGCAAAACTTGCAATATGAATTCCTGATGAATGCTACAAGCAATCAACAATGGAGTTTCTAGGGTTTTATGAATCAAGGTAGTCTAACCTCTCACACGCAGGTGAAGAGGTATATAAGAGGCCTAGGGGGTGCGGCCACACCTTGGATGCGCAAGCACCAGCCCTAAACCAACTAGGACTCGAACCAATCATGTTTGGACTCGGACTAGGGATACAAACCGACCCCAAGGGGGGGTGCGGCCAAACCAGCCAACATGGCTTTATTAGACTCGGTGGGACTCTCTCCTGACCATAGACATAGTCTAAGGTTGGGAGAGAATTATCCTTAGGCGCAGGGGGGGCTTCTCTCCTAACCATAGACAGTGTCTTAGGTTTGGAGAGACATAATTAGACCAAAATCTTCATTCTGCCTCCTCCTTCTCCCTTGGACTTGCATGATCATCTTCTTCCATGAGTTCTCCAATGCCTTGCTCCATGATTCCATGCTCCTTGCCTCCCATGATGTTTGTGTTATCAATAACCTGAATCATACATAAGTGTAGGGATTTAGGTAGTATAAAATTCTCATAAGAACAAACATCATAATTTAAAAGGAGTGAGTTCACCTGCTGTTCTAATAGCTTAGTTCTTGATCTTGTCATTGGACCAATTCTAACTTCATCATGCTTCTCTTGAACAGCAACATCATCATCAATAGGAGGAATAACAAATGTGCTAGGGATGTCCTCATTATGTGTAACATTCCTGTCAAACTGCCATGGTCTTCCAAGCAACATGTGACAAACAGACATAGGCACACCATCACATTCAATGGTGTCAGTATAGGGCCCAATTTGGAACTCAACTCTCACCATGTAGCTCACCTTCATCTCTCCTTTATCACTTAGCCACTGGATATAATAAGGATGAGGGTGTGGAATATATTTCAATTTCAACTTTGCACATAGGTCTTTACTAGCAAGATTTCTGCAACTCCCTCCATCAATAATAACTTTGCAAGCCATTTTATGACCTACAATTGCCTTGGTTTGGAAAAGATTGCACCTCTGATTTTCTAGAGAAGGAATAACACTCAAAGCAGCAGCTTTTTGTGAGCAAACAATAGTGGGATAATGTGTGGCATAAGCATCAAGTGGACCATCTTGGTCCTCACAATCATCCTCCTCATTAGGATCAGCATCCTCTCCAGTCTCATACCCATTCTCCTGAATAATCATGGTCTTTTTATTTGGGCATTCCCTCTTGAAGTGGCCTCTACCACCACATGTGTGACATAACATATCTCTATTGCGTGATGTAGAAGAAGTGGAGCCACTAGCACTTGCTGCTGGTTGCACTTGCCTCCTAGAGGTGGAGGGTGTGCTCTCGGCCTTGGGTGTAGATACCCCACGGCTAGGTGCTGGCTCTGATGATGGAGAAGAAAAAATACTATTTCGAGGTGGAAACAGCCTTCTAGCACTCAATTTTTCCTCCTCAGCTAGCTGTGATTCTGCCTCTTTTGCATGATCAAGCAATTCATTCATATCATTATATTGGAGGTGCCTCACAATGCTTCTGATTTTAAATTGCAAACCTGAGAGAAAACGTTGCATAGTATGTTCTGGTTCTTCTCTCACTTTAGCCCTCTGAAGAATCAACTCCATCTCTCTATAATAAGCATCAACAGATAATGTACCTTGCTTCAATTGCTGCAATTTATCATATAATGTTCTCACATAATTCTTTGGCACAAATCTGCTCCTCATGAGTTGCTTCATAGTAGCCCAAGTAATCACTTCAGGATCACCATTTTCTGCCCTTAATTTGGTAATATTATCCCACCACAATAGAGCATAACCATCAAAACTAGAAGAAGCCAATTTAATCTTCCTATCCTCAGTGTACTCATGTAATCTCCATAGCTTCTCAATTTTTAGCTCCCACATCAAATATTCCTCCACATCATCAGAATCAAAAGAGAAAGGAGGAATAGAAAATTTTGGCTTGCCCAAACCATCATCTTCTCTAGTATTATTTGGAGCTTGTACTCTTCTAGCATGAAAATCACCACGGCCATTATAAGCTTGCACTCGGCCTGGTTCCCAATCATCATGATCTCTTTGCTCTAATTGAGTAGTCAATTGTGTGATTTTCCTAGTCAAATTGGTGAGAGATTCTTGCATAATATCAACAGTTTCTTGAGAAGCAGTTTTCTCAATTTTAATATCCATTTGCTGTAAATCCCTCCTCAGACTCTCATCATAGGCATCAAGCTTTTTATCCATTCGGGTGGCTACCACTTCATCATATTCATCAAGTTTTTTATCAATTCTTGAGCTGATCATATCTCTAAATTTGGAGAGATCTCCCCAAGTGAGAGGATCATCAAAAGTCTTCTTAGAAGTAGCCTCAGCAGTTTTCCCACCATTTTTATCCACCTGCACATCACTAGCCACAGAAGACTCCATAGATTAATGTGTTAGTGAAAACAAAAATATGGGATGTGGTGTTCTCTCACAACTCACTCAAAACAGCAAAGCAATGAGGTTAACTTACTGTTCCAAAGTGAATAGCAATACTTACCACAAGCAAACAGTAGTACTATGGCTTGGTGTGAATAAAAGAATACCCAGGGATTTTAGCTAACACAAGGTGATATGGGGTGGCCCGATCTTCTCGATGAACTAACTCTCTCTTTTTGTATTTTTCTGATAATTGGATAACTAGTGCTACACTGAGACCTCTCACAGCTAATCCCCGTTGCCAATGCAACAACAATCAAGCTCCTTAGATATTCTCAACTACACACTCTTGCACAAATGATCAAAGATCACAAGTGGTGCTGTATCCCTTTATTCCCAGATGGAATAACAAGATATCACGCTGCTTTGCAATGGGTAAACTTCAAGATGAATGCTTTACAAGCAATACAATCTAGAGGCTAGGGTTTCAGGTTTTTGGTCTAAACTTGTTCCCCCTATTGCTATGCGCCCCATGGGGTATATATAATAGGGGGGTGCGGCCACAAGAGGATCCTTGCGCAAGCACAACCCTATTAGGACTAGGAAACCTAACACAACTACTATAGGATACAAACCGACCCCACACACAAAGGGGTGCGGCCACAATTGGTATACAAACCAATTCTAATACAACTAGGACATATCTTGGGCGCATTGTGCTTCCATGTGGGCCCTCCTTCTTGGTTGTCCATCATAGAGTGCATTTAACCTTGTGGAGGCACTCATCCCCTTGTTGATATTGATGAATAACAATTGTTTCTATTGAATAACAATTGTTATGAATTGTTTCTTCTCTTGTTTTCACCTTCTTGAATATTTGTTTTCACCATGAGCTTGATGTCTTTTATCAACTCTTCATTCATGCTTGTGAGAACAATGTCCTTAGGTCCATCCTCATCATCCTCCCTTTCTTCAAGACAAGACGTCCTCGTCTTGTAATTATCTGAAAGTGGAATAAACAAGAAAAACAAAGTGTATGCACCATATATACAGATATAATGGTACTCATTAGTTGTTAGCAAAACACAATATAGTGAATATATCATATGATCACGAAATTTGTATGCAAACAACACATAATAGTCATATTCTTTCAACTCATAGCAATCAAAATTGCAAATATAAGTATAGTTTGATTTAATAGAACATGTATCCAACAAATAATGTGGTGAACTAAACATATGTGTTTCGGCCACTTCATCATGTTTATCAATATCTATCCCAAATAACACATTATTTATTTCGGCCACTTCATTATATGTAACACATATATGATGTATCATGAAAATTTTATCCAAATTATAGTCACCAATCAAATAAAATTTGAAACTAGTATCATATGTGCTAACATTATCACAAACAAATTTTTCCATAGCACATTGTATATCAATTGGTTCTTTAAGCATGTCATCATAAATAATATCACTAGAAGGTATCATAGCAAGTACTTCTTTATGTGTAATCAAAACCATGTTGTGAAATTTCGAAGTCATAGGTTTGTATGGTTGAAAATTATCACATAATTCATTACTACTAGGTACCAACCCGAAATCTATACCATTATCATTACTAACCTCCTCATGTGTAGTAGGTATGATCTCCTCAATATCTTGTGAATTTGAAGGTTGTAGCTCCCTTTCTTCAAAAATAACCTTCATATCACAAGCTAGCTTTCTTGTATCCTCCAATTTATGTGATGATTGTAATGTTTCCTTGCCCTCCCTTTCTTCAAGAGAAACCTGTACATAAGAAACATCACTAGGAAAAATTATGGCATTAGTTAAAAGACTTTTTCCACTCGGCCTAGGCTTGTCTTCCTCCATGGATATGTTGTTTTCACTCCCCTTCTCTATCACTTCAAACTTTTGCCTTGATTCATGCATGATTTGTTGGGGTGACATAGGCCTCAATATGATATCCTTATTGTTCCAATTCAAGTGGTAGGTGTTTGCTCTCCCATCATGTAGCACCTTTCTATCAAATTGCCATGGTCTTCCAAGTAATAGGTGGCAAACCGACATGGGAACAACATCACATTCAATTGTATCCTTGTATGGTCCAATTTGAAATTCCACTCTCACCATATGACATACCTTCATCTCCTCTTTGTCAGTGATCCATTGAATATAGTATGGATTGGGGTGTGGAATATATTTCAACCTTAGCTTTGCACATAACTCTTTGCTTGCTAGATTTCTACAACTTCCTCCATCTATGATCACCTTGCAAGCCATACTAGGTCCAACAATTGCTTTGGTTTGAAATAAATTGCACCTTTGGCTCTCATCTTTGTTAGGAGCAATAGTCAATGCTTTGGTGCACACAATAGTTGGATAATTTGTAGCAAAGGCATCAATAGGACCATCATCATCATTATCATCATATGCATCCTCATCATTAGGATCAACATCATCTCCAGTCTCATACTCATCATTAGCATTAAGTAGCATAACTTTCTTGTTGGGGCAATCCTTCTTAAAGTGTCCTTTTCCTCCACATGTATGGCATGTCATGTCTCTATTCCTTGTAGGAGGTGTAGAACCACTAGAACCCGAAGTAGAAGCAATGGGCTTCTTTGAACTTGATGAAGTTGGCTCGGGTTTGGTACTAGGAAGTCCACGGGTTGGAGGTGTAGGGGTTGCAAAATTGGATTGTTGAGAAGAAAAACTTCTCCTTGCACTCACTTGAAGCTCCTCTTGCAATCTCTTTTCGGCCTCCCTTGCTTGATGTAGTAATTCACTCATATTGTTGTAAGTAACATGCCTCACAATGCTTCTTATTTTGAATTGCAATCCACTCAAGAATCTTTGCATTGTTTGTTCAGGAGCCTCTCTAATTCTAGCCCTTTGAATAATCAACTCCATCTCCTTGTAATAGGCATCAACTGTCTTTGATCCTTGCTTCAATTGTTGCAATTTGTCATAGAGAGTTCTAATATAATTCTTGGGAACAAATCTATCTCTTAACAATTGCTTCATCTCTCTCCATGTGTTCACTTCTTCCTCTTCTTTTTCTTCTCTATCCTTTGTAATGCCATCCCACCACAAAAGAGCATAGCCATCAAAAGAAGAAGATGCAAGGTTCACCTTTCTCTCCTCGGGATAATCATGTAATCTCCATAATTTTTCAATTTTTAGCTCCCACATCAAGTACTCTTCCACATCTTCAGAGTCACAAGAAAGATTAGGCATAGAGAATTTAGGTTTTCCCAAGCCATCATTCTCTCTATTATTTTCCAAAGGAACTCTCCTTGCAATATGCCCACGGCCATCATTGAAATTTCTTCTCCCATCATCAATTGGAGCAATGGCTTGTGGTGCTTGTTGAAGTTGTTGCAATGTATTGGTGATTGTAGTCATTTGGAGTTGCATAGTCCTTATAGCTTCCTTGATCTCATTAACAGAATCTTGAGATGCACACTCCCTTATCTTCAAATCAATCACATTCAAATCTTCTCTCAATTGGTCATCACTTCTTTCAATATCATTCTTGATTTTTCTGGACAAATGATCTCTCAATGCTTCATACTCATTCCATTGGACAATCTCCTCGGGTTTCTTCTTTGCCTGCACATCAACATCACTAGAAGAACTCATGATTAATTTGTTAGTAACAAAATAAACAATGGGTTTGTGGTGCCTCTCTCAACTCACTCAAAACCAAGCAAAGAGGCTTCACTTGATGTTCCAAGAGAGAAAAAGATCAACTTACCAACAAGGAGCAATGATCAATGTACTTTGGTGTGCGAAGAGAATATCTGAGCTATCAAGTATCACAATGCAAACAGGGCTTATGGTGGGGCTTGGTATGGATACCTAACAATCACCAAAGTAATAATCCTATTTGCTGTTCTTGTGAAGATATAAAAGATCCACGGAAACTCACACAATATGGAGACAAATGTGGCAATGCAATATATGGAGGAGTTTTGCAATGCACTAGAAAGTCACTAGCTAGGCTCTTATTGACAGGCACAAGATTGCTCAACCAAGTGTCACAATGGCAAGCTCAACTAGTAAACAATAGTAATAATATGGCCTCTTTGCACTTTCTCTTTTCTCTTTTCTCTTTTTTTTTTATACTTTTTGCTTTTTCTATTTTTTTTTTTATACTTTTTGCAATGGCCTTACACTAAGCTAGGAGCAACAATGAACCAAATACAAGTGAACACAATGATGGTGATGAATTTAGAGCAACCTGTCAGAGCACAAAATAGCTATACTTGTGGGCAAGTTCCTATAAAGATGCTGTAGAAAGGCTGTGTCTATGGTTCACAAAGTATGGAGGGGAAAGTCCTAGGGATGAAAAAAAGAAAAATAAAAAGAAACACAAAAGATTCTAAGTGATTTGTGGCTTTGGAACACTCACGGCAGGATTTAGACCACACGGCAGCAAAACTGATGGTTTTTGAGCCACGGCAGCACTCACGGCAGCGAATTTGGATGCTTTTCGTACCGCGGCAGAGCACAGAAGCTCACGGCAGCAAAACTGCCAAAACCCGTACCGCGGCAGCGCGCGCGCCTGCGTTACACGGATTGGTAAGGGCGCTGCGGAGGTTTTTCTAGTGCGCGCGTTACAGCAGCTGGCGGCAGCGAAACGTGCACGTTTTTGTGCCGCGGCAGAACACGCGGGGCGGATTGGTAAGCGATGTGACGGGCTCGCGAGGGAGTTTGTAATGGTGAGACGGGGCGAATCCGAGCTCGACTAGGTTACGGTAGCGGTGGGATGCGAACTCGACTGCGAGTAGGTAATGGATCGATGGGATGTGGGCGTGTATGGGACGTATATGGAAGGTGTGCTGCGGTATGAGGGGGTGAATCCGAGTATGGATAGGAGGTGGATTGCGAGCGGATTGGTGGCCTATTTGGTGGATGTGAGGGCACGGTAGAAACCCTAAGGTAGCTCGGATTGGTGGTGTATTTGGAGGGTGGAGGCGGCTGTTTTTGGTATTTTTGATAGGGTTTCGACTAGAACAACAAGGAACCTAGATCTAGCCGAAATAAAAGAAATCTAAAACAGAAAAAAGGTGACACGAAATCTAACACAATGACAGCAAAAGAAAAACAACTATGGTGATATCTAAGGCTATGGCAACAACTAGACCTAAAATTTTTGTGTGGCTTTTTCTGGATAGGAATAAAAACAACTAAAAAGTAAGATAACTTTGCTCACCGAGGCAACCTGGAGAATCTGATACCAAGATGATATGGGGTGGCCCGATCTTCTCGATGAACTAACTCTCTCTTTTTGTATTTTTCTGATAATTGGATAACTAGTGCTACACTGAGACCTCTCACAGCTAATCCCCGTTGCCAATGCAACAACAATCAAGCTCCTTAGATATTCTCAACTACACACTCTTGCACAAATGATCAAAGATCACAAGTGGTGCTGTATCCCTTTATTCCCAGATGGAATAACAAGATATCACGCTGCTTTGCAATGGGTAAACTTCAAGATGAATGCTTTACAAGCAATACAATCTAGAGGCTAGGGTTTCTGGTTTTTGGTCTAAACTTGTTCCCCCTATTGCTATGCGCCCCATGGGGTATATATAATAGGGGGGTGCGGCCACAAGAGGATCCTTGCGCAAGCACAACCCTATTAGGACTAGGAAACCTAACACAACTACTATAGGATACAAACCGACCCCACACACAAAGGGGTGCGGCCACAATTGGTATACAAACCAATTCTAATACAACTAGGACATATCTTGGGCGCATTGTGCTTCCATGTGGGCCCTCCTTCTTGGTTGTCCATCATAGAGTGCATTTAACCTTGTGGAGGCACTCATCCCCTTGTTGATATTGATGAATAACAATTGTTTCTATTGAATAACAATTGTTATGAATTGTTTCTTCTCTTGTTTTCACCTTCTTGAATATTTGTTTTCACCATGAGCTTGATGTCTTTTATCAACTCTTCATTCATGCTTGTGAGAACAATGTCCTTAGGTCCATCCTCATCACAAGGCAAAGCAGGATATATAGTGGGGCTTGGTATGGATACCTAACAACACCAATAACAAGTCCTATTTGCTGTTTGTGATGACTGAAAGATAGTGTCGTGGGATAATCACGGCAGATGTTACCGGGGGTAACTGATCTAGGGGCAAGTCGACACAGGTATTTGGGAGAGGATTTAGCTTGAAGGAAGACATGGCGAAAAGCAATCTAAGAGCCGGAACACAACTCGCCGGATCTCGATATGATTATACTGGATACTCGATAATAGGTGTTACAGTTATGACTTGAATCTCTTTCAGGCGAAGCCTAGGGGTTGGTTTATATAGTACTCATACCCCCTTTGGCTTGCCATACAAAGCGCTCCTTGAGTCCTACTCGAACTCTACATACGTATCCTAGCTTTCCTTATCGTAACCCACAATCCGGGTTACGATCCTTACAAGCCCTGGGCCTTCCGGAAGCTTCTGCGTCCTTAGCCGGATTTGGTCCATACGCCGTTTGGGCCGGATTACACCTGGGGTTGGCATACCGAGTTACTATCCCCTCATCAGTAGTCCCCAGAATAGCTTGGGCTTCCAAGATTTACTCTTCGAAGCGCTGGCTATTCCCTACAGAAATATCAGATGCAAACACATGAGGATTAAGACGCAGCGCGTCTATGAATAGCCGAGACTGGCGCCAAGGAAGCCAGGTAAAAACCCGGCTCTTCTTTTTAGGTTCTTCCTTAATCTCTCAAACTTAAATCTCAATAGGAAACTCCCTGACTCCACATCCTTCTTGATAACTACCGCTGATACAGGGAAGGCAATTTCCCCTTCCTTTTTCTCTGGATCATATTGGCCTGCGCATAAAATGTGCCTTTCAAATTTCGAAATCACCAATTACTCCGCATTCCCCGGGTCTCGACCGTTAGGCCAAGCCTTTCCACCCGGACGGTTATAAATAAAGACCAATGAGCAAATCCAACTCTTAACGGCTCATTTCCCCCATTCCACTTCTTCCCAAGCTCGAGCTCGCAGAGTGCCACCACGGGAACCCCACGCATCTCGCCGGAGCCCATCCGACTTCGTTTGCGCTCCACCACCGCACGAACCGCTCCAGCTCCCGAATCCGCCGCCAAGCCTCCGATTCGCCGGCCAACGGTCACGAAAGGGCACGAATCTTGCGCTATCTGTCTCCGCAAGGCCTTACTCCAATCCTCTTCGGTAAGTTCCTTACACCCTCCAGCTTATTCTCGCAATTTCTTAGTTCTTCCTCAGATTGGATCTGAATCGAGCGGTCCGCGATTTCTCGGGCTGCGCCAAATTAACTCACCGATTTCCACTATAATCACTCCCATAGATAGGATTTATAGCTTGTATTGCTCCCCTAACTCCAGTAATCACTAATTTGGTCACAAATTTAGAAATAAGATCCCCAATCTAGGCTCGGGCCATCTAGAGTTTCCGCCTTTGCTCTCCCTCCTCAGAAAATCTTACTTCTCCGGCTCATTCGCAGATAGTATGCGTATAAGTATCCCCCTAGCTTCTCCAAACATTTGCTTTTGCGGAAAGCTCTTTGGGTTTTGTAAAGTCACTTGATACCCGGACGAACCATACTTAACCCGGCGAGGCAATAGCCGGATTACGTTTAAATTGCCGATAGCTGCTTACCTGCTAACTTCCAAGTTTTTGTTTCTTACGTCCTTTTCTTCAATGTTTCACCAGGTCAATCCCATGGCGCCCAAGAGGCAGGGGAAACAGCCGGCTAAGGCTAAATCCACAAACGCCATTTCAGCCAACTGGGGGAAGTCCTCCATCACCAAGACCAAACTGGAGGAATTGGTAGAGCTTGGAATCCTACCTCCACAGGAATCCATCCGCTGGAGAGCACCTGGCAACGAAACCCGGCCTTCTCCAGCCACGGATGAGGTAATATGCTTCGTTGAACACGTGACCCGGGGCTTCAGGCCTCCGGGTCATCCCTTCTTCCGTGACGTCTTAGACCACTACCAACTCCGTATCTTTGATATAGGCCCGAACTCCATTTTAAACATCTCCCATTTTATCGTTCTTTCCGAGTCTTACTTGTGCACTCCGCCAAGTCTGGCTCTTTTTGTCGAACTTTTCCAGTGCAAGCCGTGTCGCGAAAGCGGCGACGGCGCACTTCTTACTTGCGGCGGGGTTTCTATCCAGCGCCGCAAGAACTCCCTTATGCCTCCCATTTCTCTCAATTCTCACGTAAAACACTGGCAGCTTTCTTACTTCTACTGCCAGGATACCTCTCCACCCGGCGAAAAAAAGTTGCCGGGTTACTCGGAGGGTCAACTTGACATCTCCGAGAAATTCAACGCCTTCGCCCCTGACTCAGACAGGGAGGCGATCTTGCCTTTGTTAGCTAGGATCTCCATCTTGTCCGCCCGAGGCCTCATCGGACTAAACCTGGTGAAGACCTGGGTTAGCTTCCGCATTCAGCCAAACTCCCTTCGTGAGAAGCTGATGTGCGAATACTCGGGTCAAACCACGGACCCAATCCGCTTCTCTACCAGCACCCTTGCTCCGGGTGACATCAACAAAACGATTAAGGGTTTCCTGACAGAGAAACTCGAGGTAATCCGGGGCATAGCCGGATTAGAACCTTTTACCCTCGAGAATCCAGCCCCCGCAGTAAGTTCCCTGCCTTTTGATTTTGACTTCTGACAGCTTACTTTTATCCGCTTCTCCTGTCTTGATATTAACCATTACTCTGGCATTCTCTCCTCAGGCCGATGACGCCTTCTGGAAGGTCGACACCTCTCCTAGTTCCGAAGACGCGGAGGAGGAAGACGATGTCATTGACTCGAATGAAGGTACACACTTGATTCCCTTGCACACGTTATATCCTGCCACTTCTTCTTCTTTATGCGGGAACTCGGATATTTTTCAGAGCGAGAGGACCAAAGCGAAGAAGAAGAAACAGACAGCAGGGGCGGGTCCACCAGCGAGGAGGAAGAGCCGGAGCCGGCCACCAAAGCCGGAACAAAGAGGAAATCCCAGAGGATAGCCCTCCAGGTTTTTACTTCATCTCCTCACACTTTGGTTTTCTGTTTCCATAACGTCACTCCGGGGCTAACCCCATCTCCACCCCTTTTGATCGTAACTGAAGGAGCCGCCCGCGACTAGGCGCCGAGTAACCCGGAATCATCCGGGCAACGAGACCCCTAACCCGGTCGCTTCGCCGCCCCCGGTTCAACACCCTGGTATTTGTTGTAAACAAAATTTCTTTCCGATCGTTCCTTTGTAACATAATCCCAGGTCTTTCTTGCCATTTTCCAGTCTCTTCCGGGTCTAGTGACGGCTTTCCCTCGGACTTCCCGGTGAACACCGGGTAAGCGCCTTTTCCTGATATTACACCGAACTTTCATCCTTTTTTTTTTTTTTTTTTTTTTTTTTTTTTTAAAATCAAAGACTAATTGCGCCCTTGCGCCTTCTTCAGAGCCACGGTTATTAGTAGCGACCAGGAGGACTCCGGGGCTAGGGTCCGGGTCGAGAGCGAGCCGGCTGATGATGCCTTCACCACGACTGGCGACGAGCAAGTGTCGCCACCGGAGCCAGCTAGGCATGACGCCGAGTATCCAACTGCTTCGCACGCAAGCGAGAAGGAGAAGGGAGCAGCTTCAAGCGCGGGAGGGGGACCAGACTCCGACATTCGGATGACCCGGGTGCCACCTCCTGTTACAAGAAATGCTCCTTTTCCCACTTTCCAGGTACCCGAGCCATCTAACCCGGATAACGCTGACTTTAACCAGCTTATGAGCGCTCTTCTCGCCATGAAAGCTTCAGAAGGGACTGTCTTAGAACGTATGGCTGCAGCACATCAGGTAACTTTCACGTGATACTCCTTATTATACGTCCAGTCCCCAAGTCCCGAGTATAATTTTCTTTAATTATCCTCGGTACTTCGCATAGTACTTTCCGGTACTCATTTCCTCAGATGAAACACTCTCATGATATCCGGCTCACAGCTTTACCCGGCCTTTGCAGGCAGAGATTACTCAGTCAGATGAAGCGTTACTTAAAGCTGAGCAGCTCTTGCTGGCTGAAGTTAAGCGTAGGGAGGCCCTTGAAGCGGAGATAAAGACATTGAAAAAAGATGTCTCCATTTACAAGAAGAAGTACAATACTGCCCAGTCTTCGCTGAATAACCTGTCGACTCAGCTTACGGACACTTACCGTATCTTGCTAAGTAAGTTTGCTATTTGCGATTAATTTGCGTATCTCTATCTTGCTGCTGTAATAACCAACATTACTGATATGCTCTTGCATGTTTCGATTGCAGGTGCTAACCTTGCTGCTCCGGAGGAGAATGCCATTACTCAAGTTAAAACTCTGAAGACTATGCTCCGGACGTTTTTTGCCGGCACGAAACTTTTGCTGGATGCTATCAAGTGGCCTTCTGAGGTATACCCGGGAGAAGATAATCTTATGCAGGCCTTCTCAACGGTGCCTGGATGGATTGAGATAATGAAGCGCTCAGCTTGCCGGATTGGAATGACCCGGGCCCTTACACTGGCGAAGGCTTATTTTCCTAAGCTTGACCCGGCCAAGGTAACATCCGGGTTTCCAGAATTCAAAGCTGACGGGTCCAAGTTTGAGCCCAAGGACTTCAAAGATATTCAACGTGCTGTACGCCCCTCAGCCACTACCTTGGCCGACAAAATGGAGCTGGACCAGATCATGAGTTCATATGACGCTGAGGGCAAAGTTATTTTGGTGGATGCACCTCCTCCTTTTGATATGGTGGAAAGATGGTCGACTGACCTGGCCAGGAGGAAAGAAGAGGCCGCAAAGAGAGAAGCAGAGCTAGGCGCAAAGCCGTCCACCTCTACACCGGCCGTGCCTCCGCCTGTCCGTCCAGATGTGAAGAGCCCGAGCAAAACTGCTGGCAAGGCCAAGGAGCAAGTCCAAGATCTAGACCCGGAGGGCCGCTCTCAGGATGCCGAGTAGGATGCTACCTTGTGCTTTTCGTTTCTCGATACTGATATGATTTTTGTAGTGCGCCTGTGCGCCATTGATGCTGATACTATGACTGTATGCTTTGTTAATTCATGATAACCCTTTGCCTTCCCTGGCTTTTGATAATATCCATCCTTGTGTTACTTATGAGCTTATTCTCGATACTTCGAACTCTTGCTTTCAATTTCCTTTTGAGACTCGGTTAACCGAGTATCGTAGGTTTTGATAGATGGACTTTTCTTTAAGTCCCCAATACTCGGCAACTAAGGTTTACAGACCTTGGTAGTTAAATAGTTTGTTTCTGTTTCGAAGTCCCCAGTCCCCATGACCCAAAGTACGAGCTATGGGGGCGTGGGCTTTCTCAGATGACATACTGCTGTTTACCAAGCTGAAGACCAATAGCTGTTCTCATAAATACTGAAGTCATGCTTAATATTTGTTGAGTTTCCGGCTATGTTAGCCTTATACTCTGCATGGACTTGTGGTTTAGATGACCCTTTTGATTACCTTGTACTATAAGCCGGCTTTCGCGTGGATACCATGTCGTTGCATCTATACGAAAAACAAAATCAAGCACGCTCCATTGGGCTGCATAGTTTGATTGTAATCGTAAGTGAACAGATCATGCCACTTTGGTGCGAGTCACATCGAGCTTAAGTAAGAATAATCAAGAAAATTGGCTCCTTCGTCCAGCTATAGGATTGTAGCCGCACCCGTTTGTACGAGTAACCAGCCCCCATAACTTATAGGCATCATGGCCGGGTCTCCGGGTTTGTGATTACTTATTGAAGTAGATCAACCCTCCGGAGACCTATATTCACGTAATGTATTTCGATGATATTGATGTATTGATAATAACAATGTTACTTACTTGTAACTGAAGCAAGGATCATGATAAGACTCGAAACCATCTTCTTTTATTGATAAAAATTTCTTATTTGAATCAGCAGGCCGCCTCATTAAAAACCTTCCAGTCCCCTTAGGTACCCTGGATAGGAAAAGAGTGCGTATGAAACCTGCCGCCCATTACACTGCTTTAGTTATTCTCGAGAATCGGCCTCGCGTTGGTACGGCCGATACACATTCTCCACTTGCTATGCCCTTTCGTAATGAGTACCGGATTTGCTAGCCATTCCGGGTATATCGCCCTTGACACGTGATCAGCTGCGGATGGTGGTACGTCTTCTTCTTCCCTACTGAGAGTTTTGAAAATATCGTTCCCGATGAAGCCTACCATCTTAGGGTTTTGTTCTGCCCTAACTTTTGCTTTGTCCCCCTCAGGAGTTGGCTTTTTTGACGTTGCTCTCTCTTCTAGGTCCACCTGAGAACGGTAATGTTTGAGCTCTTCCTTCCTACAGGCTTGCTCGGCCATTGCCGCGTCTCCTTCATCACACTCAGCTGCTATATCTCGGTTTCCGTGTACGGTGATGGTCTTTTTAGGACCCGGGATCTTCAGCTGTAGATACACATAACATGGTCTTGCCATGAACTTGGCATAAGCCGGCCTTCCAAACAATGCATGATAAGGGCTGCGCAACTTTACTACCTCAAAGGTAAGCCACTCGATTCGATAATTGTCCTTTGACTCCCCGAAAGCTACCTCCAATGCCACTTTTCCTTCGGGGCATGCCGAATGACCCGGCACTATCCCGTGAAAAACTGTTGTACTTTTTTGCAACTGTGATTCCTTTAAGCCCATGCGCAGAAAAGTTTCCCAGTATAGGATATTGATACTACTCCCTCCATCCATCAAGACTTTCTTCAGCTCGTAACCATTGACCTGTGGCGCCACTACCAAAGCCAGGACTCCCGGGTGATCAATCCTATCCGGGTGATCTCTTCTGCTCCATGTTACCTCTTGCTCTGACCACCTCAAATATCTTGGAACAGCGGAGGAGACTGAATTAACTGCTTGTTTCAGTATCTTCTTGTCCTTGCTAGAACCTCCAGTAGTGTGCACATGATACTGACCCAGCTGTTTGGGGTTAGCTTGAAATCCTCCCGCTCCCCCTTGATTGTTACCTTGATTTCCAACTGGCGGATTGCCGGCTGGGGGCGGCCCGTTGCCCGAATTTCCACCTAGACCCGGACCTCCTCCTCGGCCCGCACCTCGCATGGCCCTGTTCACTTCCTCGTTCTTCCACCTTTGTAAGTCGGCACACTGCTCCAATGAATGATTGGCCGGCTTGCCATTCCTGCTATGCTTCGGGCACGCCATCCTAAATATGTCCCAACTGTTGCTTGGTCTTGGGGGTACTTGGTAGTGTCCCCCATTGTGATTTCCGGTATTAAAATTCCCTTCGGATCTAGGTCTCGAAGACCCGGCCTCTGTATTGGCCACAAACTCGGAACTCCCCTCAAACGGGCGCTTGTTCTGGCTATTTCCATTGTTGTTTGGTGCCGATCCATTGCCGGTCTTCCCACTGCTACTTGCGTTTGCTTTTGCCTTCTTGTCATCAACTTCCTCTTCTGTAGTATCCGTTGCAGCGTGTTTGTTGCATGCATCCATTAACTCTCCCATCGTAACCTCCGCTGCATTTCTGCTGGATTTCATGCGGGTTAGCTTTTGTACTAAAGGAACATACTTACATGTTTTCGCCATAGCTTGTAGTGCGTCCTTTGGTTGGATATCTGTAGATGAGTGGAGTATCTCCATAACCCGGCGTACCCAGCTTCGTGCTGACTCTCCTTTCTTCTGGACGCACCTTTCTAAGTCATCAATAGTAAATAACTTCCTACAGGTCCCATGGAAGTGCTTGATAAATGCGGTTTTTAGCTCCTCCCACGACTTGATCGACTTTTCCGGTAAATTGGTGAACCATAACTTTGCTGCTCCCTCTGACATCATTAAGTACATGAACTTGGCTTGGAGATTCTCGGATGCGTTGCGAATTGACATTGCCATCTCGTAGCTGCTTAACCACGTTTCCGGATCCATCGTTGGCTCGTAATTCACTACTTTCCCCGGTTCTTTGAACTTTTCCGGGTAAGGTTCCGCTCTGATATCATCCGAGAGACACTTGGGTCCCGCAAGGGTGGTTGGGGCTGGTCTCGCCCGGGAAATGCGTGACCCGGCCGGGGGTGCCACGGGGTGAGGAGCCACCGGTGGATCGTGTGCTGCAGACCCGGCCCCGGCTCTTCTGGCCCTGGAGCTGTCCACTACTGCCTGTGCTGCTGATACTGCCGGTACTGTCTGGACGCGCGGTGGGGGTGGCATCTGCTGTTGCTCTTCCCTTCGTCGTGCCGCGCTTGTTTGGACGTTGCCCTGTTGTTGACTCACGTATGGCGTCCCATGCATCCCGCTTCTGTGATCTGGATAATTGACTTGCTGTGCTACCGCGGTGTGCAGCAGATCTATCGCTCGCCGGGTTTCTTCTGCGTGCGGCGAGTCTCTTACAGGAATCTGGTTTAATGCGAGTGTTGCTGCATACACGTTGTCCATGGGGTTGTTGTAGTGACCTGCTGGGGTACGGAATCGCGATGGTGGAGGCGGCATGATGTTGCCGGCTGTCGCCCCCGTCCGAGGCAAGGGTAACCCGGCTGGCGCGTTTACCGGCTGCACTCCCGTTGCTGGTTGCGGTGTGGTCCCTTGGTTCGCCGGTGGGATTGGCTGATCTTGAGGCGTGAACACCAGGGCAGTCGGGTTGATAACCCCTCCTGTTGCCGGTAACATAGTTCGGTGCCTTTGGTGAATCCTCGTCGTTTCCTCCCGAAGCCGGGTCTCTAGGTCATCCAGTTCCCGCTGCCGCGCTGCCATCCCCTGCTTTTCTGCTTCTACCTGCCTTCTTTGCTGCTCCAATGCACGACGAGCCACGTCCAGATCTCTTACACGCTCTGCTGCGTTTTCTGGGGTGATAACTGTAGCTAGGACTGTGGGATCCAAGATCAAATTATTATCAAACAGAGCTGGGTGACGCGGATTCGAGGGGCCCGCCCCTGGTGTCCGGTTTGCTTGGAACCCAAACATATTTGCGTGTCGCTCCTCCTCCGCTGGGCGACTGGTGACTGATGCCGATTCTCCATCGACCTGGGCCAAGATCGGGCCAGCCGTACCTTGTTGCTGAGCCAGCACCTGCGCCGCCCCGACTGGCGCCGCGGCTGCGTTTCCTTGATTGGTATTGATTGCGGGGGCCGCATAAACTGCAACCCGGCGCATAATGCTTGGCGTAGATTCGTACCGTTCTTCCTCTTCGCTATTTTCCTTCTCGTATCGGTCCTCCGATAAATCCCGTATAGACTCGGCACCTTCCTCCCTCTCTGTCGGACCCGTTGTTCCGATCGATTCTTCTTTTTCCGATTGAACACGCGTGTCCTCCCCTGACACAGAATCAGATTCAAGATTATCACGGCTTGAATTGGAAGCACATACCATACCGATGAAGACGTTGATGCGGCCGACTGTCACGACGGATCCGGTTTCGAGGTGATCCGACTCTGGCCCCCAGCCAGAATCGTCTACCATCTTCTCTCCTTGGTTGTTGACGTAGATTTCTCCGACGACGAGGTTCCTCATGTTCTTCCGAGCTTCTCCCGTGATGCAAACACCTTTGGACGCAGGCCCCACGGTGGGCGCCAACTGTCGTGGGATAATCACGGCAGATGTTACCGGGGGTAACTGATCTAGGGGCAAGTCGACACAGGTATTTGGGAGAGGATTTAGCTTGAAGGAAGACATGGCGAAAAGCAATCTAAGAGCCGGAACACAACTCGCCGGATCTCGATATGATTATACTGGATACTCGATAATAGGTGTTACAGTTATGACTTGAATCTCTTTCAGGCGAAGCCTAGGGGTTGGTTTATATAGTACTCATACCCCCTTTGGCTTGCCATACAAAGCGCTCCTTGAGTCCTACTCGAACTCTACATACGTATCCTAGCTTTCCTTATCGTAACCCACAATCCGGGTTACGATCCTTACAAGCCCTGGGCCTTCCGGAAGCTTCTGCGTCCTTAGCCGGATTTGGTCCATACGCCGTTTGGGCCGGATTACACCTGGGGTTGGCATACCGAGTTACTATCCCCTCATCAGATAGCACCTAGGAAACACACACCAAAGTGGAGACAATTGTGGCAATGCAATTATATGTGGAAATATTGCAATGCTCTGGAAAGACAATAGCTAAGCTCCAATTTATCACAGGCACAAGATTGCTCAATGGAAAATGTCAATATAGTAGTGTGAAACAGCTCCAAGAACAATATAGCAATAGATCAAAGGCCTTTTTCTCTTTTCACAATTCTGTTTTTCTCTTTTTCTATGTTCTGTTTTTCTCTCTTTTTTTTATACTTTTATAACTGGCCAAAATAAACTAGGAGCAAAAATAAACACAATGGTAACAATGTGACACAAATGGTATGAAATTGAGCAGCCTGGAAGGAGAAAAAGTAGCTATTCTTTTGGGGAAGGTACCTAAAATTTGCTGTAGACAGGCAGTAGCTATGGATCACAAAGTTTGGAAAAGAAATCCTAAAGAAATTGGAAACGAAAACTAAAAAGGAAAAGAGCTAGAGATGCTAGGACTCACAGAAGGAAAAAGGGGAGTTTTGTGCCCACGACAGCCTGCCGCGGCAGCAAAACGGCGGAAAACTGTGCCGTACGGCAGCAGTCTGGGCGCGCGCGCAAGGGCAGACCCTGGCTATGGTTTCGCGCGAGGGCAGTGGGAGCGCGCGGCAGAGTTTTCGCCCGCGGCAGCGAAACGCGCCAAACGCGTACCGCGGGGGCTCGCGTGGTAAGCAAAACACAGGGCCGCGAGGGGGATTTGTAAGGCTGCGGCTGGACGGAAACCGACTGCGGCTAGGATCCGGCGGCGGCAGGAAAACTGCAATTTCTGTGCCGCGGCAGAAACCGAATCCAACTAGAATAGGGTATAACTTTGGATCGGTTGGGAGTTTTTTAGCGAAATTTTGTGGGCACACTTGGGATACCACGAAGAACACTTAGAACCCTAAACCTAGACCTAAAACACAAGACTCAAAAATAGAAAGGGAACACGAAAATCAACCACAAAACAGCAACTAAAACTTGAGAGAGGTGATGATCTAGGGCTATGGCTCGAACTAATCCTTTTTTTTGGCTTTTTCGGTGGGTAGGTAATGAAAACCAGAACTAATCTATAAGATCACGATAGCTCACCGAGTTAACCTGTAAATCTGATACCAAGATGATAAGGGGTTGCCCGATCTTCTCGATGAACTCACACGATAACAAGGATCTAATAACTTGTGTCTCTCCACGAACTCTCCGGCTAATTCCTGATGCCAATTGCAGCAGCAACCAATCCCTTGGATATTCGTAAATCCACACACTTGCACGAGCAACCACTGACTACTAGTGGTCCTGTATCAACTAATTCCCAGTGGAATAGTGGATAACACGCAAAACTTGCAATATGAATTCCTGATGAATGCTACAAGTAATCAACAATGGAGTTTCTAGGGTTTTATGAATCAAGGTAGTCTAACCTCTCACACGCAGGTGAAGAGGTATATAAGAGGCCTAGGGGGTGCGGCCACACCTTGGATGCGCAAGCACCAGCCCTAAACTAGCTAGGACTCGAACCAATCATGTTTGGACTCGGACTAGGGATACAAACCGACCCCAAGGGGGGTGCGGCCAAACCAGCCAACATGGCTTTATTAGACTCGGTGGGACTCTCTCCTGACCATAGACATAGTCTAAGGTTGGGAGAGAATTATCCTTAGGCGCAGGGGGGCTTCTCTCCTAACCATAGACAGTGTCTTAGGTTTGGAGAGACATAATTAGACCAAAATCTTCATTCTGCCTCCTCCTTCTCCCTTGGACTTGCATGATCATATTCTTCCATGAGTTCTCCAATGCCTTGCTCCATGATTCCATGCTCCTTGCCTCCCATGATGTTTGTGTTATCAATAACCTGAATCATACATAAGTGTAGGGATTTAGGTAGTATAAAATTCTCATAAGAACAAACATCATAATTTAAAAGGAGTGAGTTCACCTGCTGTTCTAATAGCTTAGTTCTTGATCTTGTCATTGGACCAATTCTAACTTCATCATGCTTCTCTTGAACAGCAACATCATCATCAATAGGAGGAATAACAAATGTGCTAGGGATGTCCTCATCATCCTCCCCCCCCTTGAAAAGGCGTCGACCTCGACGCATCAAGGTCCTCTCCATGGTATGGTGAAAGATCAGCAACATTGAACGAATTACTCACACCAAATTCATCACCAGGAAGATCAATTGTGTATGCATTATCATTAATCTTGTGAAGCACTTTATAAGGACCAGCACCACGGGGCATCAACTTGGACTTGCGCAATGTGGGAAATCTATCCTTGCGAAAATGTACCCACACCAAATCCCCGGGCTGAAAAAGTACCTCCTTCCTCTTCTTGTTTCTCCTCTCAGCCACATGTCTTCCTGTCTTCTGAATTGCTTCTTTGGTCTTCTCATGGATCTTCTTAACATAATCAGCTCGTTTTGAAGCCTCCATATTAACTCTCTCATGGACAGGAAGTGGCAATAAATCAAGCGGTGTTATGGGTTTGAAACCATACACCACCTCAAACGGGCATAGCTGAGTGGTAGAATGCACAACCCTGTTGTAAGCAAACTCAACATGAGGCAAACACTCCTCCCACACCCGCAGGTTCTTTTTAATCATGGCTCGCAGCAATGTGGATAATGTGCGATTCACCACCTCCGTTTGTCCATCAGTTTGGGGGTGACAAGTAGTGGAAAACAGCAGCTTTGTTCCCAGCTTCCCCCAAAGTGTCTTCCAGAAATAGCTCATGAACTTGACATCACGATCAGAAACAATAGTCTTTGGTACTCCATGTAATCTCACTATGTCCCTGAAAAACAGATTAGCAACATGCGACGCATCGTCGCTCTTGTGGCATGCAATAAAATGTGACATTTTAGAGAATCTATCAACTACCACAAATATTGAATCATGTCCTCTTTTAGTCCTAGGCAATCCTAACACAAAATCCATACTAATGTCTTGCCAAGGTGTAGTAGGTGCAGGAAGAGGAGTATATAAACCATGAGGTTTCAGTTTTGACTTAGCCTTGTTGCATGTGATGCAACGTCTCACAAACCTCTCAACATCTCTTCGCATACGTGGCCAGTAGAAGTGATCAGCCAACATCAGAATGTTTTCTCCCTCCCAAAGTGTCCCATTAAACCACCACTGTGTGATTCCTGCAACAATAACAAACGCAAGGACGACTCGGGCACACATAATTTGTTAGCTCTAAACAAATATCCATCATGCAAATGAAATTTATCCCATGCTTTCACAGTAGTACAATTTGCATATGCATGTTTAAAATCATTATCTTGAGCATACAAATCTTTTACACTCTCCAAACCAGGAATTTTCACATCCAATTGAGTTAATAGCATACTTTTCCTAGAGAGAGCATCAGCAACAACATTATCTTTGCCTTCCTTATATTTAATTATGTATGGGAATGATTCAATGAATTCAACCCACTTAGCATGTCTTTTATTAAGGCTAGATTGACTCTTTAAAAGTCTCAGAGCTTTATGATCAGAATGTATGATAAATTCTTTTGGCCACAAATAATGTTTCCAAACCTCAAGAACTCTAACAAGTGCATACAATTCTTTATCATAAACAGAATAGTTCAATTGGGCACCATGCAATTTCTCAGAAAAATAAGCAACAGGTTTATTTTCTTGCATAAGCACACCACCAATACCAATACCACTTGCATCACATTCAATTTCGAATTGCTTGTTGAAATTAGGCAATATTAACATTGGGGCCGAAATCAATTTGTTCTTAATCTCATCAAAAGCAATATCTTGTTCTACCCCCCATGTAAAATCAACACCCTTCTTAGTTAAATCATTCAAAGGTGCAGCAAGAGTACTAAAATCCTTGACAAATCTTCTATAGAAACCAGCCAATCCATTAAAACTTCTCACTTGACTAACATTAGTGGGAATAGGCCAATTCTTAATAGCTTCAATTTTAGATTCATCAACTTCAATGCCATGTTTAGATACAACATATCCCAGAAAAATGACCTTATCTTTGCAAAAAGAACATTTAGCAAGATTACCATATAATTGATTTGCTCTTAAAACATGCAAGACATGTCTAATGTGATCAACATGCTCAGTTTCATTGTGGCTATATATGAGAATATCATCAAAATAAACCACCACAAATTTTCCAATGAACTCTCTCAAAACATGGTTCATAAGTCTCATGAAAGTACTAGGTGCATTAGTTAAACCAAAAGGCATCACTAACCATTCATATAAACCAAATTTAGTTTTGAAAGCAGTTTTCCATTCATCCCCTTCTTTCATTCTTATTTGATGGTAACCACTACGCAAATCAATTTTAGAGAACACAGCAGCACCACTTAATTCATCTAACATGTCCTCCAAACGAGGTATAGGATGACGATAACGAATAGTGATGTTGTTAATGGCTCTACAATCAACACACATGCGCCAAGTACCATCTTTCTTAGGCACTAAAATAACAGGAACAGCACATGGAGATAAGCTAATACGAATATAACCTTTATCGAGTAGCTCCTGCACTTGTTTCTGAATTTCCTTGGTTTCTTGGGGATTAGTCCTGTAAGGTGCTCGGTTTGGTAATGTTGCTCCAGGGATCAAGTCAATCTGATGCTCAATGCCACGCAATGGTGGTAGCCCTGCTGGTACCTCCTCTGGAAAAACATCATCAAAATCCTGCAACACATGAGAGACACCAAGAGGAATAGGGGTCATGTCAGAAGAAACCAAAATTTCTCCCTTGTGCCTGAGCACTATAGGAAGCATAGTAGGGTCCTCTCCAAACTCTCTCAAATCCTCTTTGGTGGCTAGCATACATAATAGGCTCACTCCCTCACTTTTATTTTTACCACTCAGCTTATTTTTTTCACTCATAGAAGGAGTACTCTCTTGTTTTTCTCTCTCACTCTCAGTCTCTAAATTCACTTCAGTTTTTTGACGAGACTCATTTACAATTTGCTGTGGTGTCATAGGTCTCAAAATAATATCCTTCCCATGCCAATTGAACTGGTAGGTGTTTGCTCTCCCATTATGTGTAACATTCCTGTCAAACTGCCATGGTCTTCCAAGCAACATGTGACAAACAGACATAGGCACAACATCACATTCAATGGTGTCAGTATAGGGCCCAATTTGGAACTCAACTCTCACCATGTAGCTCACCTTCATCTCTCCTTTATCACTTAGCCACTGGATATAATAAGGATGAGGGTGTGGAATATATTTCAATTTCAACTTTGCACATAGGTCTTTACTAGCAAGATTTCTGCAACTCCCACCATCAATAATAACTTTGCAAGCCATTTTAGGACCTACAATTGCCTTGGATTGGAAAAGATTGCACCTCTGATTTTCTGGAGAAGGAATAACACTCAAAGCAGCAGCTTTTTGTGAGCAACCGATGGTGGGATAATGTGTGGCATAAGCATCAAGTGGACCATCTTGGTCCTCACAATCATCCTCCTCATTAGGATCAGCATCCTCTCCAGTCTCATACCCATTCTCCTGAATAATCATGGTCTTTTTATTTGGGCATTCCCTCTTGAAGTGGCCTCTACCACCACATGTGTGACATAACATATCTCTATTGCATGCTGTAGAAGAAGTGGAGCCACTAGCACTTGCTGCTGGTTGCACTTGCCTCCTAGAGGTGGAGGGTGTGCTCTCGGCCTTGGGTGTAGATACCCCACGGCTAGGTGCTGGCTGTGATGATGGAGAAGAAAAATTACTATTTCGAGGTGGAAACAGCCTTCTAGCACTCAATTTTTCCTCCTCAGCTAGCTGTGATTCTGCCTCTTTTGCATGATCAAGCAATTCATTCATATCATTATATTGGAGGTGCCTCACAATGCTTCTGATTTTAAATTGCAAACCTGAGAGAAAACGTTGCATAGTATGTTCTGGTTCTTCTCTCACTTTAGCCCTCTGAAGAATCAACTCCATCTCTCTATAATAAGCATCAACAGATAATGTACCTTGCTTCAATTGCTGCAATTTATCATATAATGTTCTCACATAATTCTTTGGCACAAATCTGCTCCTCATGAGTTGCTTCATAGTAGCCCAAGTAATCACTTCAGGATCACCATTTTCTGCCCTTAATTTGGTAATATTATCCCACCACAATAGAGCATAACCATCAAAACTAGAAGAAGCCAATTTAATCTTCCTATCCTCAGTGTACTCATGTAATCTCCATAGCTTCTCAATTTTTAGCTCCCACATCAAATATTCCTCCACATCATCAGAATCAAAAGAGAAAGGAGGAATAGAAAATTTTGGCTTGCCCAAACCATCATCTTCTCTAGTATTATTTGGAGCTTGTACTCTTCTAGCATGAAAATCACCACGGCCATTATAAGCTTGCACTCGGCCTGGTTCCCAATCATCATGATCTCTTTGCTCTAATTGAGTAGTCAATTGTGTGATTTTCCTAGTCAAATTGGTGAGAGATTCTTGCATAATATCAACAGTTTCTTGAGAAGCAGTTTTCTCAATTTTAATATCCATTTGCTGTAAATCCCTCCTCAGACTCTCATCATAGGCATCAAGCTTTTTATCCATTCGGGTGGCTACCACTTCATCATATTCATCAAGTTTTTTATCAATTCTTGAGCTGATCATATCTCTAAATTTGGAGAGATCTCCCCAAGTGAGAGGATCATCAAAAGTCTTCTTAGAAGTAGCCTCAGCAGTTTTCCCACCATTTTTATCCACCTGCACATCACTAGCCACAGAAGACTCCATAGATTAATGTGTTAGTGAAAACAAAAATATGGGATGTGGTGTTCTCTCACAACTCACTCAAAACAGCAAAGCAATGAGGTTAACTTGCTGTTCCAAAGTGAATAGCAATACTTACCACAAGCAAACAGTAGTACTATGGCTTGGTGTGAATAAAAGAATACCCAGGGATTTTAGCTAACACAAGGCAAAGCAGGATATATAGTGGGGCTTGGTATGGATACCTAACAACACCAATAACAAGTCCTATTTGCTGTTTGTGATGACTGAAAGATAGCACCTAGGAAACACACACCAAAGTGGAGACAATTGTGGCAATGCAATTATATGTGGAAATATTGCAATGCTCTGGAAAGACAATAGCTAAGCTCCAATTTATCACAGGCACAAGATTGCTCAATGGAAAATGTCAATATAGTAGTGTGAAACAGCTCCAAGAACAATATAGCAATAGATCACAAGGCCTTTTTCTCTTTTCACAATTCTGTTTTTCTCTTTTTCTATGTTCTGTTTTTCTCTCTTTTTTTTATACTTTTATAACTGGCCAAAATAAACTAGGAGCAAAAATAAACACAATGGTAACAATGTGACACAAATGGTATGAAATTGAGCAGCCTGGAAGGAGCAAAAAGTAGCTATTCTTTTGGGGAAGGTACCTAAAATTTGCTGTAGACAGGCAGTAGCTATGGATCACAAAGTTTGGAAAAGAAATCCTAAAGAAATTGGAAACGAAAACTAAAAAGGAAAAGAGCTAGAGATGCTAGGACTCACGGCAGGAAAAAGGGGAGTTTTGTGCCCACGACAGCCTGCCGCGGCAGCAAAACGGCGGAAAACTGTGCCGTACGGCAGCAGTCTGGGCGCGCGCGCAAGGGCAGACCCTGGCTATGGTTTCGCGCGAGGGCAGTGGGAGCGCGCGGCAGAGTTTTCGCCCGCGGCAGCGAAACGCGCCAAACGCGTACCGCCGCAGCGCGCGGGGGCTCGCGTGGTAAGCAAAACACAGGGCCGCGAGGGGGATTTGTAAGGCTGCGGCTGGACGGAAACCGACTGCGGCTAGGATCCGGCGGCGGCAGGAAAACTGCAATTTCTGTGCCGCGGCAGAAACCGAATCCAACTAGAATAGGGTATAACTTTGGATCGGTTGGGAGTTTTTTAGCGAAATTTTGTGGGCACACTTGGGATACCACGAAGAACACTTAGAACCCTAAACCTAGACCTAAAACACAAGACTCAAAAATAGAAAGGGAACACGAAAATCAACCACAAAACAGCAACTAAAACTTGAGAGAGGTGATGATCTAGGGCTATGGCTCGAACTAATCCTATTTTTTTTGGCTTTTTCAGTGGGTAGGTAATGAAAACCAGAACTAATCTATAAGATCACGATAGCTCACCGAGTTAACCTGTAAATCTGATACCAAGATGATAAGGGGTTGCCCGATCTTCTCGATGAACTCACACGATAACAAGGATCTGATAACTTGTGTCTCTCCACGAACTCTCCGGCTAATTCCTGATGCCAATTGCAGCAGCAACCAATCCCTTGGATATTCGTAAATCCACACACTTGCACGAGCAGCCACTGACTACTAGTGGTCCTGTATCAACTAATTCCCAGTGGAATAGTGGATAACACGCAAAACTTGCAATATGAATTCCTGATGAATGCTACAAGCAATCAACAATTGAGTTTCTAGGGTTTTATGAATCAAGGTAGTCTAACCTCTCACACGCAGGTGAATAGGTATATAAGAGGCCTAGGGGGTGCGGCCACACCTTGGATGCGCAAGCACCAGCCCTAAACCAACTAGGACTCGAACCAATCATGTTTGGACTCGGACTAGGGATACAAACCGACCCCAAGGGGGGTGCGGCCAAACCAGCCAACATGGCTTTATTAGACTCGGTGGGACTCTCTCCTGACCATAGACATAGTCTAAGGTTGGGAGAGAATTATCCTTAGGCGCAGGGGGGGCTTCTCTCCTAACCATAGACAGTGTCTTAGGTTTGGAGAGACATAATTAGACCAAAATCTTCATTCTGCCTCCTCCTTCTCCCTTGGACTTGCATGATCATCTTCTTCCATGAGTTCTCCAATGCCTTGCTCCATGATTCCATGCTCCTTGCCTCCCATGATGTTTGTGTTATCAATAACCTGAATCATACATAAGTGTAGGGATTTAGGTAGTATAAAATTCTCATAAGAACAAACATCATAATTTAAAAGGAGTGAGTTCACCTGCTGTTCTAATAGCTTAGTTCTTGATCTTGTCATTGGACCAATTCTAACTTCATCATGCTTCTCTTGAACAGCAACATCATCATCAATAGGAGGAATAACAAATGTGCTAGGGATGTCCTCATCACTTCGTTTTATTTTGTCTTCCTTGCTTCAATAAATATATTGGAACCTCGCATTCTTTGTGTGGGAGGGAGACATGCTCCATTTTTTCATATGAATACTCGTTTCTTTCATGCTCGCATTCTTAGTTTTTCTTCTTGCTGCTGCAAATCCTGTTATCTCTTGTTTTTCATGCATCTCTTATTCAGAGCTATTATTTTTAGTAGAGTTATGTTATTAATCTATTGTTTCATTGCTATAGCTCTTGGAGATTTTTTGTTTAGTATAAAATGATTGGTGTTGGAAAGCAGAAGTATAATTTTCATGCTTATAACAGTGCAAATAGAAGCTTGTATAAACTGTGGCTAGACTTTTTCATGTCATGCTAGATGTTATATTAATTCTATGCTTAGTGGTTGTTATTGTAGCATGACTTCTCTCAAATAGCTGAGGATGTTTAATGTGCCATTGAAAGAATCATGAGTTGTTTTTATCATATTGAAGCATGAATTTGTGGTGTTCTCATTCGAATTCTTTATTTGGTTGACTTGGTGATGAGGACATCCCTAGCTCTTCACCAACAAACACAAATGATAATGTTGCTGCTCAAGATAACACTAATGGAGTGAGACTTGGACCTATGACAAGATCAAGAACCAAGTTATTAGAACAACAGGTGAACTCACTCTTAATAGAATTTGATGTTTGTGATCATGAGAATTTTATACTGCCTAAGTCTATGCATTTATGTATGATCAGGGTTGTTGATAACACAAACATGAATGGAGAGGAGCAACAAGAGGAGCTGGAAAACAACAAGAACAAGCTGGAAAACAAGAAGTACATGCTGGAAAACAAGAAGGAGCAGCTGGAAAACAGAAGCCACAAGATGGGAAACAAGTTGGAGCTGCTGGAAAACAAGGGAGAAATGGATGGAAAGCATCAAGGGGGCGCCCCACACCTTGTGGATGCGCCATAGAAAGAGTCCTGGTAGTTTAGGAGAAGTGGACCTGCGAGTCCTTATTTTATAGGACTCTTCTTTTAAATTTCGGATTGTAATAAAAGTGGGGATAGAGTCCCACCCGAACACAACTAGGGGGGTGCGCCCCACCTCTTTGGACGCACCCCAACCCCTCATAAATAGCCGGCCCTTGCGCCCCAAATAAGTTAGATTAAGTTTTAGACAATTTCCCTTACACCTCAGATTGTATTGCTTGTTTAAGCTTTCATCTTGAAGTAAAGATCCGTTGCAAATTCTGCGTGTTATCATCTATTCCATTGGGAATTAGAAGGTACAGGACCACTTGTAGTCGGTTGATTACATTGTGCAAGAGTGTGTAGTTGAGAATATCCACAGGGATTGAAAGTTGTTGCATTGGCAATCAGGTATCATCCAGGAGAGATCTCAGTGAACCACTAGTTATCATATCAATTTGTGTTGCTCTTTGGGAAGATCGGGCCACCCCATATCATCTTGGTATCAGATTTCCAGGTTGCCTCTTTGAGCAATTTCGTTTTCATTCGTTTTTAGATTGTTTTCTTCCTATCCAGAAAAAGCCACACAAAAAGAGAGATTGGAGATTTCGCCATAGACTAGATCAACACCAATTTGCTTCTTCTTTTACTGTTTTCTGTTGATTTTGTGTCCCTGTTTTTCTTTTTGTGTCTTTGATCTAGGTTTAGGTTTCTAGTTCATCTTGTTCGAGTTATATCTTTTTTCTATTCAGATCTATACCAGAAAAAGTCACACCAAAAATATCTTGCAGTTGCAAGAACATTGGAGATTGGATCTATTGCTCTCTGGAAAACAACCATAGCCCTTGCAAAATTTGCTTGTTGGCATTGTTCCGAAGCAAGATCTATTTCTATTCCGAGATTGGAGATTGTTCCAAGTTGGTTCGGTTTTCATATACCCTGCCACGAAAAAACTTCTTCAAATTCCATACGGAATATTACTCCTAATCGGATCCGAGTTGGACTCCTGCCCGGCACAAAAACAGGAGAATTCCTGCCGTGAGAACAAGTGCTGCCGTGGGCAAATATTTGGGTTGTTTTTCTTCGTTTTCTTCCCGTGTTCTTTAGGATTTCCTTGCTGATCTTTGTGAACTATAGCCAAAGCCATTCTACATCACAAATACTAGGAACTTTCCTATAAGACTGGCATATTTTGTGCTCATCAGGCTGCTCAATCGATTTTTCCATCGTGCTGTTTTTTGGGAAAAAATTTCTCCGCGGTGCGACATATTGTGGTCAAAAAGAGAAAAAGGAAAAAAAAATTGTCCGTACAGTCCGTACAGATTGGACAAATTGGGCCATAAGAGTGAAAAAATAGAAGAGAAAAAAACAGAAAAATCAAAGAGAAAAGAGGCCCCCCAAAGTACTGATCATTGCCACAAGTTTGGAGCTGTTTTACGGCTGTCTGCACTACTATTTTGAGCAATCTTGTGCCTGATTTACATTGAGCTTTTGCTAGTGTCTTTCGAGTGCTTGCAACAAATTCTACCATATAGTTGCTCGCCACATTTTTCTCCGAAAGAGTGTGTGTTTCCGGGTCAATTTTTATATCACATTGGACAGTTATTTGGAGTTGCTTTTTGGTGTTGTTAGGTATCCCAACCAAGCCCCACCATATATCCTGATTATTGTCTTGTGATAACTGAGATCCCTGATATTCTCTTCTCACACTTGGTACATATAGCTGCCACTATTTGTTGGTGAAGTATTTTTTCTATTCACTCTGGAGAAGTGAGATACACCATTATCTTGCTGGATTGAGTGACTTGAGAGAAACAAACACCCACCTATACTTGTTTTGTTTTCACTAACATAATGGATTCTGCTAGTGTTGCTGATGTGCAGGCAAAGAAGAAACCAGAGGATTTGGTGCAATGGAATGAGTATGAGGCACTAAGAGATACCATGTACAAGAGAATAGCTACAGAAATAGACAAAAATGATGATGCACTGAGGCAAGAACTAAACACTCTAGATCTGAAGATAGAAGCTGCTGCTACTCAAGAATCTGTTGATGTGCTCCAGGAATCTGTGACAAATTTAACAAGACAGATTGCTAATTTAGCTACTCTAGTACAACAAAGAGCTCCTAATGCTGGTGCACACCTGCATGATGAGAATAATCTTGATAACGGCCGAGGCAATGATGGCCATGGCCGTGGAGGAAATGCTTTTGCTCGAAGAGTTCAAGCCCCAGAAAACAATAGGGAAGATGATGGTTTGGGAAAACCTAAATTTTCTATCCCTCCTTTCACATTTTGATGTAGCCCACCGTATTCAACCAAGCACAACATCGACACACCACAAGGTGAACTCACTCCTATCTCCGTACGTTTCCGGTGACTTGGTGAACGGTGCTCTACCTCATGAAATACCCCTCTACATGCATAGGTGGGATCACCACATGGAGACCCAAGATGGTGCCCAAGATGCTCAAGAACACATCCAAGAAGGTGCGCATGAAGCTAGGAAGAACGTGGGTGAAGACGGCGTCAAGATCGGAGTTCCGAGGAGGAAGAACGGAGGGAAAAGGAGGCTCCCGGCCTCACCCTGGCCCCAGGCCGGGCCCCAGGCCGGCCTACCCTGGCCCCAGGCCGGCCTCCTCATCCCACCCTGGCCCCAGGCCGGGACCCAGGCCGGGCACCAGCCCGAGGGGGCCGGCCTCCCACCCTGGCCCCAGGCCGGGCCCCAGGCCGGGCACCAGGCCTCTGCGCCCCACCCTGGCCCCAGGCCGGGTTCCAGGCCGGCCAGGCCGGCTCCCAGGCCGGGGTGGCCCTGGAATGCACGGAAATGGACCGTTTTGGCACCGTTTCGACCCCCGTTTCGACCCCGACTATATAAAGGACTCCGGTGGCTAGATCTAGGGATAGGAATAGTTTTGAGCATTGTTTTCGAGAGTTTCGGGCTTTGCCCTTGTATCCCTCTTTTGAGGTGACTCCTCTTATGAGGCCACTCCTATGTTGATGATGTTCATCTAGGATTGTATCAAGATCTCTCCAAGGAGCTACTCTCTCACATAGTGATTCTAGTAGCGCTTGCCAACCTTCCCCTTTTGGGCTTCTGTTGGATCGGTGGACCGGCCGGTAAGAGAAACGGTTTCAATTAGCGTGTTGTTGACTTGGGTTTGCGATCCCTCGTAGGCTTGACGAGTTATCTTTCCCCTTTTGTGTTTCCGCGCGTTTGCCCTCGATTTCCCCTCGATTCCCCTCTCGTGTTCATCGTGTTCATCGCGTTCTTCGTGCGTTCTTCGTTCGTTCTTGTCGATTCGTGAAGATCGGGCCAACTTAGAGGTCAACACCTTCATCACATTTGATCATGATGATGTGGAAGAATATTTGTTATGGGAGCTGAAAATAGAGAAGCTATGGAGATTGCATGATTATACTGAGGATAGAAAAATAAAACTTGCATCTTCTAGGTTTGATGGCTATGCTCTTTTGTGGTGGGATAATATCACCCAATTAAGAGCAGAAGTAGGTGATCCAGAAATTGTTACTTGGAGAACTATGAAGCAAGTAATGAGGGACAGATTTGTACCCAAGAATTACATTAGAACACTATATGATAAATTCCAACAGTTAAAGCAAGGCTCATTGTCAGTTGATGCTTACTATAGGGAGATGGAGCTGATTCTCCAAAGAGCTCGAGTTAGAGAGGAGCCGGAACACACTATGCAACGCTTTCTCTCAGGGTTGCAATTTAAAATAAAGAGCATTGTGAGGCATCTCCAATATAATGACATGAATGAGTTATTACATCATGCTAGAGAAGCGGAAGCACAATTGGCCGAGGAGGCTAAGCTGAGTGCTAGAAGGAGTTTTCCTCCTAGAAATTCTTCTTTTTCATCACCATCACCACAAGGGTCTCAATTTCGTGGTGCACCAACCTCCAAACCTGAGACTACCACTTCTAATAGCAAGAAAACATCCCAACCAGCTGCAAGTGCAGGTAGTTCTACCATGTCCACAGCAAGAAATAGAGATATGAGCTGTCACACATGTGGAGGAAAAGGGCATTTCAAGAGAGATTGTCCTAATAAAAAGGTCATGCTTGTTAATGATAGGGGGTTGCCCGATCTTCTCGATGAACTCACACGATAACAAGGATCTGATAACTTGTGTCTCTCCGCGAACTCTCCGGCTAATTCCTGATGCCAATTGCAGCAGCAACCAATCCCTTGGATATTCGTAGATCCACACACTTGCACGAGTAGCCACTGACTACTAGTGGTCCTGTATCAACTAATTCCCAGTGGAATAGTGGATAACACGCAAAACTTGCAATATAATTCCTGATGAATGCTTCAAGCAATCAACAATGGAGTTTCTAGGGTTTATGAATAAAGGTAGTCCAACCTTTCACACGCAGGTGAAGAGGTATATAAGAGGGGCTAAGGGGTGCGGCCACACCTCTGGATGCGCAAGCACAACCCTAGACCCACTAGGACTCGAACCAGATTGAGTTTGGACTCAGACTAGGGATACAAACCGACCCCAAAGGGGGGGGGTGCGGCCAAACCAGCCAACATGGCTTTATTAGACTCGGTGGGACTCTCTCCTGACCATAGACATAGTCTAAGGTTGGGAGAGAATTATCCTTAGGCGCAGGGGGCTTCTCTCCTAACCATAGACAGTGTCTTAGGTTTGGAGAGAACATAATTAGACCAAAATCTTCATTCTGCCTCCTCCTTCTCCCTTGGACTTGCATGATCATCTTCTTCCATGAGTTCTCCAATGCCTTGCTCCATGATTCCATGCTCCTTGCCTCCCATGATGTTTGTGTTATCAATAACCTGAATCATACATAAGTGTAGGGATTTAGGTAGTATAAAATTCTCATAAGAACAAACATCATAATTTAAAAGGAGTGAGTTCACCTGCTGTTCTAATAGTTTAGTTCTTGATCTTGTCATTGGACCAATTCTAACTTCATCATGCTTCTCTTGAACAGCAACATCATTATCAATAGGAGGAATAACAAATGTGTTAGGGATGTCCTCATCATCCTCCCCTCCTTGAAAAGGCGTCGACCTCGACGCATCAAGATCATCTCCATGGTATGGTGAAAGATCAGCAACATTGAACGAATGACTCACACCAAACTCATCACCAGGAAGATCAATTGTGTATGCATTATCATTAATTTTGTGAAGCACTTTATAAGGACCAGCACCACGGGGCATCAACTTGGACTTGCGCAATTGGGGAAACCTATCCTTGCGAAAATGAACCCACACCAAATCCCCGGGCTGAAAAAGTACCTCCTTCCTCTTCTTGTTTCTCTTCTCAGCTACATGTCTTCCTGTCTTCTCAATTGCTTCTTTAGTCTTCTCATGGATCTTCTTAACATAATCAGCTCGTTTGGAAGCCTCCATATTAACTCTCTCATGCACAGGAAGTGGCAATAAATCAAGCGGTGTTATGGGTTTGAAACCATACACCACCTCAAACGGGCATAGCTGAGTGGTAGAATGCACAGCCCTGTTGTATGCAAACTCAACATGAGGCAAACACTCCTCCCACTCCCTCAGGTTCTTTTTAATCATGGCTCGCAGCAATGTGGATAATGTGCGATTCACCACCTCCGTTTGACCATCAGTTTGGGGGTGACAAGTAGTGGAAAACAGCAGCTTTGTTCCCAGCTTCCCCCAAAGTGTCTTCCAGAAATAGCTCATGAACTTGACATCACGATCAGAAACAATAGTCTTGGGTACTCCATGTAATCTCACTATGTCCCTGAAAAACAGATTAGCAACATGCGACGCATCGTCGCTCTTGTGGCATGCAATAAAGTGTGACATTTTAGAGAATCTATCAACTACCACAAATATTGAATCATGTCCTCTTTTAGTCCTAGGCAATCCTAACACAAAATCCATACTAATGTCTTGCCAAGGTGTAGTAGGTGCAGGAAGAGGAGTATATAAACCATGAGGTTTCAGTTTTGACTTAGCCTTGTTGCATGTGATGCAACGTCTCACAAACCTCTCAACATCTCTTCTCATACGTGGCCAATAGAAGTGATCAGCCAACATCATCAATGTTTTCTCCCTCCCAAAGTGTCCCATTCAACCACCACTGTGTGATTCCTGCAACAATAACAAACGCAAGGACGACTCGGGCACACATAATTTGTTAGCTCTAAACAAATATCCATCATGCAAATGAAATTTATCCCATGCTTTCACATTAGTACAATTTGCATATGCATGTTTAAAATCATTATCTTGAGCATACAAAGCTTTAACACTCTCCAAACCAGGAACTTTCACATCCAATTGAGTTAATAGCATACTTTTCCTAGAGAGAGCATCAGCAACAACATTATCTTTGCCTTTCTTATATTTAATTATGTATGGGAATGACTCAATGAATTCAACCCATTTAGCATGTCTTTTATTAAGGCTAGATTGGCTCTTTAAAAATCTCAATGCTTCATGATCAGAATGTATGATAAATTCTTTTGGCCACAAATAATGTTTCCAAACCTCAAGAACTCTAACAAGTGCATACAATTCTTTATCATAAACAGAATAGTTCAATTGGGCACCATGCAATTTCTCAGAAAAATAAGCAACAGGTTTATTTTCTTGCATAAGCACACCACCAATACCAATACCACTTGCATCACACTCAATTTCGAATTGTTTGTTGAAATTAGGCAATATTAACAATGGGGCCGAAATCAATTTGTTCTTAATTGCATCAAAAGCAATATCTTGTTCTACCCCCCATGTAAAATCAACACCCTTCTTAGTTAAATCATTCAAAGGTGCAGCAAGAGTACTAAAATCCTTGACAAATCTTCTATAAAAACCAGCCAATCCATTAAAACTTCTCACTTGACTAACATTAGTTGGAATAGGCCAATTCTTAATTGCTTCAATTTTAGATTCATCAACTTCAATGCCATGTTTAGATACAACATATCCCAGAAAAATGACCTTGTCTTTGCAAAAAGAACATTTAGCAAGATTACCATACAATTGATTTGCTCTTAAAACATGCAAGACTTGTCTAATGTGATCAACATGCTCAGTTTCATTGTGGCTATATATGAGAATATCATCAAAATAGACCACCACAAATTTTCCAATGAACTCTCTCAAAACATGGTTCATAAGTCTCATGAAAGTACTAGGTGCATTAGTTAAACCAAAAGGCATCACTAACCATTCATATAAACCAAATTTAGTTTTGAAAGCAGTTTTCCATTCATCCCCTTCTTTCATTCGAATTTGATGGTAACCACTACGCAAATCAATTTTAGAGAACACAGCAGCACCACTTAATTCATCTAACATGTCCTCCAAACGAGGTATAGGATGACGATAACGAATAGTGATGTTGTTAATGGCTCTACAATCAACACACATGCGCCAGGTACCATCTTTCTTAGGCACTAAAATAACAGGAACAGCACATGGAGATAAGCTAATACGAATATAACCTTTGTCGAGTAGCTCCTGCACTTGTTTCTGAATTTCCTTGGTTTCTTGGGGATTAGTCCTGTAAGGGGCACGGTTTGGCAATGTTGCTCCAGGGATTAAATCAATCTGATGCTCAATGCCACGCAATGGTGGCAGCCCTGCTGGTACCTCTTCTGGAAAAACATCGTCAAAATCCTGCAACACATGAGAAACACCAAGAGGAATAGGGGTCATGTCAGAAGAAACTAAAATCTCTCCCTTGTGCATGAGCACTATAGGAAGCATAGTAGGGTCCTCTCCAAACTCTCTCAAGTCCTCTTTGGTGGCTAGCATACATAATAGGTTCACTCCCTCACTTTTATTTTTACCACTCAGCTTATTTTTTTCACTCATAGAAGGAGTACTCTCTTGTTTTTCTCTCTCACTCTCAGTTTCTAAATTCACTTCAGTTTTTTGACGAGACTCATTTACAATTTGCTGTGGTGTCATAGGTCTCAACAGAATATCCTTCCCATGCCAATTCAACTGGTAGGTATTTGCTCTCCCATTATGTGTAACATTCCTGTCAAACTGCCATGGTCTTCCAAGCAACATGTGACAAACAGACATAGGCACAACATCACATTCAATGGTGTCAGTATAGGGCCCAATCTGAAACTCAACTCTCACCATGTAGCTCACCTTCATCTCTCCTTTATCACTCAGCCACTGTATATAATAAGGATGAGGGTGTGGAATATATTTCAATTTCAGCTTTGCACATAGGTCTTTACTAGCAAGATTTCTGCAACTCCCTCCATCAATAATAACTTTGCAAGCCATTTTAGGACCTACAATTGCCTTGGTTTGGAAAAGATTGCACCTCTGATTTTCTGGAGAAGGAATAACACTCAAAGCAGCAGCTTTTTGGGAGCAAACAATAGTTGGGTAATGTGTAGCATAAGCATCCAATGGACCTCCTTGCTCATCACAATCATCCTCCTCATCAGGATCAGCATCATCTCCAGTTTCATACTCATTTTCTGCATTAATAACCATGATCTTTTTATTTGGGCATTCCCTCTTAAAGTGGCCTTTTCCACCACAAGTATGACAAGACATATCTCTATTTCGAGCTGTGGAAGAAGTGGATCCACTAGCACTTGCTGCTGGTTGCACTTGCCTCCTAGAGGTGGAGGGTGTGCTCTCGGCCTTGGGTGTAGAAACCCCACGGCTAGGTGCTGGCTGTGATGATGGAGAAGAAAAATTACTAGTTCGAGGTGAAAACAGCCTTCTAGCACTCAATTTTGCCTCTTCAGCTAGCTGTGATTCTGCCTCCTTAGCATGATCAAGCAATTCATTCATATCATTATATTGGAGGTGCCTCACAATGCTTCTGATTTTAAATTGCAAACCTGAGAGAAAACGTTGCATAGTATGTTCTGGTTCTTCTCTCACTTTAGCCCTTTGAAGAATCAACTCCATCTCTCTATAATAAGCATCAACAGATAATGTACCTTGCTTCAATTGCTGCAATTTATCATATAATGTTCTCACATAATTCTTTGGCACAAATCTGTTCCTCATGAGTTGCTTCATAGTAGCCCAAGTAATCACTTCAGGATCACCATTTTCTGCCCTCAGTTTGGTAATATTATCCCACCACAATAGAGCATAACCATCAAAACTAGAAGAAGCCAATTTAATCTTCCTATCCTCAGTGTACTCATGCAATCTCCAGAGCTTCTCAATTTTCAGCTCCCACATCAAATATTCCTCAACATCATCATGATCAAAAGAGAAAGGAGGAATAGAAAATTTGGGCTTGCCCAACCCATCATCTTCTCTATTATTATTAGGAGCTTGTACTCTTCTAGCATGAAAATCACCACGGCCATGATAAGCTTGCACTCGGCCTGGTTCCCAATCATCATGATCTCTGTGCTCTAATTGAGTAGTCAATTGTGTGATTTGCCTAGTCAAATTGGTGAGAGATTCTTGCATAATATCAACAGATTCTTGAGAAGCAGCTTTCTCAATTTTAATATCCATTTGCTGTAAATCCCTCCTCAAATTCTCATCATAGGCATCAAGCTTTTTATCCATTCTGGTAGCTACCACTTCATCATATTCATCAAGTTTTGTATCAATTCTTGAGCTGATCATATCTCTAAATTTGGAGAGGTCTCCCCAAGTCAGAGGATCATCCAAAGTCTTCTTAGCAGCAGCCTCAGTAGGTTTCCCAGCATTCTTGTCCACCTGCACATTACTAGCCAAAGAGGAATTGTCCATGGATTAATGTGTTAGTGAAAACAAAAATATAGGATGTGGTGTTCTCTCACAACTCACTCAAAACAGCAAGCAATGAGGTTAACTTACTGTTCCAAAGTGAATAGCAATACTTACCACAAGCAAACAGTAGTACTATGGCTTGGTGTGAATAAAAGAATACCCAGGGATTTTAGCTAACATAAGGCAAAGCAGGATATATAGTGGGGCTTGGTATGGATACCTAACAACACCAATAACAAGTCCTATTTGCTGTTTGTGATGACTGAAAAATAGCACCTAGGAAACACACACCAAAGTGGAGACAATTGTGGCAATGCAATTATATGGATGGAAAATATTGCAATGCTCTGGAAAGACAATAGCTATGCTCCAATTTATCACAGGCACAAGATTGCTCAATGGAAAAATGTCAATATAGTAGTGTGAAATAGCTCCAAGAACAATATAGCAATGGATTACTAGGCCTTTTTCTCTTTTCACAATTCTCTTTTTCTCTTTTTCTCTTTTCTGTTTTTCTATTTTTTTTTTTATACTTTTATAACTGGCCAAACTAGCTAGGAGCAAAAATAAGCACACAATTTACCAATGTGACAAAATATATAGGATGGTGAGCAGCCTGGAAAGAGCAATAAGTAGCTATTCTTTGTGGGAAAGGTACCTATATGTTGCTTTTGAATGGCTGTAGCTAAGGCTCACAAAGGTAGGAAAAGAAATCCTAAAGAAATTGGAAAAGAAAAACTAAAACCGACAAAAACTAGAGGGGACAGACTCACGGCAGAAAACGGGGCAGTTTTGTGCTCCCGGCAGTCGGCCGCGGCACGAAAACGGCCTAAAACCGTGCCGTACGGCAGCAGCCCGCGCGCGCGCGCAAGGGCAGACGGTGGCTGTGGGTTCGCGCGGCAGGGTTTTCGCCCGCGGCAGCGAAACGCGCCAAACGCGTACCGCGGCAGCGCGCGGGGGTCTCGCGTGGTAAGCGTGTTACGGAGCTCGGGGGCGGATTTGTAACCGCGTTATGGCCCGAATCCGAGTGCGATTGGAGGATGGTGGCGGCAGCGAAAACAGCTGGTTCTGTGCCGCGGCAGGGATTCGACTCCAACTCGAATTGCTCAACACACCACACGGATTGGAAATTGAGGGGGATTTTCGGTGGACTCACAAGGAAGAACACGAAGAACACAAACCCTAAACCTAGACCTAAAACACAAGACTCAAAAATAGAAAGGGAACACAAAAATCAACCACAAAACAGCAACTAAAACTTGAGAGAGGTGATGATCTAGGGCTATGGCTCGAACTAATCCTATTTTTTGTGGCTTTTTCGGTGGGTAGGTAATGAAAACACGAACTAATCTATAAGATCACGATAGCTCACCGAGTTAACCTGTAAATCTGATACCAAGATGATAGGGGGTTGCCCGATCTTCTCGATGAACTCACACGATAACAAGGATCTGATAACTTGTGTCTCTCCGCGAACTCTCCGGCTAATTCCTGATGCCAATTGCAGCAGCAACCAATCCCTTGGATATTCGTAGATCCACACACTTGCACGAGTAGCCACTGACTACTAGTGGTCCTGTATCAACTAATTCCCAGTGGAATAGTGGATAACACGCAAAACTTGCAATATAATTCCTGATGAATGCTTCAAGCAATCAACAATGGAGTTTCTAGGGTTTATGAATAAAGGTAGTCCAACCTTTCACACGCAGGTGAAGAGGTATATAAGAGGGGCTAAGGGGTGCGGCCACACCTCTGGATGCGCAAGCACAACCCTAGACCCACTAGGACTCGAACCAGATTGAGTTTGGACTCAGACTAGGGATACAAACCGACCCCAAAGGGGGGGGTGCGGCCAAACCAGCCAACATGGCTTTATTAGACTCGGTGGGACTCTCTCCTGACCATAGACATAGTCTAAGGTTGGGAGAGAATTATCCTTAGGCGCAGGGGGCTTCTCTCCTAACCATAGACAGTGTCTTAGGTTTGGAGAGAACATAATTAGACCAAAATCTTCATTCTGCCTCCTCCTTCTCCCTTGGACTTGCATGATCATCTTCTTCCATGAGTTCTCCAATGCCTTGCTCCATGATTCCATGCTCCTTGCCTCCCATGATGTTTGTGTTATCAATAACCTGAATCATACATAAGTGTAGGGATTTAGGTAGTATAAAATTCTCATAAGAACAAACATCATAATTTAAAAGGAGTGAGTTCACCTGCTGTTCTAATAGTTTAGTTCTTGATCTTGTCATTGGACCAATTCTAACTTCATCATGCTTCTCTTGAACAGCAACATCATTATCAATAGGAGGAATAACAAATGTGTTAGGGATGTCCTCATCAGTTAATGAGGATAATGAGTATGAAACTGGTGATGATGCTGATCCCGATGAGGAGGATAATGATGATGTAGATGGTCCAGTTGATGCATATGCTACGCATTATCCCACTATTGTTTGCACACAAAAATCAATGGCGTTGAGTGTTACACCAAGTCCAGAAAATCAGAGATGTAATTTGTTCCAAACTAAAGCTATTGTAGGCCCTCAAATGGCTTGCAAAGTTATTATTGATGGGGGAAGTTGCAGAAACTTAGCAAGCAAAGATTTATGTGCAAAGCTAAAGTTGAAATATATCCCACACCCTCATCCTTATTACATTCAATGGTTAAGTGATAAAGGAGAAATGAAGGTGAGCTACATGGTGAGAGTTGAATTTCAAATTGGACCATACACAGACACCATTGAGTGTGATGTGGTACCAATGTCTGTTTGTCACATGTTGCTGGGAAGACCATGGCAGTTTGACAGGAATGCTATTCACAATGGAAGGTCAAATACATACCAGTTGAATTGGCATGGGAAGGACATCATTCTGAGGCCTATGACACCACAGCAAATTGTAAATGAATCTCGTCAAAAAACAGAAGTGAATTTAGAAACTGAGAGTGAGAGAGATGAGATGAGAGGAAACAAAAATATTGTGAGTGATAATAGCAAAGCCAAGCTGAGTGGTAAAAATAAAAGTGAGGGAGTGAGCCTATTATGCATGTTAGCCACCAAAGATGACTTGAGAGAGTTTAGTGAGGATCCTAGTTTAGTACCTATAGTGCTCATGCACAAGGGAGAAATTTTGGTTTCTAACGACATGACCCCTCTCTCTATTGGTGTTTCTAATGTGTTGCTGGAATTTGATGATGTGTTTCCAGAGGAGGTACCAGCAGGGTTGCCACCATTGCGTGGCATAGAACACCAAATTGACTTGATACCTGGAGCCACATTACCAAACCGAGCCCCTTACAGGACTAATCCCCAGGAGACGAAGGAAATTCAGAAACAAGTACAAGAGCTCCTTGATAAAGGGTATATTCGCATCAGTCTTAGCCCTTGTGCTGTTCCTGTGATTTTGGTTCCTAAGAAAGATGGTACATGGCGCATGTGCGTAGATTGTAGAGCAATAAACAACATCACTATTCGTTATCGTCATCCTATTCCAAGATTGGAAGATATGCTAGATGAATTAAGTGGTGCTACTGTTTTTTCTAAGATTGATTTGCGTAGTGGTTATCATCAAATTAGGATGAAAGAGGGGGATGAGTGGAAAACAGCCTTTAAGACAAAATTTGGTTTATATGAATGGTTAGTGATGCCTTTTGGTTTAACCAATGCACCTAGTACTTTCATGAGACTTATGAACCATGTTTTGCGTAACTTTATTGGCAAATTTGTGGTAGTCTATTTTGATGATATTCTCATATATAGCCACAATGAAACTGAACATATTGATCATATTAGACAAGTCTTGCATGTGCTAAGAGAAAACAAATTATTTGGTAATCTTGAGAAGTGCACTTTTTGCAAAGATAAGGTCATATTTCTGGGATATGTTGTTTCTAAACATGGGATTGAGGTAGATGATTCGAAAATAGAAGCTATAAGAAATTGGCCTACCCCCATGAATGTGAGTCAAGTGCGTAGTTTTAATGGTCTTGCTGGTTTTTATAGAAGATTTGTTAGAGATTTTAGTACCATTGCTGCACCTTTGAATGATTTGACTAAGAAAGGAGTTGATTTCGAATGGGGTGTTGCTCAAGATATGGCATTTGATGAGCTGAAAAATAAATTGATTTCTGCACCATTGTTGATGCTTCCAAATTTCAATAAACAATTTGAGATTGAATGTGATGCCAGTGGCATTGGAATTGGAGGAGTACTTATGCAAGAAAAGAAACCTATTGCTTATTTTTCTGAGAAATTGCATGGTGCACAATTGAATTATTCTGTCTATGATAAAGAGTTGTATGCGCTTGTTAGAGTTCTTGAGGTTTGGAAACATTATTTGTGGCCAAAAGAATTTATCATACATTCTGATCATGAGGCATTGAAGTTTCTGAAGAGCCAATCTAATCTTAATAAGAGACATGCTAAATGGGTAGAGTTCATTGAGTCTTTCCCATATATTATCAAGTATAAGAAAGGATTGGACAATGTGGTTGCTGATGCACTATCTAGAAAGAACATGCTTCTTACCAAACTAGATGTGCAAGTTCCTGGTTTAGAGAGTCTACGTGAATTATATGCAAATGATACTGAGTTTTCTATGCCTTTTGCTAAATGTACTAGTGTAAAAGCATGGGATAAATATCATATTCATGATGGCTTTCTGTTTAGAGCTAACAAATTATGTGTTCCCGAGTGTTCTTTGCGTTTGCTGTTGTTGCAGGAATCTCATAGTGGAGGATTGATGGGACACTTTGGACGGGAGAAAACATTACTTATGTTAGCTGATAACTTCTATTGGGCACATATGAGGCGAGATGTCTATAGATTTGTGCAGCGTTGCATCACTTGCAACAAAGCAAAGTCAAAATTAAAACCTCATGGGTTGTATACCCCTCTTCCTGCACCTACTACACCATGGGAGGATATTAGTATGGATTTTGTGCTAGGATTACCAAGAACCAAGAGGGGACACGATTCAATATTTGTGGTAGTGGATAGATTTTCCAAGATGTCACACTTTATTGCATGCCACAAAAGCGACGATGCGTCGCATATTGCTAATCTGTTTTTCAGGGACATAGTGAGATTACATGGAGTACCCAAGACTATTGTTTCTGATCGAGACGTGAAGTTCATGAGCTATTTCTGGAAGACACTTTGGGGGAAGCTGGGGACAAAGTTGCTGTTTTCAACTACATGTCACCCCCAAACTGATGGACAAACGGAGGTGGTGAATCGCACATTATCACAATTGTTGCGCACCATGATCAAGAAGAACCTGCGGGAGTGGGAGGAGTGTTTGCCTCATGTTGAGTTCGCTTATAACAGGGCTGTACACTCCACTACTCAGCTATGCCCGTTTGAGGTGGTGTATGGTTTCAAACCCATTACTCCACTAGATATGATGCCGCTTCCCATATATGAGAGAGTTAACATGGAGGCTTCGAAGCGTGCTGATTTTGTAAAGAAGATACATGAGAAGACCAAGATGGCTATAGAGAAGAAGGGACAACATGTGGCTGAACGCATGAACAAGAAAAGGAAGGAGATGATATTTCGGGCTGGTGATATGGTTTGGGTGCATTTCCGCAAGGATAGATTCCCAAAATTACGCAAGTCCAAGTTGATGCCACGAGGAGCAGGTCCATACAAAGTTCTTGGTCGAATCAATGATAATGCATACATGATAGATCTTCCAGCTGAGGAGTTTGGTGTTAGCAATTCCTTCAATGTTGCTGATTTGACACCATATTACGGAGATGACCTTGATGCGTCGAGGTCGACGCCTTTTCAAGAGGGGGAGGATGATGAGGACATCCCTAGCTCTTCACCAACAAACACAAATGATAATGTTGCTGCTCAAGATAACACTAATGGAGTGAGACTTGGACCTATGACAAGATCAAGAACCAAGTTATTAGAACAACAGGTGAACTCACTCTTAATAGAATTTGATGTTTGTGATCATGAGAATTTTATACTGCCTAAGTCTATGCATTTATGTATGATCAGGGTTGTTGATAACACAAACATGAATGGAGAGGAGCAACAAGAGGAGCTGGAAAACAACAAGAACAAGCTGGAAAACAAGAAGTACATGCTGGAAAACAAGAAGGAGCAGCTGGAAAACAGAAGCCACAAGATGGGAAACAAGTTGGAGCTGCTGGAAAACAAGGGAGAAATGGATGGAAAGCATCAAGGGGGCGCCCCACACCTTGTGGATGCGCCATAGAAAGAGTCCTGGTAGTTTAGGAGAAGTGGACCTGCGAGTCCTTATTTTATAGGACTCTTCTTTTAAATTTCGGATTGTAATAAAAGTGGGGATAGAGTCCCACCCGAACACAACTAGGGGGGTGCGCCCCACCTCTTTGGCCGCACCCCAACCCCTCATAAATAGCCGGCCCTTGCGCCCCAAATAAGTTAGATTAAGTTTTAGACAATGTCCCTTACACCTCAGATTGTATTGCTTGTTTAAGCTTTCATCTTGAAGTAAAGATCCGTTGCAAATTCTGCGTGTTATCATCTATTCCATTGGGAATTAGAAGGTACAGGACCACTTGTAGTCGGCTGATTACATTGTGCAAGAGTGTGTAGTTGAGAATATCCACAGGGATTGAAAGCTGTTGCATTGGCAATCAGGTATCATCCAGGAGAGATCTCAGTGAACCACTAGTTATCATATCAATTTGTGTTGCTCTTTGAGAAGATCGGGCCACCCCATATCACTTGGCGCATGCTTACAATATGTTTATGACTACAAACCAGTCACCTATAGCCTCTATAATCTTTTAGTTTTTGACTTGTAATACCCTTGCTTTGATTAATAATGTTTTTTTTTGCTATGCATGATTATTGCCATTATTGCTCTCTTGATGTGTCGCTCCCAGTATTTTGCTAGCTTCCACCTGTACTGAGTATGATCTCTACTCGTGCATCCAACTCCCAAAAACCAAAGTTTGCCTAATGTGTCCACCATACCTACCTACATGTGGTATTTAACCGCCACTCCAAGTAAATTTCTCATGTGCTTACTTTAAAACTTTCAAAGTTATTCCTGTTTCGTGCCCCTGTTTTAGCTCATGAGGACGTGAATAGAGAATCTTTATCTCACTTGTTGATTGGACTTTACACACCTAGACTAGTGGCACATCCGCTTATCCAATGATAGAAGAGCTAGCAGCGGGCTGCCCAGCCCCAAAATTGATTACTATTAAATTACCTTCACTATTTTTGCCCCTGATTTATCAGTTAAAGCATAATTGTGTAAACAAAAGAGAAAGAGGGATGACCTTCTGACCCTAGTTGCGTCCTTCAATGGGAGCCTCTCTTGTGAAGTCTAGTTAGCTTGTGACGTACTCTATTTTTTAGTGATGATCTTGAGGAAACTGACATTGAACTTAATGAAATATGTGATGATGACTCCTATGAGGGCTCCCTCTCCCCCTCCCTCCTCCTCCCCCTTCCACCTCCTCCCCTCCCACCACTGGCGTCCATGGTGTTTCCTCTTCCATCTAGGCCATGGAGGGCCTCCTTCACTGGGATTTCTCCCTAAGCCTTGCGCTTGCGGACCAGGTGCGTAGACGTTTTCGTTCCACGGTGCACTTCTCTCCCTCCCCCTCGGCCAAGGAGTTCTTCTTGGTTGCTTCTTTCTCCTATGCCTTGATGAGGAAATCCCAAGTTCTTCACCTATTGTTACACATGATGATATTCCTACAAAGAATGATGAAGTCAGGATTGGTCCCATGACAAGATCAAGGACTAAACTATTACAACAACAGGTGAATTCACTCCTACTTGAGTACAACATTTATGATTATGAGAATTTTGTACTACCTAAATCCATGCATGTTTGTATTCTTAGGTTTGTTGATAACACAAGCATGAGGAGGGAAGATCATGAAGATGAGATGCACATGTATGAAGATGGAGTTCAAGAGGAGCTGGAAAACAAGATCACTATGGTGAAAACAAATATTGAAGATGTTGAAAACAATTCTACAAGTGTGGAAAACAAATGCTAGATTGTTATTCCACACTCATGGAGGGAGAAAACAAGAGGCGGGCGCCCACAAATAAGTATCAATGCGCCATATAGAGTCCAATTAGTGTTAGACATGGTTTGTATACCATTATGGCCGCACCCCCTAGCATGGGTCGGTTTGTATCTATTTGTGGTTGAGTCCAAGTCCAAAACTAGGCCAAAGTTGGTTCCTATTCGGCTTGGGTGGGTCTTGCTTGCGCAAGTCACCTTGTGGCCACACCCCACCCCTCATATATACCCCTTGGGGTGCATAGGATAGTTTAGACTACGTTAAAACAAAAACCCTAGACTTCTAGATTGTATTGCTTGAAGCATTCATCTTGAATCATATACCTTTGCAAATCTGAGTGTATTCTGCTGTTCCACTGGGAATAAGGAGAAACAGGACCACTTGTAGTCGGTGGCTACTTGTGCAAGAGTGTGGAGTCTCGAATATCCGAAGGGGTTAAGTGCTGTTGCAATTGGTGACAGGGTTTAGCCAAAGGAGAGAGCGAGGTATCACATTGGTTATCAAGTTATCAAAGAGTTCACTGAGAAGATCGGGCTACCCCTTATCATCTTGGTATCAGATTACTGGGTTTACTCGGTGAGCCGCATCTATCCCTTAGATTCGAGTTGTTTTTATTACCTATCCCGAAAAAGCCACAAAAAAATAGTATTAGTTATTGCCATAGCCTTAGATAATTACTAGTTTTCCATTTCTAGTGTTGTTTTGTGTTTTGATTTTGTGTTCCTTTCCATCTTTTCAATTTTTAGGTTTCGAGTTAGGTTTAGGGTTCCTCGTGTTCTTATTACTGTCCACCGAAAATTCCAAACAAAAATTCCAATCCGAGCCGTGGTGGTGATTTGTTTCTATTCGGGATCGGATTCCTGCCGTGGCAGCGTTTTGTGCAAGTTTCGGTGCCGCCATCTATCGCTACCGCATCCTAGCCGAACTCGGATTTCCGTGTAACGCGCTTACAAAATCCCGCCAACCCACCGCAGCGCAGCACACCCGCCCGCACCCGCGCTCTTCCGCTGGCACAGAAACACAGTGTTTCTCTGCCGCGCCCCCGTACCGCACCGCCACTTACGCGCGCTTATCAAACCCGCTCCCGGTGCCCCGCGCGCTGGTCGTTTTTGCTGTTTGCTAACACGTGCGCTGTCGCGGTCGCGTTTTTCGCCAGTTTTGCTGCCGTGAGTCAGTTTCCCTGCCGTGGACATTCTAGTTATCTATAGCTTATTTTCCTTTAGGTTTCTGCTTATATTTTCTTTAGGATTTCAAGTCCAATCATTGTGAACCTTAGACACGGCCTTTGTACAACAATTAAATAGGTACCTTACCCATAAGACTAGCTATTTTTCTTGCTCATTTTCAGGCTACTCACTATCATATTGTGTCACATTAATTTAGCTGTTATTTTCATTTGCTCCTTTAGTTCTTTTCGGCCATAAAAAGTACAAAAAAAAAGAGAAAAACTGAAAATAGAAAAACAGAAAAACAGAAAAAGCAAAAAGAAAGGCCATTGAGATATATTGCTATTACTATCATTTGGAGCTGTTTTCTTTGCTATCATTGACACTACACATTGAGCAATCTTGTGCCTGATTATCATTGAGCTTGGCTAGTGTCTTTCTAGAGCATTGCAAAATTTCCTACATATATTTGCATTGCCACATTTGTCTCCAATTTTGGTGTGTGTTTCCTAGGTGTTCTTTTGTATCATTCACAAACAACAATAGGACTTGTTAATTGGTGATGGTTAGGTATCCATACCAAGCCCCACCATATAACCTGTTTTACCTTTGTGAGAGCAAAATCCCCTGGGTATTCTATTCTTCACACCAAGTCACATTAGTTGCTATTACTTCTGGTAAGATTATCTATTCACTTTGGAGCAGTAAGGATCACCTCTTTTGCTGGTTTTGAGTGAGTTGGGAGAGAGCACCACAACCCATAGCACTTTTTTTATTTCACTAACCTATTATTCATGGCTGCTTCTAGTGATGTTTCTACACAGGCTAAGAAGAATCATGGTGATGGACAAGTGAAGTGGACATATTTGGAGGAGATGCAAGCACAATTGAACTCAACTATTGCTTCTAAGCATGCTGAATTAAATACTCTCATTGACAAGCATCGAGTGGACATGGATACACATCTTCAGAATTTGGGCCTTCAAATTGATACTGTGACTGAAACAGCTACTTCCACCAAAGAGCACGTTACTACTATACAAACTTCTCTTGCCACATTGACTACATAGATTGCTGCCTTGACTACATTGGTGACTCAAAGGCTACCTCCTGAGGATAATGGTAGTGCTTTTGGTGCTGATGATGATTATGATGTTGAGGAGGACAATGCTATCCCTGAAGGCCGTGGGGGAGGAAGAGGTAATCATTGTGGCCGTGGGGGTAGTTTTCAAGCTAGAAGGGTTCCTTTTAATGAACCAAATCGAGAGGATGATGGCCGTGGTAAACCCAAGTTTATGCTACCATCATTCAATTTTGATAGTGATGATGTTGAAGAGTACCTCATGTGGGAGCTGAAATATGAGAAATTGTGGAGGATGCATGAGTATCATGAGGAGAGGAAAGTTAAACTTGCTTCTTCAGGTTTTGATGGCTATGCTTTGCTATGGTGGGATAATATTACAAGAACAAGAGCAAGAAATAGAGAACCTGAAATTGCCACATGGAGGGACATGAAGCAAATTATGAGGTACATATTTGTGCCTAAAAATTACTTGAGACCATTGTATGACAATTTACAACACTTGAAGCAAGGCACAAAGACAGTGGATGCTTATTTTAGAGAGATGGAGTTGATATTGCAAAGAGCTAGAGTAAGAGAGGATGTTGAACACACTATGCAAAGATTCCTTTCAGGTTTGCAATTCAAAATCAAAAGTATTGTGAGGCATACACAATATAATGACATGAATGAGTTGTTGGATCAAGCAAGGGAAACTGAAAAATAATTGGCCAAAGAGGCATTGCAAGCTCCAAGGAGACCTTTCACTAATAGGTCATCCTTTTCTTCACCACCACCTCCACAACCCACCCCTAGCCTTGGGGTATCCACTACCAAATCAGAAGGTAATTCCTCTATTTCTAAGAGGCAAGCACAACCAGCAGCTAGTGCAAGTGGATCTACTTCTTCTACAACTCGAAATAGGGACATGAGCTGCCATACATGTGGAGGTAAAGGTCACTTCAAGAGAGATTGTCCAAATAAAAAGGTTATGCTTATTAATGAGGACAATGAATATGAGGCTGGTGATGATGCTGATCCTACTCAAGAGGATGATTATGATGATGATGATGGACCTCTTGATGCATATCCTTCCACATATCCTACTTTTGTTTGCACACCAAGAACATTGAGTATTCTTCCTAGTTCTGAAAGTCAAAGATGCAACTTATTTCAAACAAGAGCAATTGTTGGTCCCCAATTGGCTTGCAAGGTTATTATTGATGGTGGTAGTTGCAGAAATTTGGCAAGCAAAGAATTGTGTGCAAATCTGAAATTGAGATATATTACACACCCTCATCCTTATCATATCCAGTGGCTTAGGGATAAAGGAGAGATGAAGGTTACCCACATGGTGAGAGTTGAAATCCAAATTGGGCCTTATAAAGACACCATTGAGTGTGATGTGGTGCCCATGTCAGTCTGTCACATGTTGCTTGGGAGACCTTGGCAATTTGATAGGAGTGTTATACATGATGGGAGAGCAAATACCTATCAACTCAAGTGGAATGAGAAGGACATATTATTGATACCTATGACACCACAACAAATTGTAAATAAGTCTAGACAAAAAATTCCTGAGAGTGCTGAAAAACTTGAGAGTGAAAACAAGAGTGTTGTGAGTGAAAATAGGAAAACCAATTCGAGTGGAAAAAAATAAAAGTGAGGGAGTGAACTTATTATGTATGTTAGCCACTAGAGAGGACTTGAGAGACATGACCCCTATTCCTCTTGGTGCTTCTAATATTTTGCAGGATTTTGATGATGTTTTTCAAGAAGAGGTGCGCTCGGGCTTGCCACCATTGAGGGGTATTGAGCACCAAATTGATTTGATTCCTGGATCTTCATTGCCAAACCGAGCTCCCTATAGTACTAATCCCCAAGAAACAAAAGAAATTCAGAAACAAGTATAAGAGCTTCTTGACAATGGTTACATTCGAATAAGCCTTTCTCCATGTGTTGTTCCTGTTATTTTAGTGCCTAAGAAAGAAGGTACATGGCGCATGTGTGTAGATTGTAGAGCAATTAACAATATCACTATTCGTTATCGTCATCCTATACCACGTTTGGAAGACATGTTAGATGAATTAAGTGGTAGTGTTATTTTCTCTAAAATTGATTTGCGTAGTGGTTATCATCAAATTAGGATGAAAGAGGGGGGGTGAGTGGAAACAGCTTTTAAGAGAAATTTTGGTTTATATGAGTGGTTAGTTATGCCCTTTGGATTGACTAATGCACCTAGTACTTTCATGAGATTAATGAACCATGTTTTGAGAAATTTTATTGGTAAATTTGTGATGGTTTACTTTGATGATGTTCTTATTTATAGCCACAATGAACATGAACATATTGATCATATTAGACAAGTCTTGCATGTGCTAAGAGAAAATAAATTGTATGGAAATTTAGAGAAGTGCACTTTTGGCAAAGATAAGGTCATATTTCTTGGTTATGTTGTTTCTAAGCATGGGATTGAAGTAGATGAATCAAAAATTGAAGCTATTAAAAATTGGCCTATTCCTATTAATGTGAGTCAAGTAAGAAGTTTTAATGGATTAGCTGGTTATAGAAGATTTGTCAAAGAATTTAGTACACTTGCTGCACCTTTGAATGAACTCACTAAAAAGGGTGTAGAATTTGTGTGGGGAGCTGAACAAGATATTGCTTTTGATGCTATTAAAGAGAAGTTGATTTCGGCCCCTTTGTTAATGCTTCCTAATTTTGACAAACAATTTGAGATTGAGTGTGATGCTAGTGGCATAGGTATAGGAGGAGTATTAATGCAAGAAAAGAAACCTATTGCCTATTTTTCTTAAAAACTACATGGTGCACAATTGAATTATTCTGTTTATGATAAAGAACTATATGCACTTGTGAGAGTTTTAGAGGTGTGGAAACATTATTTATGGCCTAAAGAATTTATTATACATAGTGATCATGTAGCATTAAAATTCTTAAAGTGTCAATCAAATTTGAATAAAAGACATGCTAAATGGGTTGAGCTTATTGAATCTTTTCCATACATAATTAAACATAAAAATGGATTGGACAATGTAGTTGCTGATGCTTTATCAAGAAAGAACATGTTACTCTCCAATTTAGAGATAAAGGTTTCGGGTTTGGAGGGTATTAGAGAGCTATATGTTAATCATAATGAATTTTCTATGCCATTTAATAAATGTACTAATGTTAAGGCATGGGACAAATTTCATATACATGATGGATACTTGTTTAGGGCTAATAAATTATGTATTCCCGAGTGTTCTTTGTGTTTATTCTTATTACAGGAATCTCATAGTGAAGGATTAATGGGACACTTTGGAAGAGAAAAGACATTGATAAGGATGGACCTAAGGACTATGTTCTCACAAGCATGAGTGATGAGTTGATAGAAGCCAACAAGATCATGGTGAAAACAAATATTCAAGAGGTGGAAAACAAGGTCACATTGTTGAAAACAATCAAGCAAGATGGTGGAAACAATTCATAACAATTGTTATTCAATAGAAACAATTGTTATTCATCAATTTGACAAGGGGATGAGTGCCTCCACAAGGTTAAATGCACTCATTGATAGACAAGCAAGAGGAGGGCGCCCACAAAGAGCATCTATGCGCCATGATGAGTCCTAATAGTAGTAGGTTTGGTTTGTATACCAATTGTGGCCGCATCCCACTTGTTTGGGTCGGTTTGTATCCCTATTGTGTGTCCTAGTTGGACTCCTAGTCCTAGTAGGAGTCCTAGTCCTAGTAGGGGAGGGTTGCTTGCGCAAGGGCCCCTTGTGGCCGCATCCCTCCACCTATATATGTGCCACCTGCGTGTGGATTAGAGGTAGAACAAGTTTAAACCAAAACCAATGAAACCCTAGCCTCTAGTTTGTATTGCTGCTAAGCATACTACTTGAAGTTTACCAATTGCAAAGTTGCGTGATATCTTGTTATTCCATCTGGGAATAGGGGGATACAGGACCACTTGTGATCTTTGATTACTTGTGCAAGAGTGTGTAGTTGAGAATATCCAAAGAGCTTGATTGTTGTTGCATCTCAACAGGGGTCTGCTAAGTGAGAGGTCTCAGTGTAGCACTAGTTATCCAATATATCAGAAAATACAAAAAGAGAGAGAGAGAGAGCTCAACGAGAAGATCGGGCCACCCCTTATCATCTTGGTATCAGATTCTCCAGGTTGCCTCGGTGAGCAAAGTTATCTTTACTTTTAGTATTTTTATTCCTATCCAGAAAAAGCCAAAAAAATTAGGTTAGATTTGCTAGAGACTAGATCAACACCAAATTGCTACTCTAATTGCTGTTTCTTGTTGATTTGTGTATCTGTTTTTCTGTTTTTAGGGTTCCAATTTTTATCTTGTTATCATCTATATAAAAAAAACTCACAAAAAAAGTGTTGCCGTGTGTGTTCATCTCGAGATTTTAGACCTACAGCTTGCCTTTGTGTGAGTTGATCTCGATCTCGAAATTTCACTTCCAAATATCCACGGGTGTTCTAGCCATATTCGGATTGCAATCCGATCCATATCCTACTCAAACACTCCACCAAATCGCTACCGCAAACACCCACCCACCCATACCGCTCCGTACTGCTCCCTTGTTACCAAAACCCACCGCGGTGCCCCGTTTGCCCTTACCAGTGCTCGATTTTCCTTGCCCGCATCGGATTCCTAGCTCGGCTTGGATTCGTTTGCCGCCAGCGCAAAAACGCGCCAAATCTCTGCTGCCGCTGCCGCAACTAGCGCACGCGCTCCCGCTCGGTATCGGATTCGCGTTACCAGCGCTATAAAAATCCTTACCGCACCAACCCACCGCAACACACACAACCCGCTCCACCGCAACGCCCGCAACTGCTGCCGTGAGCCCTGCCGTGAGCCCTGCCGCGAGCTGTTTTCGATCCAAATCGCTGCCGTACGGTACCAAAACGCAGATTTTTCTGCCGTGGGTCAAATTAGCTGCCGTGAGTCAGTTTTTGCTACTGTTTTCTTAGTTTTCTTTTGTCACTTCCCTGTTTATCATTAGGTCATCATCTGAAACTTTGTTTAGCCTTAAACACAAGCCTTTCTACAGCCATATTAGGTTCCATAACCCAAAGACTAGCTGTTTAATTGCTCTACAGGCTGCTCAAATTTCTGTCCATTAGTTGTTTTCCATTTAATTACTTGCTCCTAGTTGATTCAAAGGCTATTGAAAAAATCAAAAAAAAAATATAGAGAAAAAGCAAAAAGTATAAAAAAAAAATTGAAAAGAGAGAAAAATTCAAAAGAGGCCGTGCTACTAACACTAGTGGAAGCATTTTCATATTGGATAATTTGTGGACAAATTGAGCAATCTTGTGCCTGTTTCATTGAGTATTTGCTAGTGTCTTCTAGTGCTTGCAAAATCTCTACCATATATTTGCTAAGCCACAATTGTCTCCAAGTGTGAGTGTGTTTTCTTTAGTACTTTTTATCACATTAAGCAGTGCATTGGAGTTGTTATTTTGGTGTTGTTAGGATTCCCAACCAAGCCCCACCAAAAACCCTGTTTGCATTGTGATACTTGATAGCTCGGATTATTCTCTTCTCACACCAAAGCACATTGATCATTGCTCCTTGTTGGTAAGTTGATCTTTTTCTCTCTTGGAACATCAAGTGAAACCTCTTTGCTTGGTTTTGAGTGAGTTGAGAGAGGCACCACAAACCCATTGTTTATTTTGTTACTAACAAATTAATCATGAGTTCTTCTAGTGATGTTGATGTGCAGGCAAAGAAGAAACCCGAGGATACTATCCATTGGAATGAGTATGAGGCATTGAGAGATCATTTGTCCAACAAAATTGCTAAAGATATTGAAAGAAGTGATGATCAATTGAGAGAAGATTTGAATGTCATTGATTTGAAGATAAGGGAGTGTGCATCTCAAGATTCTGTCAATGAGATCAAGGATGCTTTAAGGACATTGACTCTACAAATGAATACAATAACAAATACATTGCAACAAATTCAACAAGCACCACAAGCCATTTCTCCAATTGATGATGGGAGAGGAAATTACATTGATGGCCGTGGACAAGTAGCAAGAAGAGTACCATTGGAAAATAATAGAGAGAATGATGGCTTGGGAAAACCAAAATTCTCCATCCCTAAGCTTGCTTGTGACTCTGAAGATGTGGAAGAGTACTTAATGTGGGAGCTTAAAATTGAGAAATTATGGAGACTTCATGAGTATTCCGAGGAGAGGAAAGTGAACCTTGCATCTTCTTCCTTTGATGGCTATGCTCTTTTGTGGTGGGATGGCATTACAAAAGATAGAGAAGAAAAAGAAGAAGAAGAGGTGAACACATGGAGAGAGATGAAGCACTTATTAAGAGAAAGATTTGTTCCCAAGAATTATCTTAGAACTCTTTATGACAAATTGCAACAATTGAAGCAAGGAACCAAGACAGTTGATGCCTATTACAAGGAGATGGAGTTGATTATTCAAAGGGCTCGAATTAGAGAGGCTCCTGAACAAACAATGCAAAGGTTCTTGAGTGGATTACAATTCAAAGTGAGAAGCATTGTGAGGCATGTTCCTTACAACAATATGAGTGAATTACTTCATCAAGCAAGGGAGGCCGAAAAGAGATTGCAAGAGGAGCTTCAAGTGAGTGCAAGGAGAAATTTTTCTTCTCAACAATCCAATTTTGCAACCCCTACACCTCCTACCCGTGGACCTTCTACACCCAAACCCGAGCCAAATTCATCAATTTCAAAGAAGTCCATTGCTTCTACTTCGGGTTCTAGTGGTGCTACACCTCCTACAAGGAATAGAGACATGACATGTCATACATGTGGAGGAAAAGGACACTTTAAGAAGGATTGCCCCAACAAGAAAGTTATGCTCCTTAATGCTAATGATGAGTATGAGACTGGAGATGATGTTGATCCTAATGATGAGGATGCATATGATGATGATGATGGTCCTATTGATGCTTTTGCTACAAATTATCCAACTATTGTGTGCACCAAAGCATTGACTATTGCTCCTAGCAAAGATGAGAGCCAAAGGTGCAATTTATTTCAAACTAAGGCAATTGTTGGACCCAATATGGCTTGCAAAGTGATCATGGATGGAGGAAGTTGTAGAAATCTAGCAAGCAAAGAATTATGTGCAAAGCTAAGGTTGAAGTATATTCCACACCCCAATCCATACTATATTCAATGGATTACTGACAAAGAGGAGATGAAGGTATGTCATATGGTGAGAGTGGAATTTCAAATTGGACCATACAAGGATACAATTGAGTGTGATGTGGTTCCCATGTCGGTTTGCCATCTATTACTTGGAAGACCATGGCAATATGATAGAAAAGTGCTACATGATGGGAGAGCAAACACCTACCACTTGAATTGGAACAATAAGGATATCATATTGAGGCCTATGTCACCCCAACAAATTATGCATGAATCAAGACAAAAGTTTGAAGTGAAAGAGAAGGGGAGTGAAAACAACAAATCCATGGAAGAAGACAAGCCTAGGCCGAGTGGAAAAAGCCTCTTAACTAATGATAATACTTTTCCTAGTATTGTTTCTTGTGTACAGGTTGCTTTTGAAGAAAGGGAGCACAAGGAAACATTACAATCATCACATAAATTAGAGGATAATGCCATGGAAACAAGAATTCTTGCTTGTGATATGAAGGTTATTTTTGAAGAAAGGGAGCAACAACCTTCAAATTCACAAGATATTGAGGAGATCATACCTACTACACATGAGGAGGTTAATATTGATAAAGGTATTGATTTCGGGTTGGTAACTACAAGTAGTGAATTATGTGATAATTTTCAACCATATAAACCTATGAATTCGAGATTTAACAATGTGGTTTTTATTACACATAAAGAAGTACTTGCTATGATACCTTATAGTGATATTATATACTATGACATGCTTAAAGAACCAATTAATATACAATGTGCTATGGATAAATTTGGTTATGATAATTCTAGCACATATGATAATAGTTTTAAAATTTACTTGATTGGTGATTATAATTTGGATAAAATTTTCATGATACATCACATGTGTGTTACTTATGATAAAGTGGCCGAATTACATAATGTGTTCTCTTGGATAGATGATTATAGAGATGATATTACACATATGTTTATTTCACCACACTATTGGTTGGATACATGTACTATTAAATCAAACTACACTTATATTTGCAATTTTGATTGCTATGAGATGAAAGAATATGATTATTATGTGTTGTTTTCTTACAAAATTCGTGATCATATGATATATGCACTATATTGTGTTTTACTAACAACTAATGAGTGCCATTATATATACATATTTGGTGCATACACTTTGTTTTTCTTGTTTATTCCACTTTCAGATAATAACAAGACGAGGACGTCTTGTCTTGAAGAAAGCGAGGATGATAAGGATGGACCTAAGGACTATGTTCTCACAAGCATGAGTGATGAGTTGATAGAAGCCAACAAGATCATGGTGAAAACAAATATTCAAGAGGTGGAAAACAAGGTCACATTGTTGAAAACAATCAAGCAAGATGGTGGAAACAATTCATAACAATTGTTATTCAATAGAAACAATTGTTATTCATCAATTTGACAAGGGGATGAGTGCCTCCACAAGGTTAAATGCACTCATTGATGGACAAGCAAGAGGAGGGCGCCCACAAAGAGCATCTATGCGCCATGATGAGTCCTAATAGTAGTAGGTTTGGTTTGTATACCAATTGTGGCCGCATCCCACTTGTTTGGGTCGGTTTGTATCCCTATTGTGTGTCCTAGTTGGACTCCTAGTCCTAGTAGGAGTCCTAGTCCTAGTAGGGGAGGGTTGCTTGCGCAAGGGCCCCTTGTGGCCGCATCCCTCCACCTATATATGTGCCACCTGTGTGTGGATTAGAGGTAGAACAAGTTTAAACCAAAACCAATGAAACCCTAGCCTCTAGTTTGTATTGCTGCTAAGCATACTACTTGAAGTTTACCAATTGCAAAGTTGCGTGATATCTTGTTATTCCATCTGGGAATAGGGGGATACAGGACCACTTGTGATCTTTGATTACTTGTGCAAGAGTGTGTAGTTGAGAATATCCAAAGAGCTTGATTGTTGTTGCATCTGGCAACAGGGGTCTGCTAAGTGAGAGGTCTCAGTGTAGCACTAGTTATCCAATATATCAGAAAATACAAAAAGAGAGAGAGAGCTCAACGAGAAGATCGGGCCACCCCTTATCAGACATTGCTTATGTTAGCTGAGAATTTTTATTGGGCACATATGAGAAGAGATGTGTATAGATTGGTGCAAAGATGCATTACTTGCAATAAGGCAAAGTCCAAGTTGAAGCCCCAGGGGTTGTACACACCATTGCCATCACCTAGTACACCATGGGAGGATATTAGTATGGATTTCGTTTTGGGCTTGCCAAGGACAAAAAGAGGACATGACTCTATCTTTGTGGTTGTGGACAGATTCTCCAAGATGGCTCACTTCATTGCTTGCCACAAGAGTGATGATGCTTCTCACATTGCAAACTTATTTTTTAGAGAAATTGTGAGATTACATGGAGTGCCAAGAACTATTGTTTCAGATAGAGATGTCAAATTCATGAGCTACTTTTGGAAGACACTATGGGGGGAGCTTGGAACTAAATTGTTATTTTCCACTACTTGCCACCCCCAAACTGATGGGCAAACTGAAATGGTAAATAGGACATTGTCTACATTATTGAGAAGCATGATCAAGAAAAATTTAAAAGAGTGGGAAGAGTGCTTGCCACATGTGGAATTTTCATATAATAGGGTTGTGCACTCAACTACTAATCTTTGTCCTTTCGAGGTGGTCTATGGGTTTAAACCAATTACACCATTGGACTTGTTACCACTTCCTATACATGAGATAACTAATATGGAGGCATCCAAAAGAGCAGATTTTGTGAAGAAGATTCATGAGAGGACCAAGGAGGCAATTGAGCAAAGAGGACACAATGTGGCCGAAAGGATTAATAAGAAGAGAAAGGAGGTACTATTTCGGCCAGGTGACATGGTGTGGGTTCACTTTCGTAAGGACAGATTTCCCACATTGCGCAAATCAAAATTGATGCCTAGAGGTGCTGGTCCTTATAGAGTGATTTCGAGGATAAATGACAATGCATACAAGATAGACCACCCTATTGATGAGTTTGGTGTTAGTAACTCTTTTAATGTGGCTGATTTGACACCTTACTATGGAGATGATCTTGCATCGAGGACGATGCCTTTTCAAGGGGGGAGGATGATGAGGACATCCCTAGTTCTTCACCTATTGTTACACATGATGATATTCCTACAAAGAATGATGAAGTGAGGATTGGTCCCATGACAAGATCAAGGACTAAACTATTACAACAACAGGTGAATTCACTCCTACTTGAGTACAACATTTATGATTATGAGAATTTTATACTACCTAAATCCATGCATGTTTGTATTCTTAGGTTTGTTGATAACACAAGCATGAGGAGGGAAGATCATGAAGATGAGATGCACATGGATGAAGATGGAGTTCAAGAGGAGCTGGAAAACAAGATCACTATGGTGAAAACAAATATTGAAGATGTTGAAAACAATTCTACAAGTGTGGAAAACAAATGCTAGATTGTTATTCCACACTCATGGAGGGAGAAAAAAAGAGGAGGGCGCCCACAAAGAAGTATCAATGCGCCATATAGAGTCCAATTAGTTTTAGACATGGTTTGTATACCATTATGGCCCCACCCCCTAGCATGGGTCGGTTTGTATCTATTTGTGGTTGAGTCCAAGTCCAAAACTAGGCCCAAGTTGGTTCCTATTCGGGTTGGGTGGGTCTTGCTTGCGGAAGTCACCTTGTGGCCGCACCCCACCCCTCATATATACCCCTTGGGGCGCATAGGATAGTTTAGACTACGTTAAAACAAAAACCCTAGACTTCTAGATTGTATTGCTTGAAGCATTCATCTTGAATCATATACCTTTGCAAATCTGAGTGTATTCTGTTGTTCCACTGGGAATAAGGAGAAACAGGACCACTTGTAGTCGGTGGCTACTTGTGCAAGAGTGTGGAGTCTCGAATATCCGAAGGGGTTAAGTGCTGTTGCAATTGGTGACAGGGTTTAGCCAAAAGGAGAGAGCGAGGTATTACATTGGTTATCAAGTTATCAAAGAGTTCACTGAGAAGATCGGGCTACCCCTTATCATGCCTCTTTCCCTCTCTCGGTGGAATCGTTTGGAGTGGCTCTCCAATGTTGTTTGGGAGGCGATCTCTCTGATTTTCGGGTCTTCCAACTGTCTGATCGTCGTGTTTGGTTCTCGGTGGCTTCCAATCATGTTGGTTATTTTATATATAAGCTCAGAGACCGTGTTTGGCCGGATTTTGTTTGTCATTTCAAGCTCTACCACGGTGACACCTCTTCTCTAGTTGATCAAGCTGGTCAAGTATGGTTGGATTCGGTTGTACTGGATGCTGGCCCATCTAGGCCCTTTTTGGCTATTCGCCCTGATCTTAGTGTTCTGCACAAACATTTCATGGATTAGAGCTCTTCTCGGCGTTCTAATTGTCAGCAGGGTGTATCTGATTCGATGCCTATGGCCAAGGATTTTCCTCTGAAGTTTGGTTCTTTTGGTACGTGTTCTTCGGGTTCGTGTTCGACCAAGATCCCTCCATTTCCGGATCTATTAATTGGGAATTTTTCTTTCCATGTGTCTGATCGTGGAGAATTTTCTCCTAAGAGTTTTTTGGGCAAGGCTTTTAAGGATAATTATTCGGTTTTCCTTGCTAATAGCGATTTGATTGACCATATCATTGACCTCGTGCAAGCGTCGTATACGTAGGAGGAAATCTTGTAGATCCTTGATTTACGCTGGTTGCCATCGAAAGAAAAACTCTTTGAGCTGGCGTACCGTTGCTCCAAATGCTGGGATAAAGGCCCCCCTGTGGCATCGTGCCCTTTGCTCCAGCCCAAAACTGAAGGCCCGCTCTCCCGTTCTTGTTCGGGCCTGGGCCACCTGTCTCACCGTTGCCTTGGCAATTTTTTCTGCTCGTCGTGTAACTCCTGGGGCCACAGCTCAAGTCTCTATTTCTCTGCAACCCGTGTGCCCTCGCGAGTTCTCTGGATCCCCAAAAAGAAAATCGAGCCTTCCTTATCCGCCCCAGATGGCGTAATCCCCCCCCCCCCCCGTTTTGGTATCCCCGGATCCTCTATTGCAAGACTTGCCGGAATCAGCTGATGGGGCGCTCGCCTGTTCCTCGCTGATTGAAGTTCCTGGGTCTTTCCATGGATGCTCACCCAATTCGTGCCAGCCCGATTCTGTTCCTCCCCTGCACTCGATTCCGCCTCCATCTTCTCCGCGGATGCCTTCCACCGCCTCCCAAAGCCCCACCGTCCCCTCCCATCTAGAGCCCTCGCCAAAGATCCCCCCTCTCCCCTCCATCGCGTCCCAAGCTTCCACCACCCTTGTGCCCCTCTCTCGACCCGCCGCCATGGCCAATTTTGCCGTGAACCCGTATCCCTTTCTACCAGGGCCGACGGAAATGGAGTATGGGCCGGCTCGCCGACTCCAGCGCAATATGATGGTGGTGGACGACCCTCCGATGAGCAACGAGCACTATGCCTTGGTAACTATCGATCCCCCGAATCCTGAACATCAGAAAGAGTTGTGCTGGCAGAAAATAGTGTGTATCCTTCGAGATGATTTTCAGCTCAGTGTGTCCAATCCAGAAACTTACCCTTGGGGTGTAGGCTTGCTTGCGTTTGAGTCTTCTATTATCCGTGATCAGCTTGTTCGTGACAGCCCGGATGCTTATGATCTTGAGGAAGACTCTACTTTTAGTGTGATTCGTCATGACGAGGGAATGAACCTTCGTATCTCTGTCTTTGATTTTCAGGCCTGGATCATGGTTTTAGGATTTCCGATTGATTATCAAACTGAGTACTATGTGAATAAAGTTGTGTCTTGCATTGGTAAGCTCATTTTGTGGCACCGTCCTGGAGTTCGTAAGGCTCGTGTTCTAGTTAGGGCTTGGATTAACAACCCAACACTGGTTCCTTTCAGTTTATGAATCAAGAGGATCAAGATTCTTGGTGGGGTGGGCCATGCATGGTCTGCCCCGGTGTTCATGCTCAATGCTCACCATACTAACTCCACTCTGGTTTCCACTGAAGAAGAAATCCCCCCTATGAATGCCACACCACACCCTATGTTCCCGCCTTTCATGTCTGTTGCTTTCCAGAATCAAGTCTTTGTTCAGAATTGGTTTCAGCAGAATGATCAGCCTCCTCTTGAGCCGGTTGTTCCTGTACAAGATGCAGCTAATAACTGGGTGCAGTCCGCGCCCGCGCCAGTGGTCTTTCAAGCTAATGGGTGGCCCGCTTGGCCTGCTAGCCCTCCAAGTTCACCTGGATATCAAGGTGTGAGTTTGCGGAATTTAACTAGTTATGAGGGCCCTTAGATGATGGATGGTATTGCTTCTGAAGATGCCTCCATTGAGGATGGTTTTGAGGTTTGGAATGCCCATTTTGCCCAGGTTGAGATGGTTGCAGAGCATATTATTGCAGGTACTTTCGACCCTGATTCTCCTGTTGGTTTTGTGCAAGCGGGTGGTGCCCTCTCTTCGGTTGAAGTTCCCATGTGGCCCTCTTTTCTGCACTTTCTGTGATAAGGGGTGGCCCAATCTTCTCAGTGAACTCACAGATAACTTCTGAATTGATAACTAGTGCGCCACTAAGAACTCTCCGGCTGATCCCTGATGCCAATGCAAAAGATAGCAACCCAATGGATATTCTTAACTCCACACTCTTGCACAAGTAATCCACCGACTACAAGTGGTCCTGTACCGTCTTATTCCCAGTGGAACAGCAGGTAACACGTAAAGTTTGCAGATGAACTTCCAGTATGAAAGGCTAACAAGCAGTTTCAACTAGAGGTTATGGGGTTTGTTTGATTCAATCGTAGTCTGATCTATTCCACACGCAGGTGGTAGCTATATATGAGGGAGGGGTGCGGCCACAAGCTCCTTGCGCAAGCAATCCCTCTCCTACTCTACTAGGACTCCTATTTCCTAACACATATGGATACAAACCGTCCCCACACACAAAGGGGTGCGGCCATATTGGTATACACACCAATTGGACTCGTTTTGGAAACTGGCAGAAAACTATTCGTGGCTTGTTTCGGTCACCACGGCTTGCACGAGTCGAATTTCTTGATGGGGCCGGATCCATTGGAAAGCCCATCAAATTCCCTATCCGTAGAGTACTCGTTTGCTGTATTTGGAGCCCGTATAAAGAATCCATGACTATTTCAAATTCGGGACTCCTGGCAGTCCGAACTGAAACATCAATTCCTTGTAGTTGTTTTCCATGCCTCCTTCTTCTACCATGCCTCCTTCTTTTGCTCCTTGCTTCCTCTTCTCCATCCATGTTTGTGTTATCAATAAACCTAATCATACATATCATAGGCTTAGGTAGTATAACGTTCTCACAAACACAAACATTATTTATCACTAGGAAAGAATTCACCTTATAATGAACATCAGTGAGGCTTAGTATTTCTTTCCAACTCAAGCATAAATGACCCTCATGGACCTCTATTATGTCCATATCATCCTCCCTTTCTTCAAGACAAGCCGTCCTCGGCTTGTAGTAAGCTGAAAGTGGAAGAAACAAAAAGAACAACGTGTATGCACAATACAAATATCTATAATGAGGTGCATTAGTTGTTATCATATCATAAAATTGTGCCCTAGACATGTGACCACGAATTTTTCTTAAAAACATCACATAATTGTCATAGCACTCCATAAAATAGCAATCACAATTGCAAATATAAGTGAAGCTCAATAAATCATGATCAAAATGAGAATCATATGTGTATATATTTTTATTGTTTAGTATCAATTCAATTGTTCTCACCGAAGATCTATGATCAAATTTATGTTTATTAATACACTCAAAGGTGGGAACATGCTTATTATTTTCATCATGAAAATTGCAACTTAATTTGCAAATATAAGTGAAGAACAATTTATTAGCACATGTATGTGACAAGTATTGTGGCAAACCAAATATATGTGTAAAATCATGCTCATATGTAGGAAGTTGTAGCTTAGTTACCCAAGGTAAAACAATGTTCAAATCGGCCACATGATCACATGTTATGCATATATGATCCACCATAAAAATTTCACTCATGTTATAATCACCAATCAAGTTAAAAGTGAAAGAAGAAACATAATTGCTAGAATTGACATATGAAATTTCAGCAACCTTTTTCATAGCACTTTGCACATTAATTGATTCATTTAACATGATGTAATCCACAATATCATTAGGTGGTATTTTAGCAAGTACTTCTTTATGTGAAATCAAAACCACATGATTAAATTTCGAAATTAGCACATTATCACATGTAGTTGGACTATCTATGCTTGTTAACTCACAAGAATCAACTAGCAATTTAGTGGGATCACATAAATCAATACTTGAGAGGGGTAATACGAAATCAGCACCTTTATCAATAGCAACCTCCTCAGAATTATTAGGTACCAATTCAACTATCTCAAGTGGAGATGCAGGTTCTACTTGTTGTGGCTCCCTTTCTTCAAAAGTAACCTGCATATCACAAGAAACAAAACTAGGCACAATGGCATGCTCCTCCAATGGTTGTGGTGATGGTGGTGGTGGTGCAGGTTGTACTATAGGCTCTGATAAGGGGTGGCCCAATCTTCTCAGTGAACTCACAGATAACTTCTGTATTGATAACTAGTGCGCCACTAAGAACTCTCCGGCTGATCCCTGAAGCCAATGCAACAGATAGCAACCCAATGGATATTCTTAACTCCACACTCTTGCACAAGTAATCCACCGACTACAAGTGGTCCTGTACCGTCTTATTCCCAGTGGAACAGCAGGTAACACGTAAAGTTTTCAGATGAACTTCCAGTATGAAAGGCTAACAAGCAGTTTCAACTAGAGGTTATGGGGTTTGTTTGTTTCAATCGTAGTCTACCTATTCCACACGCAGGTGGTAGCTATATATGAGGGAGGGGTGCGGCCACAAGCTCCTTGCGCAAGCAATCCCTCTCCTACTCTACTAGGACTCCTATTTCCTAACACATATGGATACAAACCGACCCCACACACAAAGGGGTGCGGCCATATTGGTATACACACCAATTGGACTCGTTTTGGAAACTGGCAGAAAACTATTCGTGGCTTGTTTCGGTCACCGCGGCTTGCACGAGTCGAATTTCTTGATGGGGCCGGATCCATTGGAAAGCCCATCAAATTCCCTATCCGTAGAGTGCTTGTTTGCTGTATTTGGAGCCCGTATGAAGAATCCATGACTATTTCAAATTCGGGACTCCTGGCAGTCCGAACTGAAACATCAATTCCTTGTAGTTGTTTTCCATTCCTCCTTCTTCTGCCATGCCTCCTTCTTTTGCTCCTTGCTTCCTCTTCTCCATCCATGTTTGTGTTATCAATAAACCTAATCATACATATCATAGGCTTAGGTAGTATAACGTTCTCACAAACACAAACATTATTTATCACTAGGAAAGAATTCACCTTATAATGAACATCAGTGAGGCTTAGTATTTCCTTCCAACTCAAGCATAAATGACCCTCATGGACCTCTATTATGTCCATATCATCCTCCCTTTCTTCAAGACAAGCCGTCCTCGGCTTGTAGTAAGCTGAAAGTGGAAGAAACAAAAAGAACAACGTGTATGCACAATACAAATATCTATAATGAGGTGCATTAGTTGTTATCATATCATAAAATTGTGCCCTAGACATGTGACCACGAATTTTGCTTAAAAACATCACATAATTGTCATAGCACTCCATAAAATAGCAATCACAATTGCAAATATAAGTGAAGCTCAATAAATCATGATCAAAATGAGAATAATATGTGTATATATTTTTATTGTTTAGTATCAATTCAAGTGTTCTCAAAGAAGATCTATGATCAAATTTATGTTTATTAATACACTCAAAGGTGGGAACATGCTTATTATTTTCATCATGAAAATTGCAACTTAATTTGCAAATATAAGTGAAGAACAAATTATTAGCACATGTATGTGACAAGTATTGTGGCAAACCAAACATATGTGTAAAATCATGCTCACATGTAGGAAGTTGTAGCTTAGTTACCCAAGGTAAAACAATGTTCAATTCGGCCACATGATCACAAGTTATGCATATATGATCCACCATAAAAATTCCACTCATGTTATAGTCACCAATCAAGTTAAAAGTGAAAGAAGCAACATAATTGCTAGAATTTACATATGAAATTTCAGCAACCTTTTTCATAGCACTTTGCACATTAATTGATTCATTTAACATGATGTAATCCACAATATCATTAGGTGGTATTTTAGCAAGTACTTCTTTATGTGAAATCAACACCACATGATTAAATTTCGCAATTAGCACATTATCACATGTAGTTGGACTATCTATGCTTGTTAACTCACAAGAATCAACTAGCAATTTAGTGGGATCACATAAATCAATACTTGAGAGGGGTAATACGAAATCAGCACCTTTATCAATAGCATCCTCCTCAGAATAATTAGGTACCAATTCAACTATCTCAAGTGGTGATGCAGGTTCTACTTGTTGTGGCTCCCTTTCTTCAAAAGTAACCTGCATATCACAAGAAACAAAACTAGGCACAATGGCATGCTCCTCCAATGGTTGTGGTGATGGTGGTGGTGGTGCAGGTTGTACTATAGGCTCCCTTTCTTCAAAAGCAACCTGCACATCACAAGACACAACACTAGAAGTAGACATAGTTACATTAGTAGAAACAGCCTCATAGGTCTTCTTAACCTCTACAGATCTCATAACCAATGGTTGATGTCTAATTCTTTTAAATGTTGTAGGACTTTCATGTATTATCCAATCTCTCTTTTTATTCCAAAAGAATTGTAAATCAGGATAATGGCTATCAAAATTAACCTTATAGACAGTGCACCAAGAATCACTCAACAAAAGGTGACAACAAGTAAATGCTCTAGGAAGCACATAACACCTAATGCGCACTGTATGATCATAAATAGTTAACGGAATCCAAGTAACATGAGTAATGTGAAGTGGAGCATCATTAGTTTTTAACATAAATGGACTGCGAGTTGCATAAGTTGTCAACTGGAATGCTTCAACAACCTCAATATTAACAAAATTACGCCATGTACGCTTATCAAGAGTAATAGCAACAGTACTACCATTGATGTCTCCTCTGAAGTGGAACAAATTTGCTGCAAGTATTCCACTAGAATCCTCCTCCCAGAAAGCATCACTGCACCAAGAAGAACTAGAAAACTCCATTGATTAACTTGTTAGTAACAAAATAACAATGGGATGTGGTGTTCTCTCACAACTCACTCAAAAATCTAGCAAGACAATAGATTATCTTACCGTTCCAAAGTGAATAGAAATACTTACCAACAAGTAGTGGCAACTAATATGCTTTGATGTGAAGAAGAGAATACCCAGGGTGCTAACAATCACAAGACAAACAAGGTATATGGTGGGGCTTGGTATGGATACCTAGCAACACCAAAATAACAATTCCTATTTGCTGTCCAATGTGATATAAAAAGCACAGGAAACACACACCAAGTATGGAGACAAATGTGGCAATGCAAATATATGGAGGAAATTTTGCAATGCACTGGAAAGACACTAGCCAAGCTCAAATAATATTCAGGCACAAGATTGCTCAATGGTGTGTCAATATAGCAATGATGAAAAATAGCTCCACAAATATATCAATGTATCTCAAGGCCTTTTTGCTTTTTTCTCAATTCCTTTTTTTTTTTTTTCTCTTTTTCTGTTTTTTTTTATACTTTTTACTGGCCAAATAACAACACTAGGAGCAATACTGTCAAGTGATAACAATGCTATGAACAATGTGACACAAATATACGATAAAGAGCAGCCTGAAAACGAGCAAAATATAGCTAGTTTTATGGGTTGTGTACCTAAAATTTTGCTGTAGAATGGCTCTGGCTAATGGTATCACAAAGATCAGCACAAAATTCCTAGAGATAAAAAGGGGAAATAACAAAAGAAACAAAAACTAAAGAGGTTTGTGTGCTGGGTTGTGTGTGCGTCACACCAGCACGGAACAGAGCGCGCCTGGAAAAAATCCGTACCGAGTCCACGTGTAAACACAGGGCACGGTTTCCGACAGAGGCAGGAACGCGTCAAGTGGTTGGTTCCGACCGGTCGCGCGCGTTCAAGAATTGGAAGCAGTGCTTGCGGTTTTGGCTCGTAGCGGAAAAAAAATAAGGAAACAGCGATCGCTGCCTTGGAGTGCGTGCGAGCACTACAACAATGCGACAGGGATTTTGTCGGTGGCTGGTAGCGAAACAACTCGGGAGCGACGCGCGCGGTACAGCGATTTGGCTCTGACTCCGAAACTGGATAAGGCTGTGCGTGGAACGAGTCCAGCGACGCAATTATGACCTGGTACTACTCGAAACCGGGACGCGAGTGGATGGATGGAAACCACGCGTTTTGGTGCGTGCGAGTGGATGGACGCGACGCGTTTTGGTCGGTAGTGGTTGTGTGGCGCGTGGCGTGTAGTGGAATCGGCGCGCGGTTCGGTAGTGGTTGTGCGGCGCGATTTTGTTTTGGGCAGCGATTGTAGTGCGTAGGCGTTGCGTGGAAGCTGCGGACTTCACGCGTAGGGAACCGACTGCGAGTAGAATTCGATCACCCACGATAACCAATTGATAAGGTAAAACAGCAGTGCGGTAAAACACGAATCCGAGTGTAGCTAGGGAAGGTTTTGCGGCAAGAAATTGATGAGAATATAGTGCCACGGCAGGAACCAAAACCCTAACACGAAAATAGATGGAAAATAGCAACTCGGATTGGATGTTTTTGGTAGAATTTTCGGTGGACTCTATGAAAAACACGAAGAACAACTAGAACCCTAACCCTAACTCGAAATCTAAAAGACACAAAAGGAGAAAAGAAACACAAAAATCAACACGAACAGCAACTAGGGATTGCAAATTGATGATGATCTAAGGCGATGGCAATGACTAACACTATTTTTGTGGGGCAATTTTCTGGATAGGTAATAAAAACACTCAAATCTAAAGGGGAAATTTGATAGCTCACCGAGGCAACCTGTAAATCTGATACCAAGATGATAAGGGGTGGCCCAATCTTCTCAGTGAACTCACAGATAACTTCTGTATTGATAACTAGTGCGCCACTAAGAACTCTCCGGCTGATCCCTGAAGCCAATGCAACAGATAGCAACCCAATGGATATTCTTAACTCCACACTCTTGCACAAGTAATCCACCGACTACAAGTGGTCCTGTACCGTCTTATTCCCAGTGGAACAGCAGGTAACACGTAAAGTTTTCAGATGAACTTCCAGTATGAAAGGCTAACAAGCAGTTTCAACTAGAGGTTATGGGGTTTGTTTGTTTCAATCGTAGTCTACCTATTCCACACGCAGGTGGTAGCTATATATGAGGGAGGGGTGCGGCCACAAGCTCCTTGCGCAAGCAATCCCTCTCCTACTCTACTAGGACTCCTATTTCCTAACACATATGGATACAAACCGACCCCACACACAAAGGGGTGCGGCCATATTGGTATACACACCAATTGGACTCGTTTTGGAAACTGGCAGAAAACTATTCGTGGCTTGTTTCGGTCACCACGGCTTGCACGAGTCGAATTTCTTGATGGGGCCGGATCCATTGGAAAGCCCATCAAATTCCCTATCCGTAGAGTGCTTGTTTGCTGTATTTGGAGCCCGTATGAAGAATCCATGACTATTTCAAATTCGGGACTCCTGGCAGTCCGAACTGAAACATCAATTCCTTGTAGTTGTTTTCCATTCCTCCTTCTTCTGCCATGCCTCCTTCTTTTGCTCCTTGCTTCCTCTTCTCCATCCATGTTTGTGTTATCAATAAACCTAATCATACATATCATAGGCTTAGGTAGTATAACGTTCTCACAAACACAAACATTATTTATCACTAGGAAAGAATTCACCTTATAATGAACATCAGTGAGGCTTAGTATTTCCTTCCAACTCAAGCATAAATGACCCTCATGGACCTCTATTATGTCCATATCAGGCTCCCTTTCTTCAAAAGCAACCTGCACATCACAAGACACAACACTAGGAGTAGACATAGTTACATTAGTAGAAACAGCCTCATAGGTCTTTTTAACCTCTACAGATCTCATAACCAATGGTTGATGTCTAATTCTTTTAAATGTTGTAGGACTTTCATGTATTATCCAATCTCTCTTTTTATTCCAAAAGAATTGTAAATCAGGATAATGGCTATCAAAATTAACCTTATAGATAGTGCACCAAGAATCACTCAACAAAAGGTGACAACAAGTAAATGCTCTAGGAAACACATGACACCTAACTAGTATTTTATGATCATGAATAGTTAACGGAATGAAAGTAGCATGAGTAATGGGAAGTGGAGCACCATTAGTTTCTAACATAAATGAAGTGCGAGTTGCATAAGTTGTCAACTGTAATGCTTCAACAACCTCAATACTAACAAAACTATACCACCGTGTACCCTTATCAAGAGTAATAGCAACAGTACTACCATTGATGTCTCCGCTGAAGTGGAACAAATTTGGTGCAAGTATTCCACTAGAATCCTCCTCCCAGAAAGCATCACTGCACACAGAAGAACTAGAAAACTCCATTGATTAACTTGTTAGTAACAAAATAACAATGGGATGTGGTGTTCTCTCACAACTCACTCAAAAATCTAGCAAGACAATAGATTATCTTACCGTTCCAAAGTGAATAGAAATACTTACCAACAAGTAGTGGCAACTAATATGCTTTGATGTGAAGAAGAGAATACCCAGGGTGCTAACAATCACAAGACAAACAAGGTATATGGTGGGGCTTGGTATGGATACCTAACAACACCAAAATAACAATTCCTATTTGCTGTCCAATGTGATATAAAAAGCACAGGAAACACACACCAAGTATGGAGACAAATGTGGCAATGCAAATATATGGAGGAAATTTTGCAATGCACTGGAAAGACACTAGCCAAGCTCAAATAATATTCAGGCACAAGATTGCTCAATGGTGTGTCAATATAGCAATGATGAAAACAGCTCCACAAATATATCAATGTATCTCAAGGCCTTTTTGCTTTTTCTCAATTCTTTTTTTTTTTTATACTTTTTACTGGCCAAATAACAACACTAGGAGCAATACTGTCAAGTGATAACAATGCTATGAACAATGTGACACAAATATATGATAAAGAGCAGCCTGAAAACGAGCAAAATATAGCTAGTCTTATGGGTTATGGTACCTAAATTTTGCTGTAGAATGGCTTTGGCTATGTCTCTCAAAGATATAGAGTGGAATCAAAAGCGAAATTGTCAAAGAAAACGGAGACTTACTGCTGTTTTGGAGCACAGGTGAAAATTGTTGCGATTGTGGCCGGTAGCACCTGGATTTATTTGGCTGGTACGCGTAGGAGTAGCCCTGTCGGTTTCCGATACAACGCTGCAGGACAAACGTGCTCTCGGAAATCAACGGAGACTAGCGCGTGGTCGGCACGCGGAGTTTGATTCCAACACGGGAATTGGCTGGGTGCGGAACGAATCCCACGCGGTGGTAGGTGCGGAATCTGCGCGTGGCCGGTGGCGCGCTGTGGGATCGGAATCTGGGGATTTTGTCTGGTAGCCCGTGGCGCGCGCGGAAGTCCAGGCCGGCTTATGACGCACGGAAACCGATGCTTGGAAGGTGTGATGCTCGGAATTTGTTCCGACAGGGATCGGAACACCGCGCGTGGTGTTGGCGCTCGGAATTCAATGCTCGGAAAACAACACCGATCCGCGCGCGGGCCTGGACAGGAAACAGCGCGGCCTGGTATTCCGTGACGAGCGGAGTTCCGCGATACGAAGATAATCAATACGAGAGATGCGCGTGGAGCGAACTGTGGGCTTTGGCGGTTAGCAGATGGAGCGATTATGGCAGTTGGTGGCGGAATCAGCGCGTGACCGACAGGGATTCCGACAGGGGACAGCCTGGCGGCCGCGGTTGCCAAACAAGAGCGCACACGGATATTTTTTTTGTGTTTGTTTATTTCCTGGCAGGTAGCGATGGATGCCTGATGCGGATCGATGCGATTGCTTCGAATAGGACAAAACGCAGACGTGGGTATGCAGCGATTTTGGCCAGGACTCTGACAATGGCTTGGGATCGGTGCGCTTAGCAACCAGATCGTATGCGAGTAGCACAAAACGCGATGCGGTAATGATTGGAAATAGCGCGCGGCAAATCTTTTTGGTGGAACTTTTTGGTATAGATCTAGACAAAAAGATGAACACGATGAACCCTAACCCTACAAGGCAAAAACTAAAAACAGAAAAACGGGACGCAAATCAACAAGAAACAGCAACTAGTAGATGCAAATTGGTGTTGATCTAGGCTCTGGCAATGAACTACTCTATTTTTGTGGGGCAATTTTCTGGATAGGTAATAAAAACACTCAAAGTAAAGGAAAATTTGATAGCTCACCGAGGCAACCTGTAAATCTGATACCAAGATGATAAGGGGTGGCCCAATCTTCTCAGTGAACTCACAGATAACTTCTGAATTGATAACTAGTGCGCCACTAAGAACTCTCCGGCTGATCCTTGATGCCAATGCAAAAGATAGCAACCCAATGGATATTCTTAACTCCACACTCTTGCACAAGTAATCCACCGACTACAAGTGGTCCTGTACCGTCTTATTCCCAGTGGAACAGCAGGTAACACGTAAAGTTTGCAGATGAACTTCCAGTATGAAAGGCTAACAAGCAGTTTCAACTAGAGGTTATGGGGTTTGTTTGATTCAATCGTAGTCTGATCTATTCCACACGCAGGTGGTAGCTATATATGAGGGAGGGGTGCGGCCACAAGCTCCTTGCGCAAGCAATCCCTCTCCTACTCTACTAGGACTCCTATTTCCTAACACATATGGATACAAACCGTCCCCACACACAAAGGGGTGCGGCCATATTGGTATACACACCAATTGGACTCGTTTTGGAAACTGGCAGAAAACTATTCGTGGCTTGTTTCGGTCACCACGGCTTGCACGAGTCGAATTTCTTGATGGGGCCGGATCCATTGGAAAGCCCATCAAATTCCCTATCCGTAGAGTACTCGTTTGCTGTATTTGGAGCCCGTATAAAGAATCCATGACTATTTCAAATTCGGGACTCCTGGCAGTCCGAACTGAAACATCAATTCCTTGTAGTTGTTTTCCATGCCTCCTTCTTCTACCATGCCTCCTTCTTTTGCTCCTTGCTTCCTCTTCTCCATCCATGTTTGTGTTATCAATAAACCTAATCATACATATCATAGGCTTAGGTAGTATAACGTTCTCACAAACACAAACATTATTTATCACTAGGAAAGAATTCACCTTATAATGAACATCAGTGAGGCTTAGTATTTCTTTCCAACTCAAGCATAAATGACCCTCATGGACCTCTAGAGGTCCATGAGGGTCATTTATGCTTGAGTTGGAAAGAAATACTAAGCCTCACTGATGTTCATTATAAGGTGAATTCTTTCCTAGTGATAAATAATGTTTGTGTTTGTGAGAACGTTATACTACCTAAGCCTATGATATGTATGATTAGGTTTATTGATAACACAAACATGGATGGAGAAGAGGAAGCAAGGAGCAAAAGAAGGAGGCATGGTAGAAGAAGGAGGCATGGAAAACAACTACAAGGAATTGATGTTTCAGTTCGGACTGCCAGGAGTCCCGAATTTGAAATAGTCATGGATTCTTTATACGGGCTCCAAATACAGCAAACGAGTACTCTACGGATAGGGAATTTGATGGGCTTTCCAATGGATCCGGCCCCATCAAGAAATTCGACTCGTGCAAGCCGTGGTGACCGAAACAAGCCACGAATAGTTTTCTGCCAGTTTCCAAAACGAGTCCAATTGGTGTGTATACCAATATGGCCGCACCCCTTTGTGTGTGGGGACGGTTTGTATCCATATGTGTTAGGAAATAGGAGTCCTAGTAGAGTAGGAGAGGGATTGCTTGCGCAAGGAGCTTGTGGCCGCACCCCTCCCTCATATATAGCTACCACCTGCGTGTGGAATAGATCAGACTACGATTGAATCAAACAAACCCCATAACCTCTAGTTGAAACTGCTTGTTAGCCTTTCATACTGGAAGTTCATCTGCAAACTTTACGTGTTACCTGCTGTTCCACTGGGAATAAGACGGTACAGGACCACTTGTAGTCGGTGGATTACTTGTGCAAGAGTGTGGAGTTAAGAATATCCATTGGGTTGCTATCTGTTGCATTGGCTTCAGGGATCAGCCGGAGAGTTCTTAGTGGCGCACTAGTTATCAATTCAGAAGTTATCTGTGAGTTCACTGAGAAGATTGGGCCACCCCTTATCATTCTGGGTTGGATGGCTTGCAGAATTTATACTCGTACCATTTTGCCGGTGGGTCGGGGCTCTTCCTCAGCGGCTCCTGTGATTTTCAGTGGTGGTAGTGCTTTGAGTTTGCTGTTTCATGAGGTCTTTTGGGTTGTCGCTGATCTCTCTTTACATACTCGCTCGGCTAACTTGTTGTCTCTTAATCTTGGTGGCCTGGTAGTTGAGTTGGAGTGCTCTCTGTTCCTCCCAGTCCCGCTAGAAACTGATGCTTCCTTGGGAATTTTACATGATGTTGTTTCTGCCAGCTTAGCTCTTGTCTCTCATGTTGTTGCTGATGCTAGTTATGTCACTGAGGTTGCGGCTGATGTTCATTCTGCCCTGATCCTCCATCTGCCCAGCCTCTCCCTGGTTTGCTTGTTCTGTTTGTTGATGCTCCTGGTTCTCACTCTAGTGGCCCTTCTCGCAAGGTTGAGCCTCCCAAGGTAGACAATCTGGCTCGCCGTTCCACTCGCCGTAACAATGATGGGTACAAGCATGAGTCTCTGCCTTACACCTCCTGTCGCCGTAAAGGATCTCAGATTTCCATGGCCTGCCCACCTCCTGTCATTCAGATTGCTGAGCTTCAGCGTATTGGTAGTGTGGACTATCAGATTGCTCCTGATGAGCTTTCGGAAGAGAATCTGATGCGCAAGCGTAATGACTGAGCTTCAATTCCACTTCCACTTTGATCTTCTCGTTTCCTCTATTAGTCGTGTCGTCGATTTTTATCTGCTTGTTCTTTTTTCCTAGCTAAAACTATGTCGAACTTGTTTGATGGTGTGCTTTATGCTAAACTTATCTGGCATATCTTGTGTTTGAATATCCGAGGTATTAATAGTTCTAAGAAATGGCCGCTGATTATAGATAAAATTGAAGAGAGCGCTGCATCTATCTTGTGCTTTCAGGAAACTAAACGCGCGGATTTTGATCTTGCTTTTATTAAATTCTTTGCGCCGAAACGCTTCGACCAGTTTGTGTTTATTCCCTCGGAAGGGGTGTCAAGGGGCCTGTTAGTCATTTGGGCGAGTAGCAGGTTTTCGGGTCAGGTCTTGCTGCAAGAATCTTTTGGAATTGTCATCAATTTTACATCCTGTTCCTCGGCCGATAGCTTTATCCTCGCAAATGTTTACGGTCCATGTGAGGGTGTTGAGCGTGAAAATTTTGTCGCTTGGCTTTTTCATTTGGATGTTTCTATCGACTCCCTCTGGTTAATTTTAGGGGGTTTCAATTTTTATCGTTATTCTAATAGCCGTAATAAGCCGGGTGCTAATCTAGAGGATATTGCCACCTTTAAAGAGACTATTAGCCATTTGGGTATCATCGAGCTTCCTCTTAAAGGTCGCAGCTACACCTAGAGTAATATGCAAGCAGATCCCCTGTTGGTGCAACTTGATTGGTTTTTTACCTCTTCGGCTTGGACTCTAAAATTTCCAAACACTTTAGTCCGTCCTCTGGCACGCCCCACCTCGGATCATACGCCGTGTGTGGTCTCTGTTGGTACCTATATCATAAAGCTTCAGTTTTTCGTTTCAAGAACCATTAGGTCAAATTTCTTGGGTTCATGGAGGTAGTCCAACACATTTGGGATATTCACTGTCCAGTGGACATTGCTAGATGTATTTCTGCCAAATTTAAACTGTTACGTAAAGGGCTTTGTTTATGGAGTACTAGCATATCTCTCATCTCCCTTTTAATTGATAACCGTTATTCGGTCATTCTTCGGTTGGATGGGTATGAAGAGCTCAGGCCTCTACATATTTCCGAATGGAATTTCCGTAATATAGTTACGCACGGATTGCAACACTTGCATGATTACCAACAGGAGTATTGGACGAAGAGATGTACAATACGCTGGGCCAAATTTGGTGGTCAAAACACTAAGTTTTTTCGTTCAGTGGCCACCATCCGTTACAGACATAACGCTATTGCCTCGCTGACTAGGGAGGATGGCTCAATTGCTTTTGAACATGATGAGAAGGCTGGTCTGCTTCGGAGTTCTTTTAAAGAATAGCTTGGGGTTTCTTCTCCGATCAATCCCTCTTTTAACTTCTCCGATTTGATTGAGCATTCATATGGCCTTGATTCCCTTTCTGAGCCTTTTTCTCATTCTGAAATTGACAAAGTTGTGTCAGAAATGCCAAGGGACAAAGCCCCGGGTCCTGATGGCTTCTCGGGTACTTTTCTTAAAGTCTGCTGGCCGATTATTCGACATGATTTTTATAGGCTTTGTGCGGATTTTTGGGCAAATTCAGTTAACCTTCAGAACATTAACGACACTTTTATTACCCTGATCCCTAAGGTCCCTAATACTTCTTGCACTAATGATTTTCGCCCTATCTCTCTTATCAATTCTTGTCTAAAGCTCTTGACTAAGCTCTTGGCGAATCGTTTGCAAGATAAAATCCTAAATTTAGTTCATGTAAACCAGTATGGTTTTCTCAAGAATTGCTCGATCCAAGATTGGCGTGGCCTGGGTGTACGAATATATTCATCAATGTCAGCATTCTCATAAAGAAGTTGTTATCTTAAAACTTGATTTTGCGAAGGCGTTCGACACTATTGAGCACCAGGCCATGCTTTCTATTCTTCGTTGCTCGGGTTTCGATGCTCGGTTCATTTCCTGGTTTAAAGCAATTTTCTCTACTGCCAAGTCTTCCGTGCTTCTTAATGGTGTTTCCGGGAAAAAGTTCACTTGTCGTCATGGTGTCCATCAAGGGGATCTATTGGGGGAATAGGTAAGGGGGAGCCTCACCTATCGCCCACATAAACCGGAAAATGTTCCGGCCTTTCCATTTGCTACTGTCCGGTTTATAGTCAAAGGAAACTGGCTATGAAGTAGCCAGCTGGCCTGAAAAGACCCGGATCACCCTAAGAGTGACCCGGATTACTGGAAGAGCCGGCCCGTGTGCTGGGTTAGAAGACCCGGCGGCCCAAGACTTAAGGGGCAGCCCAAGGCCGGATGGAGCGCTAGTGCCTTAGGGATAAACTGGATAAAGCTTCTAGCAACCACGGTGATCTAGGACTCCGATCACGGAACAACCCAGATCTCTCTGTAACCCGGGGTCTTGTCCACTATATAAGGCGAGACCCTAGGACATAGATAGACAAGTTCTAAGTGAATAGCAAGGTAGCTCGAGTCATCGAGAGCCAGAATCGCCCTTTGTAATCGAGACCTTGTTCCCGAATAGTAAGAAGGCAGGAGTAGGTTTTACCCTCAATCGAGGGGCCGAACGTGGGTAAACTCGTGTCTCTCGTTTCCGCCTTAACCCTTTCAAAGTTTCGCTCAGTAGAAATGGCCTCGCAATCTAGTTCTCACCTGAGGACACTTGCCGTGACAACACCACGACAGTTGGCGCCCACCATGGGGCCAGCTCGCGAAAGTGTCGTCTTTTCGGAAGGAGCCTTACCTCGGATTGAGAAGCTCGTGATAGGCTGGCTCAGGAGGAGCATGGAAACTATTACAACCATGACATGTGGGGTCCCAAGTTCGCCTCTGTGGAGTCAGGATTTCGCGTTCCCTTTGGAAAGATCCACGTCTTCATTGGCTATGTAGGAACAACAATCTCAGAACCGGACCAGCTGTCAGAATCACTATCTGAAGAGACTATGGTGATGCACTCTGATGGAGAGTCCTCAGTTCGAAACAATGATGATCGTGATGAAACATGCTCTATCCACTAGCTCTTTGGAGACCGGTTAGGAGAAGACCTTGAACTGGATCCGCAGAGTCTGACGGAAACATCTCATCATGCGACGGTTTACATGGCTGGATCAACACGGCATGCGGAGCCCAGGTATGATGCCAGTGGAAACTTAGTTACAAATGATGTTTCAACTTCAAATCCAGTTCCAGGAGTACCGGGTGTTTCGGTAACAGCACCTACCGGGCCAACGGTAGCCCCAGTTGGGCCAAGAGCAGCGCCTCCAGCAGGGCCTGGGCCAGCGAGCTCTGGGCCAGCGGAAGCAGTAATTGACTTCACATAGCCCACACCATATAGTCCAAGGCCTGAGCTGATAGCCGTGATGGATTCATTGCACGAGATCTTGGCAACCCCGATCACCCCGTAGAACTTGGTGCAGCGTAACGCAGAGATTAAGAGGCTTAGACAGGAAATAAGTCGCGCCCATCGGGAGATCGCGAAAGAGGTAACAAACATAAATAAAGCTCGGTCAGAGGTTTTGGAGGAAGCAACACGTCTGGAAAGAGAAGGAATTAATCTGAGCTTCAGACAGAGGGAGCTAGCTTCAATACAGAACAGACGTTATCATACCCGTTTGAATAATGAGTTTGGTGCAGGACTAGGACCAACCAACCTTCAGAATCTTTTCGCATCCCCGGTTGGGACTCCCGGGGCACCTAACCCGGCTGGACCGGTTCACCTTATGAACCCGCCAGTTGCTCCCACTCCAGTTCACCCCGCATGTTTCCAGCCACCTATCCAACTTCACGGTAAACCGAATCCCGCTCCCGTACAGGAACAACCCCTACGGGAAAGGTTCCATATACCACCAGGTCATTTTAACAATCCAATGTATAACATTTGGGCGGCAACAAATAGTCTGGCAAGGATTCCAGTCAACCCCAACGATCCTATTGGTATTGAAGCTCGGAGGGCTATCGAGATGTTACAAACAGCAGTGGTTCAGCAGATGAATTACATTAACCAAGACAGGATACACTTGACTCCCTACATTAGCAGGAACTCTTTGCCAAGAAGTCACCATGGAAATTCACCGGTTCCGGCTGGCTCTAGCAACGCAAACCGGCATCAACCTATCCCACCCAGGCAGACTGTTTCTTATGCGCCTGGAGTTATAAATATAGGACATAGAGTCGTGGAACCAGAAAACAGAAATATGTGTCATGTTCAACCCCTAGTCCGGAATGCAGTGTTGAACCCAGCCTTGACTGGGTCTCGCAGGATTGGAATTCAATGTCTTGGTCCGGCAATAAGGAACGAGAGAATACCGGCTGATTTTAAAGGACCTCGCAAAGTTGTAAACTATACGCCAGACATGGAGCCTGTACATTGGATAGAAGGATATGAGATGGCCATGGAGATATTGGAAGTAAGTGACGCAGTATCTGCGCGGTACTTAAGCGTGATGTTAGAGGGACCTGCAAAATCCTGGTTAAAAAACTTGCCCGCAAATTCAATTAATAGCTGGCAAGAGTTAAAGGACCAGTTCATCAAAAATTTCCAAGAAACATGTAAACGTCCAACGAATATTATAGACTTGGAAAACTGTGTTCAGAAGGAAGGGAAGTCTGCCCAACACTGGTCTCGGCACGTTGCGGAGATTATTCATTCATCTGTAGGACTCACCGCAAAGCAAGCAGTCATAGCATTGTACAGAAATTGCAGATTTGACCCGCTGAAGCATAAGCTGGGATGCATCAAGCCATATGTGAGTGATATGAGCGAGCTGATGGATGCCATGACCAAGTATGCGGAGTCTGAAAAACAAAAGATGCAGACTCGGATGATGAGAAGTCTGCAAAGGGAAAGAAAAACTAGGTGATATGGGGTGGCCCGATCTTCTCGTTGAGATTCTCTCTCTTTTTGTGGATTTTCTGGATTTTGTGATAACTAGTGCTACACTGAGACCTCTCACTTGGATGACCCCCGTTGCCAATGCAACAACAATCAATCCCTTTGGATATTTGTAACATCCCAGTGTTTGGGAAGTTATAAGGATCTAAATTTAATATATGCATTTGCAAAGCATGCATCTAAAAGTACGGGAAATTTTGGCGCGAAAGTTTAAACAAACCAAAGTGACCAATGTTTCACTTGACATGATGAAATAGGACTAGATCATCTGGTCAAGAGTACAATTGGAGTGATGTTTATAAGAAGTATCTTATGAAAACAAATCATCTGGTTACACAAACCATAATTGGTTGTGACAAACACTAAATCTTAACAAGCCAAATCTCAAGTCTATAAGTGACTTGAGAGAAATCAACTAGGTATCTCGAACTCGAAGAGGGGTGAGTATCCAAAGCACAGAATTGATGATCTCATTTCTGCAAGTTAGTCATGTATAACTGGATGATCTCATCAGACCTGAAGGATGAATCTGATCGAGGTTTCGTCGATGTTTTAGTAAAGAGAGAGAGAGATCGAGATTAGAAGAGAGTGAAATTTCGACCTGCCCTCTGGTGTTATTGAATCTAAGGGATTCACTTCAACACTTGAAACAAAATATTGTTTGTAACTGGACTTTGAGTTTAAATTGAATGATTTGATAATTGGAATAATTTGGTAATTAAACAATTTTGAAACATTAGTGTTTAAATGATTTGAATTATTTGAATTTGGAAGAATATGAATTTGAGTTTGAATTTTAATTAGATTTAAATCAAATTGAATGGATGAGTTTATATCCTAAGTTTAAATCAATTGATCTCAATGACTATATTAAATAGGAAATACTCCTAAAATATCAACAAGAATATTAAAAGAAAACACATATGCTTTATTGATAATAATATAAATATTACAAAGTTTGTTACAAAGGATTAAAAGGAAATTATAAAAGAATAAACTTTATTGATAATCAATTAATAATACAAAGTTATTACATGATTCAACAAATAGAAAATTACATGTTGACAATTACAAAAAAGAAATTCCTATACTAATTCTTGCTTAATAAGTCTTCAATTGTTAATCTTCTGTACCTGCAAAATCAATAAGAAAAGCAAAGAAAGGTAAAAAGATTAGTGGGGGAATTAGTACTCTCAGCTTGGCAGTGAGATGCACTGCTAATCGCATCATCGAGTCTAGGCTTAGACAAGTTAAGCATCTGTTCAAATCAGAAAAATATCTCAGTGTAACCTCATGGGCAAGTATCAGGTAATACAAGTGTCAGGCAAAAATAAACACAGCACCAGGATAAGACCAAGGGCAAACCGAGCCTAACTCCAGGAAATATCTCCTCAGCTAGTACACTAGCACACAGCACACTCACCAGCACACTTTGGTGCTGTCAAGATCTATATTGTGGTATAAATACCACATCAGCCGCAAGAGAGGGGAGACCAAGCTCACTTTCCCCTGTTCACTGCTCGAGCTACACAGCTCCAGCAACACAGATAGAACCACAAACCAGACCATCCAAATCCCTGTTGTGAGAAGATAAACAGGTAATACATCCAGCAAGATCACAGCAAGGCCAAGCTTGGAGCTGGAGAAGTAGGCCTGGATCACAACAGCAACAAGATCACAAGCTGAGCAAGGGAAATAGCTCAAGGGGAAGTGGAACAAGAAGCCAAGATCCATCAGGAAATCACAGCCACAACAGTAACACCAAAAGGTGATATCTACACACATCCTAACAAGGGATCTTGCTAAGTTATGCACAGATAGGGGGCTGGGATTTGTTTCCCTCAGTCTAGCATAGAATTGCTATGCTAAAATCATCCCAGGGAATTAAAAGGTAACATAGTATCTGTTCTTATCTTAAGAAAAATGCCTCAGAACAACATCATGGGCCTAAGGGCAATTCCACAAGTATTAATCTGTTCTTATCAAATATAACAACCAAACAATTCATAGTATAGTTGCTGGGCACCAGAACCATCAAGATTGGTACCTCAAACACAACTCACCAAGTCAAATATTCCTTAGTAACATAACAGGGACATGGTGGAACATCCTCTGAACCCTAAGGTTCAGAGTAGCACCCACCAGTAGGCATATAGGGATGCCAATAATTAACCAACATCACAGATTTGCAACTAGCTCAAGCATAGTATCTGTACTTATATAAAATTAGGGCCTCGGTCTTTGCATCACTGGCCAGGGGTTTGATCAAGAGGGAAGCAACTGTTCTTATCAGATAAAAAAATTGTTTAAGGGCAAATCAAGCAAGTAACATGTTCCTATCAGTACAAAAGAAACTAGGGGCATAAATCCTCAAGAAATCCACACTGGGATACCATCTAGCTCTCAGTCTTGTGCAAAATTGTTGCTGGGCACTAATCCAGTGGACCACTACCTCAACACAACTAGTATGCATATATTTGCATCATGCTCCAGTAAGTACAGAGAGAGGGGAAAACATTAAACATGTTTTAGATAAAACAGAAAGTAATTCCATGGGGCAGTGGCATATTCTCTGAACCTAGGATTCAGAGTAACACCTACCAAAAAGGAATTACACCCATAGAAGTTACTGGAACAACACATATTGATGTGCTCTGTCCAACAGATAGTGAATTACAGGGGCTAGCCACAGGGAGTAAACCTAGGGGATTTTTTTCACAGCAAAGGCACAGGGAGTACATCCCAGATCAGCTTCCATCACAAGCACAAGGGAATAGATCAACATAATCTTCACAACCAATTGCATCAGATAGATAATCTCTAAGTGCAAAATAATTCATCACAAAACCCACCAAATCCTTCACAGCCTCTGTACCCAGGGTTCAATTACCCATGGGAATATTTTCACAAAGCCAAACCAATCATTCAAAACCTCACAGAGGGATTCACAGGGGGCATTGCATGAACAGGCTCGATGGCCTGGCTCCAGAGCAAAGAGAGAGGAGAGGCAGAGAACCGAGAGGATGAGAGGAAGAGAGAGGAGCACTTACAGGTGGTCACCTTCGTGGTGACCACGGCCAGTTGGAGGAGTGATGCATAGCGGCGGGCCGCGGTTGCCCGAAGACCATCCCGGCGGCGTCGTCCTCGAAAACGAAGCCACAGAGCGTCAGCATCAGCGTCTCAACTCCAGCAGTCTCCAGCAGCCACGACGTGGAGCCACGGCCACCGAAGAGGTGGAGAAGCACCAGGAACCTAACCCTAGGGTTAGGGTTTGAAGTCCCCACGGGAGCCACACGGGGAGAGAAATGGATCGAAGAGGAAAGCGTGGTGGAGGGCCGAGTGGAGCTAGGGTTGCTCTAGGTCACGGCGGCAGTGGCATGCAGTGGAGGCCGGAAGAAATCGTCGGAGGAGCGCTGGATCGCGTCGTCTCCCGCGTCGCCCTCCGCGTCGCCTCGCGAGGAGAGGGAGAGGATAAGGTGCGGGGCGGGTGCGGGTGTGGCTGATCTGGTCTGGTCCGACCAGACCAGTGGGTTTGACCCAACCCACTGGTGGGTTGGCCCACCTGTCAACCTAGGGGCATTTTAGTAAATGCTTAAAGTCTTAAAATAAAAAGAATTAGAAAAAAAAAATAGAAAACAATAAATAAAATTCTACAAAATCTCAAACCTTTACAAATACAACTAATTCTTGATCTAATAAAATGGTGGAATATTAAGATTAAGAAAAATAATCCCATAATGCTTATAGTCTTAAAATTATAGATACAAAATAATATTTTAATAATAAAACTGTGATAATAAGGTTAAGAAATATTCAAAACTATTTAATCTAATGTAAATTATGCTTTCAACATTAATTAGATATTTTGAGCATTTCAAAATGCTTCCTAACAAATGTTTTATGTGAAAACAATCAAATAAGTTATAAGAATAACAATGAATATTGGAAAAATAATAAATAATTCATGAAATCAGAAAAATACAAGTTATATATCAAAATGCTCCAAATGATAAATGCAACTCATCTATGATATGTACAAAGTAATTTGACCAAGTTTTATGTGCAATGCTTTGCCTAATCGTTAGTTCATTTAAAATTAATAAAATAATAATAATAATTTATTCAAATATTTTCAGAAGACATTGAATGATATGTCCAATTAAAGAGAAAAGAATTTCCAATTCAAATATGCCTAAGATAAAACATTTCATCCAACTTATAAACTTGTTTCCAAAGGTATTATGAAATTCTATAATGTTTCATTATAATCAGAAACAACTGTCACAACATTATTTTCTGTAATAATAAAACCCTCATGATTTCACACCAACTAAAACCTATCATCACTAGTTATTAAGCAAAGTATTATGATGATAGAGTTAGATGTGCTAGTTCCTCATTTTTCAAATAAACTTGATGTCATTAGCTCTACACTTTATAACATAAAATCAAATGTGATTATTATGTTTTCAGTAGTTGTTTTCCATATAATAGTGTTCTCAAGTTTAATCATGTGATAATTATTTATAACCTAAACATAATAAAAAGGGTGTGGTAAGTAAAAGTAAAACCCATGTAAGTCTAAAACCAGTAATAACAACATCACCACAAATAACAAAACAATTCACCTAAAACTCTTGTGAATAAGTTGTCGTATTAAACATGGCTCACATTTGTAAGCTGGGGTATTTTCCAGGGGATTTCACGATGCATCTCATCACTATGCATGTATCATGTTGCCAGTCTTTCTGTAGTCCTTACCGGGACTACTTTGCTATCTTTCAGACGTTAGGATGTTCTACGTGACCCTTGACCCCGAAGACATGGAATATTATGGTCATTTCAATCTCAGGCAAGTTCATCACTTGATCATATCCTTTGCAGTATCTCATAACAAACTACTTGCAAAAACTCTATCGTACTACCACCTATTCCAAAAAGAATGCATGATCCTAATTTTATAATAATATGACTAATTGAATGACTACCCGAGTGGTAGTGTTCTGTTTGGTGGGCGGATGGAACCATGGTAAGATGAATAGGTCAAAGGAAGGTTCCATCTGCACGGGAACGTATTACCTAGGAACTAATCACAAATGCCGTCGGAACTCGGTGCGCCGTAAATACCGCGTTAACCATGGGTCTTCTATGGGGGGAGTAAGTCAGTCGTGATACTTTTCTCGTTCGCATGTCAACGGACTGGCCAGAGACGTACGCTGTAGGTCTTGCGAGACTACATGCACATGGGTGGGAGCCCTTACGTCCCACGGGCTCTGGGGTCTATGAGTGTCTGCCAGGGGCGCGTAGATCTCCATCGTGAGGGGTGGAATCAGGCGTTCAACCTGCTGGCAGAAATGGGTGGGCATGCGTTGTGCGGAGAAGCACGGTTTGGCTTGGACCAACAACCGGGCCCCACACCTGAGTGGGAGTGGACAGGAATGTACACCTGGTTGTGCAACATGGTCTTGGTCGTCCATGGGTAAAGTAACGCACCTCTGCAGAGTGTAAAAGGATGTGACATGTTACCCCCTGTTCCGGGAAGGAGCTGCGAACGCTACAGGAAAGGCAACTCCATGAAGTTCTAGTCCTGTGATGGTCTGGCGGGCATAGTTTTCAGAATTAAAAGCAACCTCTTGAAGAAAGTTTTACAAAACCTTGCATTAGCTTTTGACTCTTTCGAGTCTAGAGTTGTAGTTAGTGCATCAACCACCCACTGTATATCATGAACTTGCTGAGTAACGCTCGTTACTCATTCTATCCCGTTTGACCCCTTGCTTAGAGTTGAAGCCTGTGGAAGTCGTCATCGTGAAGCCATCTTTACCTCATGAAGCTAGGTGGAGTGATTTACTACTTAGTCGGTAAAGCATCGTCAACAACAACGCTGGTGGAGGAAAAACTATCAAGTTGTAGGTAGAGACCATTCTTGGTCTTAGCATTTACAAGCCATAGTTTAGGGCTGACATCAGCCGTAGTGGATTAGTTCTGAGCTAGAGTTATTCTCCGGCTTGGAGCTTCGAATTGCTTCTTCTGATGTTTCTTTTGCAGGAGATCTTCTTGATTCATCAAGGAGATTCTCAAAATTTTGTAATGAAGTTTGTATCCTATAGCTTTGCTTGGACCCGCTATGTTTCTGTTGTACCACTCTGAGAGATGTAATATTCACGGATAAGTCCTTCTGTGGGTATTATGTCACCGACTTGCGCACTACACATGCAGTGGTGTGTTGGGTCACCACAATATTCTCAACTACACACTCTTGCATACGCAATCAAAGATCACGAGTGGTCCTGTATCCCCCTATTCCCAATGGAATAACAAGATATCACACAACTTTGCAAGGGTAAACTTCAAGATGAATGCTTAGCAACAATACAATCTAGAGGCTAGGGTTTCATTGGTTTTGGTTTAAACTTGTTCTAATCTATTCCACACGCAGGTGGTAGCTATATATGAGGGAGGGGATGTTTTCCACGAATTTTACCTATTCCTACTCGTTTGGACTCCTCCAACTCGGATACAAACTGACCCAACATGGGTGCAGCCAATTGGACTCTATTTGGAAACTGGCAGAAAACTATTCGTGGATTTTTTCGGTCACCACGGCTTGCACGAGTCGAATTTCTTGATGGGGCTGGATCCATTGGAAATACCTTCAAATTTCCTAATCAGATTGTGCTCGTTTGCTGTATTTGGAGCTTGTATGAAGAATCCATGACTATTTCAAATACGGGATTCCTGCCAGTCCGAACTGAAACATTATTTCCTTGTTGTTGTTTTCCATGCCTCCTTCCTTTTCTCCTTACTTCCTCTTCTCCATCCATGTTTTTGTTATTAATAAACCTAATAATACATAAATTCATAGTCTTAGGTAGTATAACATTCTCATAAACACAAACATTATTTACTACTAGGAAAGAATTCACCTTATAATAAACATCAGTGAGGCTCAATATTTCCTTCCAACTCAAGCATGAATAAACCTCATGGACCTCTATTATGTCCCTATCATCCCCCCTTTCTTCAAGACAAGACGTCCTCGGCTTGTTGTATGCTGAAAGTGGAATAAACAAAAAGAACACCGTGTATGCACAATACATATATCTATAATGAGGTGCATTAGTTGTTATCATATCATAAAATTGTGCACATGACATGTGACCACGAAATTTGCATGCACACATCACATAATTGTCATAGCATCTCATAATTAGCAATCACAATTGCAAATATAAGTGAAGCTCATAAAATCATGATCAAAGGGAGAGACATATGTGTATATATTTTTATTGTTTAGTATTAATTCAAGTGGTCTGACAAAAGATCTATGATCAAATTTGTTTTTAGTAGTACACTCAAAGGTGTTAACAAGTTTATTATTATCATCATGAAAGTTGCAACTCAATTTGCAAATATAAGTGAAGTATAATTCAGTAGCACATGTACTTAACAAGTGTTGTGGTAAACCAAACATATGTGTAAAATCATGCTCATATGTAGGAAATTGTAACCTAGCTACCCAAGGTAATACAATGTTTAATTTGTCCACTTTATCACATGTAATACATATTTGATCCACCATAAAAAAATTATTCATGTTATAGTCACCAACCAAATTGAAAGTGAAACAAGTAGCATATGTGCTAGAATTGACATATGAAATTTCAGCAAGCCTATTCATAGCACATTGCACATTAATTGGTTCATTTAACGTGATGGAATACACAATATTATTAGGTGGTATTTTAGCAAGCACTTCCTTATGTGTAATCAATACCACATGCTCAAAATTCGAAATTAACAAATTATCACATGATGGTGAACTATATATGCTTGTTAACTAACAAGAATCAACTAGCAAATTAGTAGACTCACACAATTTAGTACTTGAATTTTGTAGCTCCAAATTAGCACCTATATCAATGACATCCTTCTCAGATTTAGTAGGTACCAATTCATCTATCTCAAGTGGTGATGCAGGTTGTACTTGATGTGGCTCCCTTTCTTCAAAAGTAACCTGCATATCATAAGAAACAACACTAGGAGTAGACATGATTACATTAGTAGAAACAACCTCACATGCCTTCTCATCCTCGACAAATCCCATAACTGAACGCTCAAGTCTTTGCATCTCAAGTTTTTCAAGTCTTTGCTTTTCAAGCATTTGAGCATAAATTAAGGGTTGATGTCTAACTCTTTGAAATTTTGTAAGCCATTCATTTATTATCCAATTTTTCTTATTTTTCCAAAAGAATTGTAAATCAGGATAATGGCTGTCAAAATTAACTCTATATTTAGTGCACCATTGTTGTCCCAACAAAAGATGAGAACAAATAATATCTCTAGGCATCACATGACATAAAATTTTCTCCTTATGGCCATGAATGGTTAAAGGAACAAAAACTATGTGAGTGATAATAAGTTCATCATCATATGTAGGTAACTTAAATGGATCACATGTGTGTAGAACCAGCTGCAATTCTTCAACAACCTCAAGGCTAAGAAAATTATACCGTGTACCTTTATCAAGGGTAATAGCAACCTTGCTTTCCTTGATGTCTGCTGTGAAGTGGAATAAATCTTTTGCTGGAATCCCACTAGCATCCTCCTTCCAAAACGTAGCACTGCAAGCATCAACACTAGGAAAACCCATTGATTAATTTGTTAGTGAAACAAAATAACAATAGGCTGTGGTGTTCACTCACAACTCACTCAAAACCAGCAAAGAAGATGTATCTCACCGTTCCAAAGTGAATAGGATTTACTTACCAACAAGTATCAATGAAAATTTACCAAGTGTGAGAAGAGAATAACCAGGATATGATAGTATCACAAAGACAAACAGGGTATTTGGTGGGGCTTGGTGGGGAATCCTACCAACACCAAAATAACAACTCCAATGCACTGTCTAATGTGATGAAAAACACTAAAGGAACACACTCACACTGGGAGACAAATGTGGCTTAGCAATTATATGGAAGAGATATTGAAAGCACTGGAAAGACACAAGCAAATACTCTAAGAAAACAAGCATAAGATTGCTCAAATATGTCCACAAAAATATCCAAGATATGATAAGCTTCCACTAGTGATAGTATGTCTCAGCCTCTTTTTGCTTTTTCTCTTTCTATTATTTTTTTATACTTTTTCCAATGGCCTTTGAATCAACTAGGAGCAATATGTAATGGAAAACAGAAAATATGGATAAAATTGATCAAATTGAGCAGCCTGCAGAGCAATTAAACATCTAGTCTTATGGGTTTTGGTACCTAATATTTGCTGTAGAAAGGCAGTGGCTAAGGCTAAACAAAGATCAGCACAGAATTCCTAGAGAAAAAAACAGGAGAAAAACAAGTTATAGCCGCACACAGTAGAGAAGTACTAGTCGAAATCGCGGGGGATGTGCGCCTGGTAGCTGCTCATAGTCCAACACGGGACAGGATGCGCGTAGGGCAACGCGTTTAACGATCGGTGTCAGTCAGGTGGAAACAACAGAGTTGGTACTATTTTGGCGCGGAACGGAAGCCTAGAAGCTGTCGGATTTTTTTTTCGACACGGGAACCTGCTGGCGCGGAGTCCAACCAGGACTGGGATGCACGCAGCCCCACGCGTTTTCAGCGCGGCGGTATTGACGCGGTTTGCGCGTGGCCAGTGGTCGGTAGTGGATCACGCCAAAACGCGTGCGTGGGTGGGTGGGACCAGGTGTTTGCTCGGAATATGAGGGTTGGCCGGTAGCGGAAAAAGAGGCGCGCGGTGTATGCTGTTGCTGCTTTGGCCGGTAGCGCCTGGATTTGTTTGGCGCTTGGATTGCTGTGCGTGGCAGTGAAAAACGCGCGAGGCGGCGATCTATTGGCTCCGCGTGCTGGGTGACGTGGTGTGCTATGCGAGTTTTGTCGGGAAGCGCGCGGTAGCGGCGGTTCCGACACGGATGCAATGATTGTCGGTTGGGAAGCTACGTGGTTAGCAATTGATGCAAGGAACAACTCAGCGCACATAGGAAATAAGACGCCGAGTGCGAGGGAAGGCGCACAGTAGCTATTTTTTGTTGGAATTTTCGGTAGAGATCTAGACAAAAGATGAACACTCAGAACCCCAACCCTAATAGACAACAACTAAAAACAAAAAAAAATAGATACGCAAATCAACAATAAACAACAATTAGAGTAGCAATTTGGTGTCGATCTAGGCTCTGGCAAAACTAAACAACTATTTTTGTATGGCTTTTTCTGGATAGGAATAAAAATAACTAAAACTAGGGATAAATTTGCTCACCGAGTAAACCTGAGAATCTGATACCAAGATGATATGGGGTGGCCCGATCTTCTCGTTGAGCTTCTCTCTTTTTGTGGACTTTCTGGATTTTGTGATAACTAGTGCTACACTGAGACCTCTCACTTGGATGACCCCCGTTGCCAATGCAACAACAATCAATCCCTTTGGATATTCTCAACTACACACTCTTGCACACGCAATCAAAGATCACGAGTGGTCCTGTATCCCCCTATTCCCAATGGAATAACAAGATATCACACAACTTTGCAAGGGTAAACTTCAAGATGAATGCTTAGCAGCAATACAATCTAGAGGCTAGGGTTTCATTGGTTTTGGTTTAAACTTGTTCTAGTCTATTTCACACGCAGATGGTATGATATGGACATAATAGAGGTCCATGAAGATTATTTATGCTTGAATTGGAAGGAAATACTAAGTCTCACGGATGATTATTTAAAGGTGAATTCTTTCTTATTATTAAATATTGTTTGTGGTTATAAGAATGTTATACTACCTAAGCTATGTTATTATTCATTAGCAGGGTTATTAATAACACAAACATGGATGGAGGATGATCTCAAGATGAGGAGGAAAACAATAAGGTGGCTGATGGAAAACAAGCTTACAAGTGTTGATAAACAATCAAGCCATGGTGGAAACAATTATTATTCATCAAGACATGGGGATAGGTGCCTCCACCAAGTCAAATGCACCATAGAAATCCTATTTTCGAATAGGTATGGCTTGTATGCCATATTGGGCCGAATCCATGATGTGTGGGTCGGTTTGTATCCATCTTTGTGTCCAATTAGGAGTCCTAGTCCAATAGGAATAGGGTGTTTGCGCAAGGGGTTCCTTTGTGGCCGCACCACCCCCTCTCTTATACCCCTCCTGCGAGTTGAGGTAGGGGAGACCAAGTTTAAGATAAACCCTAGCTATTCTAGATTGAACCATGTTCATCTGAAAGTTATCAACCACCATGTTCGTATCGATAGGGTGGTGTTACCATTGCAAAGCTGCGTGATATCTTGTTATTCCATCTGGGAATAAGGGGATACAGGACCACTCGTGATCTTTGATTGCGTGTGCAAGAGTGTGTAGTTGAGAATATCCAAAGGGATTGGTAGTTGTTGCATTGGCAACGAGGATCATCCAAGTGAGAGGTCTCAGTGTAGCACTAGTTATCACAAAATCCAGAAAACCACAAAAAGAGAGAGATAGTTCATCGAGAAGATCGGGCCACCCCTTATCATGGTAGCTATATATGAGGGAGGGGATGTTTTCCCACGAATTTTACCTATTCCTACTCGTTTGGACTCCTCCAACTCGGATACAAACTGACCCAACATGGGTGCAGCCAATTGGACTCTATATGGAAACTGGCAGAAAACTATTCGTGGGTTGTTTCGGTCACCACGGATTGCACTAGTCGAATTTCTTGATGGGGCCGGATCCATTGAAAACCCCTTCAGATTTCCTAATCGGATTATGCTCGTTTGCTGTATTTGGAGCCCGTATGAAGAATCCATGACTATTTCAAATTCGGGACTCCTGCCAGTCGGAACTGAAACATTATTTCCTTGTTGTTGTTTTCCATGCCTCCTTCCTTTGCTCCTTGCTTCCTCTTCTCCATCCATGTTTTTGTTATTAATAAACCTAATAATACATAAATTCATAGGCTTAGGTAGTATAAGATTCTCATAAACACAAACATTATTTATTACTAGGAAAGAATTCACCTTATAATAAACATCAGTGAGGCTCAATATTTCCTTCCAACTCAAGCATGAATAAACCTCATGGACCTCTATTATGTCCCTATCACTAGGACCAAGGGTAGCCAGAACCCGAATCAGAGCAAGAACAACCCTCAGAACCAGAACAATAACAAGCGCAAAAACGGGGAAGGAACCTCAGATCTAGTGGCAAATACAAATACATGTTACAGAAACCAATGTCAGGGCAACAGTTTCAGATAAAATCAAAATTTTCGACCAAACAGCTTTGCACAGGCCCACCAGGCTTTGAAAGGACCTTGTCCCCGACACAGGAAAAACGGAAAGTTAGCAAATCATTCTTGGGAAAACTTCTTCATTATGCAGGGTTTCAGGCCTAGTGGAAATAATAACCATGGACCAGGAAACAATGGAGGAGGCAATCCAGGTAACATGGGAGGTGGACATCTAGGACGTGGCAATTCTGGACCTGGAAATCATAATCCGGGTCACCATGGTCAAGGTAACCAGGGAACTAACCAAGGTGGCGGTCACCAAGGAGGAAATTATGTTTTCAAACAAATATGAAGTAGTTAAGCTCGGGCCAATATCATATATTTACTACCATCTCACGCAGGAGAGAACGAAAGGTGCAGAAACGTGCAGTCAATACGGTAGCTCCTGCTGTCCCTAGCTGGATCAATTGGTCAGAACAACCCATAACGTCGAGTCGGGCAGACCATCCTCCACGAGTTGATAATCCAGGAGGCGTGGCTCTGGTTGTGGCTCCACAAGTTGGAGGATATAAGTTACACAAAGTATTGATGGATGTAGGAAGCAGTATAAACATACTTTACTATGATACGGTCAAGAGGATGAACCTGCAGGAGATACAACTTCAACCATCATCAACTGTGCTTCATGGGATCGTACCTGGTAAGTCCGCACAACCTATTGGGAAAATATATCTTGAAGTTTCTTTTGGAGTATTTGAAAATTACAGGACAGAGATGTTAGCATTTGAAGTGGTCAAATTCAAAATTCCTTACCATGCTTTATTTGGACGGCCAGCTTATGGCAAGTTTATGGCAAGACCTTGCTACATTTACCTCAAGCTGAAGATGCCAGGTAACCATGGAAACATCAATGTCAACGGTGATAGAGACATAGCTTTAGAGTGTGAGGAGGTGATGCAACATACACAGAGATTGCTTGTGCGGAAGAGGAGTTTAAATTGTATAAACTGCAAGTTGATCCAGAGGACATGACCTCACTCAAGAAACCATCAGCCGACTCCAAGTTAAAATTTAAGTCTACTCAAGACACCAAGCTGGTGGACTTTACCCCCCGTGACTCATCTAAGAAGTTCAGCGTGGGGCTCACATGACGGAAAAATAGGAAAGCGTGCTCATCAAGTTCCTCCGTGAGAATTGGGACATCTTCGCATGGAAACCTTCTGATATGCCAGGTATTCCAAGGGAACTTGCTGAGCACAGTTTGAGTGTGGATCCTAACCTGAAACCTATTCGTCGGTTCCTCCGTCGTTTCAATGATGAGAGAAGGAAAGCAATTGGAGAGGAGATAGCTAGGCTTCTCGCAGCAGGGTTCATAGTAGAAGTGTTACACCCAAAGTGGTTAGCCAATCCAGTTCTCGTCCTAAAGAAGAACGAAACATGGAGAATGTGTATAGATTACACAAATTTGAACAAAGCATGTCCTAAAGATCTGTTCGCCTTACCCCGTATCGATCATATTATAGAATCTACGGTTGGTTGCGAATTACTATGTTTCCTGGATGCTTACTCAGGTTATCATCAAATCAAAATGAAGGAAGAGAATCAAGAGAAGAACTCATTCATTACACCCTTTGGAGCATTCTGTTATACGTCAATGCCCTTCGGACTGAAAAATGCAGGAGCAACTTATCAAAGGTGTATCCAGAATTGTTTGGAAAGCTATATCGGACGAAATGTGCACACTTATGTGGATGACATAGTGATCCGGACGTAATGCCCTTCGGCTTGATTTGATACAAAACAATAAATATGTATACATACATGTCTCTCCTTTTGATCATGATTTTATGAGCTTCACTTATATTTGCAATTATGATTGCTATTTTATGACATGCTCTGACAATTATGTGATATTTAAATACAAATTTCGTGGTCACATGTCATATGGACATTTTTATGATATGATAACAACTAATGCACCCCATTATAGATACATATATTGTGCATACACGTTGTTCTTTTTGTTTCTTCCATGTTCAGTTTACCACAAGCCGTTGACGTCTTGTCTTGAACAAAGGGAGGATGATCAGGATATAATAGGGGTCCATGGTGAATGTACATGCTTGAGTTGGAAGGAAATATTGAGCCTCACTGATGATTATTATAAGGTGAATTCTTTCCTATTAATAAATATTGTTCGTGTTTATAAGAATGTTATACTACCTAAGCTATTGCATTATGTATTAGCAGGGTTATTGATAACACAAACATGAATGGAGGAAGACCTCAAGGCATACTGGAAAACAAGATGGAGATGTTGGGAAACAAGAGTACAAATAGTAAAAACAATTATTCCAGTGATGAAAGCAAATGTGCAAGTGTGGAAAAAAACTCCAGGAATGTTCTTCCACACTAAGGAATGGTGAAAACAAGAGGAGGGTGCCTCGTTGAAGATCAATGCGCCATATAGAAAGTCCTAATTCAATTGGGCATGGCATGTATGCCATAATGGCCGAACCTCCTAAAGTTGGGTCGGTTTGTATCGCTTCCTAGTCCAAGTAGGAGTCCTAGTAGAGTCCTCCTAGTCCAAGTAGGAGTCCTGGTTGAGTCCTAGTCCTAGTAGGAGAGGTGCTTGTGCAAGGAGCACCTATATATACTCCCCACCTACGTTTGGAAGAGCGAGAACAAGTTTAAACCAAAAACCACAAGCCTCTAGATTGTCTTGCTATAAGCATTCATCTGGAAGCCTATTACCATTGCAAAGTTGCGTGATATCTTGTTATTCCATTGGGAATAGGGGGATACATGACCACTTGTGATCTTTGATTACTTGTGCAAGAGTGTGTAGTTGAGAATATCCAAAGGGCTTGATTGTTGTTGCATCTGCCAACAGGGGTCAGCCAAGTGAGAGGTCTCAGTGTAGCACTAGTGACGAAGGGGTGGATCCTAGGCCTGTTGGGCGAGCCTACCCGGTCTCAGGCCCACGGCCCAAGCTCTAAAGGAGGCGTCATGGATTACTCTAGAAGGCCCAATTGAAGCCCACCCGCAAAGCCTTGCGGGTCAAGTTAGGAAACTTGTAACCGACTCTTGGTTAGGGTTCAAGTCCTCCCCGGGTACGGTTTGAGACCGGGCCACCTATATAAGCCCAGGAGAACCACAGGAGAGCGACAAAGCAATACCGCACCATCAAGCCTTGAGATCGAGATCATACTCTCGACTTGAGCAACCCCCCATTGTAACCGATCTATTCGTTAATACAGATCGACAGAGGCAGGAGTAAGGGTTTTACCTCTACGAGGGCCCCGAACCTGGGTAAATCGTGCCCCCTGTCTAGCCGATGATTGTCACCAGCGCCTACGCGTTCTTCTAATCGAAACCCTATGGGTTCACCCAAGGGACTTGTTGAGATGCAGATTCAACAATTGGCGCCGTCTGTGGGAAAGGCGGGCGCTGGATCTCCGGCATCTTCGGCTTCATCGACAACCAACTCACACTGGAACCCCAGGACTTCGACTCCAACCAATCCGATCCGAATCGGGTCGGTCATCGTCCCCCCTCACTCGCCGGAATCGCGCCCGGTATTTAGCGACTTGGAGAAGAGCATCACGCTGACGTTCGGAAGCTTCCAGTTCTACACCAACAAAGACGGAATTCTACGCATCCCCGAGAAAATCGATCCCGAACGATCGGAATCTGGGTCAATCTCTGGCCCAGAAGCTGTCGACTCACGACCCCGCTACGCGGATTGCGACTTGGCGAAAAGAGGCAAATCTGTCCGCCTCAACACCGGCAACTTCCATACCCTCTCTACAGAGGAACCTTCCTGGGTCAGGAAAGCCTGCCTAACTGCGCGTAGGACTCGCGAGCCACATCTTGCTCAAGTCTGCATGGCAGGATCAGGAGCCCCACCCTAAGAAACTGAAAACTGCGCAAAGGAACGCGCTACCATCGGCGTCTCTCGAGCCGCTAGAAATCGGGCAAAGGAGGCCATCCGCACAAGCACACCACTGGAACTCGAAGCTCCTCACGAAGACATGACCGCCTACCACTATCATCTAGTGAGAGCGGCTACCGCAATAAAGGAAGCTCGGACAGACCTAGTCGAGCGAAAGAAACTAGCGGATGCGTCGCGCCAGCGCCGAGCTGCATTATCCATGACACCTTCTGTCGGGAACCGCCCTCCAAAGAAAGGATACGTCTCAAAAACCGCGACCATGGACGACGAGTCCTTGAGCGGAATCAGCAAATCACTTATGCGCGTCGACGAGGATGGAAACATCCATACGCAAACTCCTGCAGCCGCGATGCTAGCTGCAGCCAACTACATGCAGATAAATGAACCAGGGGCAAACGACCCCCATGCAGAACAATACAAGCAAGTACAGAAAGGATTAGGCATGGCAGCCGTAAAACTCGCCTCCTATGATCGCAGGAAATAAGCCGCACATAAGGACAAGGAAGCACCCCGTGGACACAGGGGCACATCACCTGGAAAGGAAAAAATTCACCTCATCGCGCACGAGGGAAAGAACCTCGACGACGTGGAGATAGCCCGAGTGGCAGCGATAGCAGCCCGAGGGATCGAGACTGTAGCCGCAGCCCGCGAAGAGGTCGAGATCGCAGCCCACGGAGAGATCGCAGCCCGCGAAGGGATTGCGACAGCAGCCGCTCGCGACATCGCAACATGGAGCCGAGGGGAGACATCAACCGTGTCAAACCCGGGTACAACGCGCGATCATACATCGCCCAGCGCAAGGTTGATAAAGGTCGAGCGGCCAGGAACCGCGCGCGTTCCCCATCTACATCCTCCGACGATGAAGTCTGCAGAGCCTTATGCTTTGCCCGCAGCATCCGCGAGGCACCGCTACCCAAGAGATTTAAGCTATCCACGGAAGTGCAGAAATACGATGGTTCGCAAGAGCCACAAGCCTGGTTGTCAGATTACCTCACGGCAGTAAAATGCCAACGTGGAAACAAAAACACAGCTATGCAGTACCTTAACCTGCATCTAGTCGGCGCTGCGCGCAGCTGGCTCGAAGGAAGGCCGAAGGCATGCTACAGATCTTGGGACGATCTAAACCTCGATTTCTGCAAAAATTTCCAAGCAACATACAATAGTCCGGCGACCATCGAGGAATTACGAGCTTGCAAGCAGAAAAGTGGCGAATCTACTCGCGAATATATTCAGCGATGGACCACACTCAGGAACACAGCGGGAAACATATCAGAAGAAGTAGTGGTTGAAGCGTTCGCCAAAGGAGCACGACAAACCTCTTTCAGGGAATAACTGGGGCGACTCGCACCCAAAACCATGGGAAAACTGATGGCCATAGCCGACAGATGGGAAAACGGTGAAGACGCGGTGCGAAATGAGAAAGCCTCATCGCTAGCACGCGAAGACGATCGCCATAGTCGAAAGAAAAGGAGAAAGCATTACGACCGCGATGATCGAGAAGAACTGGTGGCAGCAGAGTTCACAAGAAATCGCGATAGTGGATATCACGGAAATCGCGAGTGGAAGCCAAAGCCAGAAGACAAAACCCCCGAGGAGGACCTCGACGGTTACTGCACGCTACATCTATTTACAGATAAGCGCACTGGCAAAACTAAGGCAACACGCCTTCTCAAGGATTGCCGAAAGTTCCTTGATATCCATGAAGCCTTCTCGAAGAAAAATAGAGCAACAGTCAATCAGGTGTACCCGCAGCTCCCTAGAGAAGGAGCTCAAGGATTTCACCAGCCGCACGCCCTGCCCCCAGTAGGAAATCAAAACACGGTGCTAGATGCGCTACCAGCGCCACCCACCCCAAACCAGCGGGACTCTTAGGCATGATACAAAAAGTATGTCCATCACGCAGGGTTCAAAAGACAAACACACGACAATTATGCATGGCTGTGCAAACCCCACCTACGAAGCCCGAGTACCTGAAGATGGCGGATCAACCAATAACTTTCTCCAAGGAAGACCACCCCCCACGAGTCTATCGACTAGGACATGTCGCGCTAGTCATACAAGCGCAAATTGGCAACTACGAGCTGGCTCGCGTGTTCATGGACGGGGGCAGCGGCATCAACATCATCTACGTAGAGACACTCCGTCGCATGAACAGGAATTTGGACGGACTCGCGGAATCGGAGACATCCTTCCACGGGATAGTTCCAGGAAAAGCAATCCGTCCACTCGGAACAATCAACCTGGAGGTGGTGCTAGGCAACCGAAGCAATTACAGGCGAGAATTTATTGATTTCGAAGTAGTCGATTGGCCCTCACAGTACCACACCATTCTTGGTCGAACAACGTTCGCCCGATTCATGGCAGTACTGCACTATGCATACCTGAAGCTTAAGCTGCCTGGGGAACATGGCACAATCACAACCGACGAGGATTTCCAAAAATCCAATAAATGCGACGTCGACTTCAACGAGATCGCCAAATCCTTCAGGATGCAGGAAGAACTTGACGAGATAGCAAAAACCACGGATCACTCTGTGATGCCTCTCACCAAGAAGAACGCCCCAGAGCTCGAGTTGAACACAAATAGCGGTACCCGCAAGCATCAAGTGCACCCGACGAATTTCGCGAAGATGGCGATGGTGTCCACCACCCTCTCGTCAGCATAGGAAGGCGCGCTCGTCGAACTCCTCCGTGAGTACTGGGAAATTTTCGCCTGGCAGCCTTCAGATATGCCAGGGATACCCAGGGAGTTCGCCGAGCACTCACTCGAAGTCTCCAAAGACGCCAAGCCTATCAAGCAGACCACCCGAAGGTTCTCAAAGCCCAAACAAAAAGCGCTCGGAGAAGAAGTAAACAGACTACTCGCAGCAAAATTCATTCGCGAGATAAAAATTTCCACCTGGTTAGCAAGCCCGATGCTGGTCCCGAAGAAGAATACTGACATCCTTCGCGTGTGCATCGACTACACGTCGTTGAATAAGCACTACCCCGAGGATAACTTTCCCCTGCCACGGATCGACCAGATCGTGGACTCTACAGCAGGCTGCCAACACCTCTCCTTCTTGGACGCCTATCACACCCCACGGTGTTTACTGCTACACGACAATGCCCTTCGGGCTAAAGAATGCAGGCGCAACATATCAGCGCTGCATGCAAAAAATGCCTCGCCAAGCTCATTGGAAAGAACGTACAAGTGTACGTTGACGACATCGTCATCAAGAATCGAGTAGAGGATACGCTCCTCGATGATATCAGAGAAACATTCGACGCATTGAACGCATACCGAATCAAGCTCAACCCCACAGGACAACTCTCAGGTACCTGGTCTCTACTCGAGGGATTGAAGCCAACCTGTAGAAAATCCAAGCAATCCTGACAATAAAGGAGCCAACCAATCTCCGCGGTGTGCAGCAGCTCGCATGACGACTAGCCGCCCATTGCAGATTCATTGCAAGGCTAGGCGAGCAAGCATTGACTTTCTACAAGTTACTGAAGAAAATGGATAAGTTCGAGTGGACACCCAAAGCACAGAAAGCATTCGGGGACCTCAAGCGAGCATTACAGAGCAGGCGCATCCTGGCAACACCGCAAGAACGGGAGCCACTGTATCTGTATCTAGCCGCAACAAATCAGGTCATTAGCACAGCAATTGTGGTCGAACGGCCGGAAGACGGCAAGGCGTATGGTATCCAAAGGCCAATATATTATATCAGCGAGGTGCTTTCTCCTTGCAAACAGCGATATCCCCATTACCAGAAGCTCGCGTACGGTGTGGTGCTCACAGCCCGAAAACTCAAGCATTACTTCCAGGAACACACCGTCACGGTGGTAAACGACGCGTCACTCTGTACTATCACGAATAACCCAATGGCATCCGGAAGAATTGCAAAGTGGAGTATCGAGCTCGGTGCCATGGACATCATATATGCGGATCGCAAATCTATCAAATCACAAGTACTCGTGGAGTTCCTAAGCAAGTGGACAGAACTACAAACGCCAGGCCCTCCAGAGTATACAAGCAACTAGATAATGTATTGCGATGGGTCGAAGATAAACGAAGGAGCTGGAGCCGGGGTAGTCCTGGTATCCCCCAGAGGTGAAAAGTTGCAGTACGTCCTGCGATTGGATTTTCCACCTGACGACCCGACATCAAACAATGACGTAGAGTACGAGGGCCTCTTCCATGGCATGAAGATGGCGATTGCCTATGGAGCCACCCGACTAATGATCTATGGAGATTCAAACCTCATAGTAAAGCAGACAATGAAAGAGTGCGACGCCATCGCTGATAAGGGGTGGCCCAATCTTCTCAGTGAACTCACAGACAACTCCAGTATGATAACTAGTGCGCCACTAAGAACTCTCCCGGCTGATCCCTGATGCGAATGCAAAAGATAGCAACCCCAAGGATATTCTCAACTCCACACTCTTGCACAAGTAATCCACCGACTACAAGTGGTCCTGTACCGTCTTATTCCCAGTGGAACAGCAGGTAACACGTAAATTTTGCAGATGAACTTCCAGATGAAAGGCTTACAAGCAGTTTCAATCTAGAGGTCTAGGGTTTATGTTTTAACATAGTCTCCTCAACCACACGCAGGTGGGACACATATATAGGTGGAGGGGTGCGGCCACAAGGCTCCCTTGCGCAAGAAGCCCTCCCCTACTAGGACTAGGACTCCTACTAGGACTAGGACTCACAATTATGGATACAAACCGATTCCATACACAAGGAATTCAGCCACATTGGTATGGAAACCAAACCTAACACTACTAGAATTACTATGGCGCATTGATCTTCTATGTGGGCGCCCTCCTCTTGTATTTGTCCATCTATGAGTGTGGAATAACATAATGGCATTGTTTTCCACACTTAGTGCATTTGACCTTGTGGAGGCACCATCCCCTTGTCATGATAACAATTGTTATTTGTTGTTTTCACCATGCTAGCACTTGTTTTCCATCTCCTCTTGTAGTCCTCCTTCATCCATGTGTATCTCCTCTCCATGATCTCCATTCATGTTTGTGTTATCAATAAACCTGAGAATACATACATGCAATGATTTAGGTAGTATAAAGTTCTCACAATTATAAGCATTATACTCAAGTAGGAGTGAATTCACCTGTTGTTGTAATAGCTTGGTTCTTGATCTTGTCATTGGACCAATCCTCACTTCATTTGCTTTTATAGGAACATCCTCATGTGTAACAATAGGTGAAGAGCTAGGGATGTCCTCATCATCCTCCCCCTCTTGAAAAGGCATCGACCTCGATGCTAAATCATCTCCATGGTAAGGTGTCAAATCAGCCACATTAAAAGAATTACTAACACCAAACTCATCAATTGGGAGGTCAATCTTGTATGCATTATCATTGATCCTTGAAATAACTTTGTAAGGACCAGCTCCTCTAGGCATCAACTTGGACTTTCTCAATGTGGGAAATCTATCTTTTCTAAAGTGCACCCACACCATATCTCCTGGCCGAAATATAAGCTCCTTCCTCTTCTTGTTTACTGTTTCAGCCACATGTTTTCCTTTCTTCTCAATTGCTTCTTTTGTTTTCTCATGAATCTTCTTCACAAAATCAGCCCTCTTTGATGCCTCCATATTAACTCTCTCATGTAAAGGAAGTGGTAATAAATCAAGAGGAGTAATAGGCTTGAAACCATACACCACCTCAAAAGGACATAATTGAGTAGTTGAATGCACAGCTCTATTGTATGCAAATTCCACATGGGGCAAACACTCCTCCCACTCCTTCAAATTCTTCTTGATCATACCTCTTAGCAATGTGGACAATGTTCTATTAACCACCTCGGTTTGTCCATCAGTTTGGGGGGTGGCAAGTAGTAGAAAATAATAGCTTAGTGCCAAGCTTACCCCAAAGTGTCTTCCAAAAGTAGCTCATGAACTTGACATCTCTATCTGAAACTATAGTCCTTGGAACTCCATGCAATCTCACAATCTCTCTAAAGAACAAATTGGCAATGTGAGAAGCATCATCACTCTTGTGGCATGGAATAAAATGAGCCATCTTTGAAAATCTATCCACAACCACAAAGATAGAATCATGTCCTATTTTTTGTTCTTGGCAATCCCAACACGAAATCCATGCTAATATCTTCCCATGGTGTACTTGGTGATGGCAATGGTGTATATAATCCATGGGGCTTCAATTTTGATTTGGATTTGTTGCAAGTAATGCATCTTTGCACCAATCTATACACATCTCTTCTCATATGTGCCCAATAGAAATTTTCTGCCAACATCAACAATGTTTTCTCTCTTCCAAAGTGTCCCATCAATCCTCCACTATGAGATTCCTGGATCAAAAATAAACGCAAAGAACACTCGGGAATACACAATTTGTTAGCTCTAAACAAGTACCCATCATGTATATGAAATTTTTCCCATGCTTTAGTATTAACACATTTATTAAATGGCATAGAAAATTCATTATCTTCATCATATAAATCTCTAATACCCTCCAAACCCGAAACCTTGATTTCTAAATTTGAGAGTAACATATTTTTCCTTGACAAAGCATCAGCAACTACATTATCCAATCCCTTTTTATGTTTTATGATGTATGGAAAAGATTCAATGAACTCAACCCACTTAGCATGTCTCTTATTTAAATTATTTTGGCACTTTAAAAATTTCAATGCTTCATGATCACTATGTATAATAAATTCTTTAGGCCACAAATAATGTTTCCATACCTCTAAAACTCTCACAAGTGCATATAATTCCTTATCATAAACAGAATAATTCAATTGTGCACCATTCAATTTTTCAGAAAAATAGGCAATAGGTTTATTTTCTTGCATGAGCACACCTCCAATACCTATGCCACTAGCATCACATTCAATCTCAAATTGTTTATCAAAATTTGGAAGCATAAGTAATGGGGCCGAAATCAATTTCTCTTTCAAAGTATCAAAAGCAATGTCTTGAGAAACACCCCATTGAAAATTAACACCCTTTTTAGTTAGATCATTTAAAGGGGCAGCAATTGTACTAAAATTAGGCACAAATCTTCTATAGAAACTAGCAAGCCCATTAAAACTTCTAACTTGACTCACATTAGTGGGAATTGGCCAATTTCGAATAGCTTCAATTTTAGATTGATCAACCTCAATTCCATGCTTAGAAACAACATAACCAAGAAATATAACCTTATCTTTGCAAAAAGTGCACTTCTCAAGATTACCATACAATTTATTAGTTCTTAGCACTTGCAAAACTTGTCTAATATGATCCATGTGGTCATGTTCATTGTGGCTATATATGAGAATATCATCAAAATAAACTACCACAAATCTACCAATAAAGTCTCTCAAAATATGATTCATTAATCTCATGAAAGTACTAGGTGCATTAGTTAAACCAAAGGGCATTACTAACAACTCATATAAACCAAATTTTGTCTTAAAAGCAGTTTTCCATTCATCTCCCTCTTTCATTCTTATTTGATGGTATCCACTACGCAAATCAATTTTAGAGAAAAGAGTAGCACCACTTAATTCATCTAACATGTCATCTAAACGTGGTATAGGATGACGATAACGAATAGTGATGTTATTAATTGCTCTACAATCTACACACATGCGCCAAGTACCATCTTTCTTAGGAACCAAAATAACGGGAACGACACAAGGAGAAAGACTAACCCGAATATAACCTTTGTCCAATAGTTCTTGTACTTGCTTTTGGATCTCCTTTGTTTCTTGTGGATTGGTTCTATAAGGGGCTCGGTTTGGGAGAGATGCTCCCGGGATCAAATCAATTTGATGTTCAATTCCTCTCAATGGTGGCAATCCCGAGGGCACATCTTGTGGAAAAACATCCTCAAAGTCCTGCAAAACATTAGAAACACCAAGAGGAATAGGGGTCATGTCATTAGAAACCAAAATCTCTCCCTTGTGAATAAGCACAATAGGGACTAGTGAAGGATCATCCTTAAATTCCCTCAAATCCTCTTTAGTGGCTAACATGCATAATAGGTTCTCTCTCTTTTTACCACTCGAATTGGTTTTGCTATCACTCCCCATGGCTTGTATTTTTGGTGTTCCCTCATCCCTCTCTCTCTCTTTTTCCACTTTCATAGCAATTTTGGATTGGGACTCATTTACAATTTGTTGTGGAGTCATAGGCCTCAAAATAATAGTCCTCCCATGATGATTCAACTCATAAGTATTAGCTCTTCCTTCATGCTTCACACTTCTACCAAATTGCCAAGGTCTTCCCAATAATAGGTGACACACTGTCATAGGAACCACATCAAACTCAGTAGCATCCTTGTAAGGTCCAATCTGAAACTCCACTCTCACCATATGAGATACCTTCATTTGTCCCGTGCTACTCAACCATTGTATATGATAAGGGCTCGGATGTGGTAAGTATTTTAGGTTCAACTTGGCACATAAATCCTTGCTTGCCAAGTTTCTACAACTCCCTCCATCAATAATTACTTTGCAAGCCATGTTGGGACCAATAACAGCCTTTGTTTGAAATAGATTGCACCTTTGATTTTCAGGACTAGGCACCACACTCAATGAATTTTGGGTGCAAACAATAGAAGGCATAGTAGTAGCATAAGCATCCAAAGGAGAATCACTCAAATATCCATCATCATCATCAAGATCATTGGGATCAACATCATCACCTGTCTCATACTCATTGTTCTCATTGATAATCATCACTTTTGAATTTGGACAATCCCTCTTGAAGTGCCCTTTGCCTCCACATGTGTGGCATGTAATATCTCTATTCCTTGTAGTAGGAGCACTAGAACCCGAGGCACTTGTTGTTGGTTGTGATGTTTTCCTTGTATTAGCCACACTAGGCTCGGTTTTGGATGATGGAGCACCTCGAAAACTTGATGATGGAGGTGGTGGTGGTGGCACACTAGGAGTAGTAGATGATCTCAATGGGAATCTACTCCTTGTTCTAGCTGAATTTTGTGCTTCCTCAAGTAGATGTGATTCGGCCTCCCTAGCATGATGGAGCAAGTCATGCATATTAGTATATTGATAGTGCCTCACAATGCCCTTGATTTTGTAATGTAAACCTGAAAGGAATCTTTGCATTGTTTGCTCTTCTTGCTCTACCACACGGCCTCTTTGCATAATTAGCTCCATCTCTTGATAATAAGCATCAACTGTCTTGAGACCTTGCTTCAATTGTTGTAATTGGTCAAATTGTTGCCTTATGTAATTGGGTGGTACAAATCTTTCCCTCATGAGCCTCTTCATGGTGTTCCAAGTAGCAATGGGTAACTCACCATCATTATGTCTCTTTCTCACTAAATTGTCCCACCATCTAAGAGCATATCCATCAAACTCAGAAGATGCCAATTTGATCTTTCTATCCTCATTATAATCATGCAATCTCCATAGCTTCTCAATTTTCAACTCCCATAGCAAGAATTCTTCCACATCCATAGTATCAAAGCTGAAAGATGGAATAGAAAATTTGGGCTTACCCAATATATCTTCTCTATTGTGATATGGACATAATAGAGGTCCATAAGAGTCATTTATGCTTGAGTTGGAAGGAAATACTAAGCCTCACTGATGTTCATTATAAGGTGAATTCTTTCCTAGTGATAAATAATGTTTGTGTTTGTGAGAACGTTATACTACCTAAGCCTATGTCAAGCATAAATGACTCTTATGGACCTCTATTATGTCCATATCATATTGTCATTAGCATTGGGCAAAGGCACACGCCTAGCTCGGCCTAGAAAACCTCCTCTTCCTCTTTCTCCTCTAGCTCCACGGCCAAAATTAGGTTCCTCCTCATTATTTGCATCACTATGGACACTAGCATTGGCATCATCAATAAGTGGCAACCGAGTTTGAATTAATCTTTGAAGATCTGTCATGGTATTGTTGATGGCATCAATAGAATCTTGCATTGTTCTCAATTGGGCAGTATTGGTCTTGGCCACTTTATTGGTTTCCTCCACTTTCTTTTCCATGGTAGTAACCATCTCATAGAGGGGATCACAAGCTTCATTAACATATTTCTTGTAGTGTTCCTCATTGTCATCCAATTTTTTTGTCAACACATCACTTAATGCCTCATACTCCCTCCAATTCACTCCCTCGGATTGGTCCTTCTTTTGCTGCACAAGATCACTACTAGAAAGATCCATTAGAAGGTTAGTGAAAATAAAACAAGTATAGGTTGTGGTGCCTCTCACAACTCACTCAAAAATCTAGCAAGACAATAGGATATCTTACCACTCCAAAGTGAATAGAGATACTTACAACAAGTAGAGGCAATTAAAGTGCTTTGGTGTGAAAGAGAGAATACCCAGGTTTTTAAGTCTCACAATGGCAAATAAGGTTATTTAGTGGGGCTTGGTATGGATACCTAACAATCACCAAAGTAACAATCCTATTTGCTGTCTTAGTGAAGATATAAAAATACCCAAGGAAACTCACACAATGGAGACAAATGTGGCAAAGCAATATGTGGATGAATTTTGCAATGCACTAGAAAGTCACTAGCTAGGCTCTTAATTGACAGGCACAAGATTGCTCAATGAAAAACCAAGTGTCACAATGGCAAGCTCAACTAGAAAACAATAGCAATGATATGGCCTTTTGCACTTTGTTCTTTTTCTCTTTTCTCTCTTTTTTTTATACTTTTGCTTTTTCTATTTTTTTCAATGGCCTTACACTAAGCTAGGAGCAACAATTAACCAAATACAAGCGAACACAATGGTGGTGATGCAAAAAAATGAGCATACTGTCAGAGCACAAAATAGCTATACTTGTGGGCAAGTTCCTATTATAATGCTGTAGAAAGGCTGTGGCTAAGGTTCACAAGGTATGGATGTATGAGTCCTAGTGAGAAAACAAGGAAAAACAAAGAAAAACAGAAAAATTCTAGGTGAAAACGAGCTCACGGCAGGAAACAGCACTCACGGCAGAGAAACAGGTGGTTTTTGTACCACGGGAGAGCTCACGGCAGCCAAAACGTTGATTTTTCGTACCGTGGCAGAGAACAACAGCTCACGGCAGCACCTAGCACCTCATGGCAGCAAAAAGCAGCAAAAACGCGCCGCGGCAGAGCGTACGGCAGCGAAACGGCTCTTTTCTGTACCGCGGCAGCGCGCTCGGTCACGTTACATCGATTCGTAAGCGCGTTACGGCGAAAAACGCAGCGCGCGCGGGAAGCAGTCGGCGGCAGCGAAACGGACCGTTTTTTGTGCCGCGGCAGCGCGCGAGGGGTGGATTGGTAAGGAGCGTTACGGTGCGCGCGGGTGGTTTGGTAAGCGTGAGTCGGGGCAATCCGAGTGCAACTCGAGCGCGGCAGCGGTAGGGTTTTGCGGTGGGTTGCGGTGATGGATGAATATGGCAAGTGTGCTGCGGGTATGTGGGGGGGTTTGGGTAACCGTATATGGAGGGGAATCCGAGTGTAGCTAGGGGTGAAAATATGGTAAGTGTTGTGCCGTGGGGTGGGTTACTAGATGGACTCGGATTGGGGGTGGTGGAGGTGATATGGAGCGGATTTTTTTGTTGTTTTTGGATAGAATCTCGGCTAGATGAACAAGAACCCTAAACCTAGCCGAAAAATATGAAACTAAAAACAAGAAAAAGCAACACAAATCTAACACAAAGACAACACTAGTAATTGAAAACTAAGATGATATCTAGGCTATGGCAAGAACTAAAACTATTTTTGTGGGGCAATTTTCTGGATAGGAAATAAAAACACTCAAACTAAAGGGAAATATGATAGCTCACCGAGGCAACCTGTAAATCTGATACCAAGATGATAAGGGGTGGCCCAATCTTCTCAGTGAACTCACAGACAACTCCAGTATGATAACTAGTGCGCCACTAAGAACTCTCCCGGCTGATCCCTGATGCGAATGCAAAAGATAGCAACCCCAAGGATATTCTCAACTCCACACTCTTGCACAAGTAATACACCGACTACAAGTGGTCATGTACCGTCTTATTCCCAGTGGAACAGCAGGTAACACGTAAAGTTTGCAGATGAACTTCCAGATGAAAGGCTTACAAGCAGTTTCAATCTAGAGGTCTAGGGTTTATGTTTTAACGTAGTCTCCTCAACCACACGCAGGTGGGACACATATATAGGTGGAGGGGTGCGGCCACAAGGCTCCCTTGCGCAAGCAACCCTCCCCTACTAGGACTAGGACTCACAATTATGGATACAAACCGATTCCATACACAAGGAATTCGGCCACATTGGTATGGAAACCAAACCTAACACTACTAGAATTACTATGGCGCATTGATCTTCTATGTGGCCTCCCTCCTCTTGTATTTGTCCATCTATGAGTGTGGAATAACATAATGGCATTGTTTTCCACACTTAGTGCATTTGACCTTGCGGAGGCACCATCCCCTTGTCATGATAACAATTGTTATTTGTTGTTTTCACCATGCTAGCACTTGTTTTCCATCTCCTCTTGTAGTCCTCCTTCATCCATGTGTATCTCCTCTCCATGATCTCCATTCATGTTTGTGTTATCAATAAACCTGAGAATACATACATGCAATGATTTAGGTAGTATAAAGTTCTCACAATTATAAGCATTATACTCAAGTAGGAGTGAATTCACCTGTTGTTGTAATAGCTTGGTTCTTGATATTGTCATTGGACCAATCCTCACTTCATTAGCTTTTATAGGAACATCCTCATGTGTAACAATAGGTGAAGAGCTAGGGATGTCCTCATCAATCGCAGAGAACATGGTCGCTTATCGAGACATGTACAACCTACTCGAAGGAAGTTTCCAAGGGTGCGAACTAAAGCACATTGCGTGATCCAGCAACAAAGAAGCAGATAAATTGGCAAACATGGGTTCTACCAACACACCCATACCGCCTGGAATATACTTCGAGAGGATGATCAAGCGCTCAGTCAAGGTCAAAAAATCGGCAGAAGCACCCGCAACAATGGAGAAGGAGGTCAGCCCGCAAACTGCTATGATTGAGCTGACCCACAACATTTCGAGACAAGTTTTTCTGGTCGAACCAGTCTGAACGCAGAAATACCTCGACTACTTGTCCAACAAGCAGCTCCCAGCTGATGTTCGCGAGGCTCGACAGATAGTACGACACAACAGAGCTTTTTTGAGTACTCAATGGAGAGCTATACAAACAAAGCATATCAGGAATATTGCAGAGATGCATAGCGCCCGAAGACGGCATGGAACTACTGCGGGATATACACCAAGGAGATTGCGGACACCATGCTAGCTGGAAGGCAATCGTGGGTAAAGCTTTTCGCGCAGGATTCTACTGGCTCACAGCGGCCAGGGATGCAAAGGACCTAGTCGACAAATGCAATGCATGCCAAAGATTTGCGCCCAAGCCACACGCCGCTGCCACTGAGCTCCACATGATCCCAATCGCCTGGCCCTTTGCACAATGGGGGCTAGACATGGTAGGACCACTGAAAAAATCAACACCCGGAGGATACACGCACTTGCTCGTTGCAGTCGACAAATTTACAAAGTGGATTGAAGCCATGTCAGTCACCTCGGCCAGCGCTTCGTGCGCCGTAAAATTCCTCGACTCCATCGTGTGCAGATTTGGGATACCAGACAGCATCATCACTGATAATGGAAGCAATTTTACAGCAAAGGAAATAGAGCAGTTCTGCGAGGAAAAGGGAATCACCCTCAGTTTCGCCTCTGTGGCTCACCCGCAAACCAACGGTCAAGTCGAGCGATCGAACGGGTTGGGCTCAGCTGAAATAAAGAAACGGCTACTCGATCGTTTGCACCCAGCGGCAGGGAACTGGGCAGAGGAGTTACCCTCCGTACTATGGAGCCTCCACACGACCCCGAATCGATCAACAAACTACACGTCATTTTTCATGGTATACGGAGCTGAAGCAGTCCTTCCCAAAGATGTCAAGTTCATCGCCTCACGAGTCGTTGCTTATAGCGAAGAAACCTCTAACAGGGCACTCGTGGAAGACGTGGATGCACTCGACGAGATACGCGACATTGCACTTGCAAGATCTGCGGTATATCAAAAGTCGCTGCGCAACTACCACAGCCGCCGTATACGCCACAAAGCATTCGTGGTAGGAGATTTGGTGCTGCCGCTCAAGCAGAAGGAAGGACACAAGCTCGAGCCACCATGGGAAGGACCCTTCATAACACGCGAAGTTATCCCTGGTGGCGCTTATCGACTGAAGAATCCCGAGACCGGTGGCATCTACTCGAATCCATGGAATGTTGCGCACCTCCGCAAATTCTATCCTTAGGATTATTCCATTCGCGAAAATAAGGCTGTACTAGCCATCCTGTAACTCGAAGAAAGTACATGGCTTCTCAGTCATATTAATAAAATACATGGTTTCTCAACCATAGTTTCTCAAATTATTGATCTCTACACGCTAAATAACAGGTATACACCCCAAACACACGGGAGTTACGCCTAACTTAGCATCATTTACAAATACAAAAGTAGAAACAAGGTTGGCACCTTATAAAGTTTCAAGACGACTATGCAAAAACAACAGGATAGATACATCCTACAATTACATATGGCGACGAACAGTTTCCTCCGCTAACACTCGATTAAACTCTTCAGAAGTCAGTCGAATAATCTCCTCGGTTGCATGATGAACGACTGTATAATGAAAAGTCATATCGACTGGAGCATTTGGGAGCCTAGCCACAGATTTGAAATTGACCTCAGGATGCCATAATCGGACAAAAGCAAGTGCTACTAAAGCCCCACAGATCAGCTGTTGGCGGACGCACTCGCGAATTTCACCTACTCGACCGAAAGTTCTGAGTAGCTGGCTCAAGTCTTCTGGACCTCTCTCCAGCGGATAGAAAGCGCGATTCAAAGCTATAAGGGCCTCGTGACAACGATCAACGAGTATCTTCGCCTGGCCCACACGATACTTCAGAGTAGCCAGAACAAGCCTCGACTACGGTCGGACCAGAAGTTGTTTGCATGTGGTTTTGAGCTACTGACTTCGTGGAGAATATGGTTTTCCACCCAGTGTTTTTCACACCGTTCGTCAGGCTGAACAACTACAAACAAAGCTATAGAGTCAATGAAAGAAAAAAGATACAGTCAAACAAAATGCTAGGGGGCTGAAGCACTTACAAAGCATATCCTTGGCGACAGCTGCCAACTCTTCCATCACAAACTGCTCACGTTCAGCCGCAAGCTTCTGCTTAGACTTGGCTACATCAGCCACTCCACGCAAAGCTTTTAGCTTGCGCTCACCATCCGCGACACGGTCACGGAGGCCAGCAAAAGTACCAACAGCAGTAACAAGAGGATCTGCTTGTGCAGCATATCCACTCGAAGACTCTGCGACAGCACCTGTTACCTGCAAGAAGATAAGAAAAGTTAAGGAAGAATTCAAGATACCCCATTCGAGAAATAAACCACCTATTCGACAGGTGCTCGGGGGTACTCCCATCGGGAGGAACTCATGGCAATCAATCGCAAGAAATCACATCTCAGATATCAAAAGAACATTCCGATTAAAGACAGAACACGGGAATACATCCCAAGGTTCATTACATCGGAAAAGCAAACTACATAAAGTCTATCCTAAGGAACTACAGAAGTGCTGCCACTCGCGGTAGATTGCTCCCTGCGACTAGCATGGGCGATCAAGTCGGATAACTTCCAGGCAAGGACTCCAGCCGGATCGCTGAAAGGACGAAGCGCTACCTTTCTGCCCGTAGTAGCATCTACTGGGAGGTTCAAGTACGCCTCGTCCAAGCCTGCGACTCCATGCGCCAGCTCGAATTGGATAGCAGTCTTCGCCCCGCACTCCGACTGAGCGACCGAGTAGGCCTGAAGGAGATCACCCTCCAGGAAAACCTTTAGGAGACCATCCAGCGTGTGCAGAACCGCGACATCAACTAGAAGACGCTCGTGGAGTTGCGTCAACACTCGAATGGCATTGCCAACGAGGGAGCAAATCCCACTCGCATGCCTTCGAAGCTGAGCGCAAGAATCCGTTAAGGCGTCCACCCGTTGAACCCCGGGCAGCTCCAGCACAACGCCAAGAAGATCTGCAAAGAGAACATTAATTCCAAGGAACATACTAGCTAGTCGAGAAACGACAAAGGTTAAGTGCAACATACTTGCGAAACTCTGGGCCAGAGGGCGAAGGAAGTCAACGAGATCGTTGTCCTGCTTGGTGCCAGCCTCCTCTAGTCGCTTCAGAGCGTCCTGAGCCTCAACGAGCTTTCCCTCGAGGTCAGTCGACTGCTTGCGAGAGGATACAAGTTCCTTTCGGACAGCTTCCAACTCAGCCTCGAGTGTGGTCACCCGAGTGATGGCATCGGTCTTGTCGGTCTTCAGAAAATCAACTTGGGCTACACAGCAACAAATTTCAGCATAAGGGAATTCACATAATCAGAAAGAATAAGCGGAAGAAACGAGTAAATTTACCTTGGAGAGCTTGATTATCTGAGACGATTCGATCACGATCAGCCCGAAGGATCACGCAATCTGACTCGGCCTAAATTACGTGGCGACCAAAGGCTGCGAGAGAGTCAAGCAGAGACTGCAAAACACAAGGAGGAAGAAGTTAGCGAAAATGGAAGGAAATTGAGCCTATTCACGACTGTAAACAGTCGAGTATAGCCTCGGGGGCTACTCCCATCGGGAGCACTGCCGTGCACCCGATAAAGTCAAGAAGGAGAAGAAGCTTGAAGTTTTGAGCCTATAGCCAATCACAAGCGATTGACTACAGCCTCGGGGGCTACTCCCATCGGGAGCACTGCCGTGCACCTGATAAAAACATAGAAAAGAACGAAGTGCATAATGCAAGGAAAAATGACAAAGTTTACCTTGCCCTAGGCAATGCACAGAGGATCAACCAAGCTACCCGACACTTCTTTCAAAGTCGAGGCCCCAACTGCAAAGCTAGGGAGCCTATAATCCGTAGCCGCAGCTATGGGAGCTGGGCTCGGCGAATTCTGGACGGTCCCAGCAGTCGGGGTTTCACCCACAACAGCAGCATCTTTCCTCTTGTCGAGAGGAAGGGAAGAGGCAAACCGACAGGGGCTGATGGACTGGAGCCTATCATAAAGGAAAACAATAATGTCAGAAGGAGCGAGAAGAAAACGTTCGACTAGAACGAAGAAGGAAAAACTTACTCGTCGTCATCATCGTCCAACATATTCGCGTTCTAGGCGGTCTGGATCTTCGGCTTGGGAGCGGGAGGAGCGTGCACACTTAGTGGGGTCACGATGAGGGGCTCTTTATCAGATCCCCCACCCAAGGAGTTATCCTTGGAGGTGGCTTCATCGTCTCCCGCCCGGCGATATTTGCGGTGGCGGAGATCGCTACCCGATTCCTTCACATCATACGAAGAATCGCTCTCAGAACTCGAGTCGGCGTCGGCAACGCTGGTGTCGACAGGAACATCCAGGTTGCTCGTCAACAGACCCGAGGCTTCTTCACCGCTAGACTCTGCAGAAGTAAAACAAGAAGAAGAAAAGAAGAAGAAACTCAGTCAACAAACTTTCGAACAAAGGAAAGAGCTAAGACAGAAAAAATATTTGAACTTACTTCGGATGGAGGAGGTCTCGAAGCTTCGAATGGGGCGACAGAGCAGTCGGGGAAGTCCTCGCCCACTTTCAGCTTGGTGATGGCCGCAATTTTCTTCTGGAATTCAGCATCCGAGAGTTCTTCTCGGCTCACGCGGCTGGGGTCTTCAACGCCCTGATACTCCCACATGGTGGAGGGCCTCTCCTGCAAAGGCTGGATCCTGCGCTTAAGGAACACACTCGCCAGATGCAAGCCGTTCAGCGCGATCCCTGCGGCTTGGTCGCGAAGGATTGCCACCTTGGCGAGTAGCGGGACGACGACTCGGCTTTCTTCGACTGAAAGCTTGTGCGCCCAAGACTTTCGCCGCTTCAAGACAGCGAACGGGTGGAATTCGTGAACTCCACCCGCGTTGTTGTCGACGACGTAGAACCACTTTCTCCTCCACCCTTGCGCGGAGTCGATGAGCTGCATGTCGAAGTACAGTGTATCCGACTTCGCCTGGATTCCGAAGCCGCCGGTGCGCAGCGCCTCTCCAAGCTCCGTCTCTACCCGCGATTTCTCGCGGAAGGCCCGCACCTTGAGCAGGGCCTTCCAAAGGCCACAGTGCGGGCGGATACAGAGGAAGCACTCGCAAAGCACGATGAAGCACAAGATGTGTTGCACCGCATTCAGAGGCAGGTCGTGGAGCTGTATGCCGTAGACATACAGCAATGCCACGAAGAAAGGGTGGTGGGGGAGTGAGAGCCCGCGTGCAACGTGATCCCCGAAGATCACGCGCTCGTTCGCGCGGGGATTTCGTACCTCTTCCTTCTTGCCGAGGCGAACCCGCTTCTCCGTGTCGGGAGGCAGTAGCCCTTCTGATGTAGCCCACCCAACTCCACCAAGTGCACCGATGACAAGATCACGCGCAAAGGCCATCCAAGATAAGGTGAACTCGCTCCTCTCGTTCTATGCTTTCGGTCATGTGGAGAATGGTGCGCTACCTCATGGTTCCACACTTTGCGTACTCAGGTTCAAACCCACCACGGAGGCCCCGGAAAGCACCCAAAATGATGCGCAAGAAGATACGAAGGAGGGCGGAAGAAACGGCATCGCAATCGGAGTCCCCGCGGAGAAGATAGGGGGAAAGGAGCCCCTCCCGGCCTCGGGGGTCGGCCAGGCCGGCCTCATCCCCCCCTAGGATGGACCCCCAACAGAGGCATCCGGCCTGCAGGCCGGCCTCCCTCCTCCCCACCCCGGCCCCAGGCCGGGCACCCAACAGAGCCAGCCGGCCTGGGGGCCGGCCTGCCTCCTCCCCACCCCGGCCCCAGGCCGGCCTCCTCCTCCAGGCGCCCACCCTGGCCCCAGGCCGGGTTCCAGGCCGGCCAGGCCGGCCCCTAGGCCGAGGTGGACCCGAAAATGGCCGCAAGTGACCCGTTTTCACCCCCGGTTTCACCTGCTTCGACCCCCGGCTATATAAGGACGACCCCGAGCTAGATCTAGGGTTTTAGAGTTGAATTTAGAACATTTGGAGCTCAGCTCTCTTGTATCCCTCTTTGAGGAACTACTCCTCCGGTGTGTACCGAGGAACGTATCAAGGCTACTCCTCCGACTTCGTCGAGGATCGTATCAAGGCACATCCCAACTACTTGTCCTCTCCCTATCGGGTTTCAGTCAATAGTTGTCCAATATTCCTCTCGTTATATTGAGGTTCTATTGGCGTAGTGGTACCGGCTACGGGTGTGAGACGGTTTGTATCAAGGTGAGTTCAGTTGGATCGATTGTTCCGTAGGCGGCCCTCGGGGCTTAGTTGACGGGAAGTTGGATCTTTCGGTTCTTGCGATTTATCGCGATTTGTGTGTTGCCCCGCGTTCCCCCACGTTCCCCCTCGATTCCCCATCTCGTGTTCTTACCGTTCTTCGTGTTCTTCGTTCGTTCTTCGTCGATTCGTGAAGATCGGGCCAATCTAGGAGTCCAACTCCATATCCAGAGCTAGATTGACACGAATCCGACACCCCATCCCCTCCCCTACCACCAATTTTTCTTCTATCCACCATAAATTCGAAAATTTCACAAAAATAGCCTCAAAGGGATTTCGACCGATCTGTTGATTCGTTGAGTTTTCCGTGGTTTTGCTTCACAGATTTGTTGCCAAATACCATTCCCCATCTTTCCATTCAGCCACTTTTTCCAAATTCGCCCAAAATTTTTCTTGATTTTGAAGGAATTTCGAATTTGAGCCAAAATCTCAGAAAATCTCAGCTCTTCGATTTCCCGACAGATTTTGAAACTTGTTTTTCTTTGTCGTTTTTTATCCGAATTGAGTGCAACAAAGTGCTACGCGACGCCCACGACATCACCTACGCTTCCACATCAACGGATCACCACGACATCGACTCCCCCACGGCCGCAATTCCGTGATCATCAATAAGAGAGGTATAACTTGCTTCCGCTTGCACCAGCCCACCCCATTGTGTTACTTACCTAACGGACTAGTTCTTTTTACACCGCTTGGCATCGCATTTGTGGCATCGAGAGTGCGAGGTTAGCGCTTGTGAGAGATTAGCTACCGAGTAGGAATTGGCACTTTGGAATCCATCAAAAGAGAAAATAAAAAAAAAGAGAGAAAATAGAAAAAGAAGCAAAATGATCGGTGCCAATTGCTTTCCATTGTAGTAACGTGTAGCATTGTGTCGCAAAAGATAAAGAGTGACCGATTGCCACGGTGCGAATCTTGTTGCCTTTTCAAATTTGCGGTTTGAGCTAGCGTCCTCTTTGAGTTAGTGTGGCATTGAGCATTAGTCTACGTTAGGGCCATTTCGTTCTTCGCTCGTCTATTGGTCGCACTAACCCCATTTTTCCCTTGCGTGTGTGTGTTCCACCATATTTCCATCCTATAGGTTTGGTTTTTGTGCTAACTTTTCTTTGAATTTTCTCCACGATTGACAATAAACTTTTCTTCGGTTTTGTCGATTTTTCCTCGCCACTTTCCTAACCTATTTGCCTTCCATATAAAGTGTGTGTGTTGTCGTTTGCGGTTTCTTTCGATCTTTTTGGATTCGCTCTTGACATACCGCCCTACACCTAGGCTCGTCCACTAGCCTCAATACGACCAAGAAAGGTAACATTGGGTAAGTGAGGCGTCCATTTCCTCAATATCACCCTTGTGTGTGTTTTTGAGATGTCTAGGGAAGGAGTATTCACAAGTCCGAGCTCGGAAGACGAAGGCAATCCATTCTACAACGACAATGCTTACGCCAACTTCGTCACCCACAATGACCACTTCCAACTCCGCGAACTCGTCAAGGACAGGTTGCAACGCTATGAGCGTCGACTCCAAGAAAAAGAGGCTCGATTGAATGATCAAATGACGCGCATCAACATCAACTTGGGTAATCTTGCCAATCGCCGTCATTCATCATCGTCCTCATGGTCTCGTCGCTCCAGCCACCGCAATCAAGATCCTCACCAACCTCGTCGCCATGATCGCCACGATCGCCATGATCGCCACAACGTGGAGGAGGGTGGACAACCTCAACAACCACCACCACCTCCTCCACAACCTCAACAACCTCCGCGACGCAATTGGTATGAGGATAGCTCGCCATCACCACCACCTCGACATCGCCAAGGCCGTGGTGACCCTCTTCAACAACCACAACGCCCGGACCTTCGACAACACCATCATCCTCCACCTCCACAAGGCCACGCTCAAGACTATGGCCACAACGATTTCGTGGAAGATGCTCGTCAACATCGAAGGCCACCTAGGCGCCATGCGCGTCCCAACAACAATGACCGCCAAGAACATGATCATCCTCAACACCCTCAAGATGAGCAAGATCAACGGTGCAATCTCTTTCAAACAAGAGCCGGTATTGATGGCAAGTCAATCAAGGTCATCATCGATGGTGGAAGTTGCCACAACTTGGCTAGAAAAGAGCTTTGCGACAAACTCAAATTGCCTTACAAGCAACATCCTCATCCATACCATGTCCAATGGCTTAGTGACTCAGGTACCTTCAAGATTCAACACATGGTCACCGTGAATTTCAAGATTGGTCCCTATGAAGACACGGTAGATTGTGACGTTGTTCCTATGACCGTGTGTCATCTTCTTCTTGGTCGACCTTGGCAATACGGCAAGAGTGCTATCCATGATGGGCGTACCAATCACTATAGCTTCAAGTGGAATAGCAAGACATTTGTTCTTCGTCCCATGTCTCCTAGCCAAGTGATCGCCGACAACGCCAAGACTCTTGCACGTAGACAAGAAGAGCTCAAATCTCGTGAGATGAGTGGTGAGAGAGTGATCCACCAAAAAGTGAGTGAGAGCCACAAGCCAAATATGAGTGGAAAAATTCCGAGTGATGCCAAAGGCTTTGCCTTACTTGCTACCAAAAGAGAGATGCGAGAGCTAAGAGATGACCCAACCATACTTCACTGTGTCCTATTGTGCAAAGGGGAAGCACTTGACACTAACGACATGACAAATCTTCCTCCATCTTTGTTGACTTTGTTGCAGGAATTTGAAGACGTCTTTCCCGATGAGCTCCCTCCAGGCCTTCCTCCCCTTCGAGGAATCGAGCACCGTATTGACCTCATTCCGGGCGCGCCCCTTCCAAACCGCGCTCCTTACCGCACCAACCCCGAGGAGACTAAGGAGATTGAGCGCCAAATCCAAGAGCTACTAGAAAAAGGTTTTATTCGCGAATCCCTTAGCCCTTGTGCCGTGCCGGTTAACCTTGTTCCAAAGCAAGATTCTACTTCCCGCATGTGTATGGATTGTCACCCTATCAATGCTATCACCGTTAGATATAGACATCCTATTCCTAGGCTCGATGACATGCTTGATGAATTGAGTGGTGCTACTATCTTTTCCAAAATTGATCTTAAAAGTGGTTACCATCAAATTCGTATGAGTATAGGTGATGAATGGAAAACGGCTTTCAAAACAAAACTTGGTTTGTATGAATGGCTTGTTATGCCCTTTGGTCTTTCGAGTGCCCCATCTACCTTCATGCGTCTCATGAATGAAGTTCTACGTCCTTTCATTGGCAAATTTGTTGTGGTTTACTTCGACGATATTCTCATTTATAGCAAATCTTTGGAAGATCACCTTGATCATGTTTCACAAGTATTATTGGCTCTTCGCAACGCAAAACTTTTCGCCAATCTTTCAAAATGCAATTTTTGCACCAACAAGCTTGTTTTCTTGGGTTTTGTGATCTCTTCCAATGGTATTGAAGTAGATAACAAGAAGATTGAGGCAATTAGGAATTGGCCCAACCCTACCTCCGTGGGTGAGATAAGGCGCTTTCATGGCCTTGCCGGTTTCTATCGCCGCTTTGTCAAAGATTTTTCAACTATTGCTTGCCCTTTGAATGAACTTACCAAAAAGAATGTACCTTTTGTTTGGGGCAATGCGCAACAAAAAGCTTTCGACACACTTAAGAAATGCTTAACCGAAGCTCCTTTGCTTGTCTTACCGGATTTTGAGAAAACTTTTGAGATTGAATGTGATGCTAGTGGTATAGGAATTGGTGGCGTTCTCATGCAAAACGGACGCCCCGTTGCTTACCATAGTGAAAAACTTGATGGTGCTAAACTCAATTACCCCATATATGATAAGGAACTTTTTTCTTTGGTTAGAGTGCTAGAAGTTTGGCAACACAACCTTTGGCCAAAAGAATTTGTCATTCATTCCGATCACGAATCATTGAAATACTTGAAAAGCCAAACCAATTTGAACAAGAGGCATGCTAAGTGGGTTGAATTCATTGAATCTTTTCCTTATGTCATTAAGTACAAGAAAGGTAAAGAGAATGTGGTAGCCGATGCCTTGTCTAGGAAAGAATGCATGTAAAGACCATGAGGGTTGGAAGTGGACTTAGCTCGAAGGCATGTAGAACATCTCTTGACGTGTCTCTCAACGTGATGCTTCATCCTGGGCCAATAGTAGTTGGTGGAGAGCATGGCATAGGTCTTGTCGCGTCCAAAGTGTCCCATGAGACCTCCTTCATGTGATTCCTTCAATAACAACAAACGAAGAGAGGACTCAGGGATACACAATTTGTTAGCCTTAAACAAGAACCCTTTGTGAAGATAGTAATCATCAAAACCTCGGTTAGGCAAGCATTTCCCAAATATAGGACCAAAGAAAGTATCGGAAGCATATAAGTCTTTGATCTCATCCAAACCAATCACATTGATGTCAAGACGTGTAATATCCCACATGCACCTTGGAGTGATATTAGCATGGACTTTGTGTTAGGCCTCCCACGAAATAAAACCAACATGGATTCAATCTTTGTAGTTGTGGATCGTTTCTCTAAGATGGCACATTTCATTCCTTGCAACCGAACCGACGATGCTTCACATGTTGCTACTTTGTTTTTCAGGGAAATTGTGCGTTTACATGGTGTACCTACTTCCATTGTCTCGGACCGCGACGTCAAGTTCACCTCCTACTTTTGGAAGACGTTGATGGCCAAGCTCGGCGTCAAGCTACTATTCTCCACCGCCTATCACCCACAAACGGATGGACAAACCGAGGTCGTCAACCGCACACTCTCGTCACTACTTCGAGCATTGATCAAGCCCAACTTGAAGAATTGGGAGGAATGCATCCCACACGCCGAGTTCGCCTACAACCGTGCTCTCCATCAAGCTACCAAGAAGAGTCCCTTCGAGATCGTCTACGGCTTCAACCCCAACACCGCCCTCGACATACTCCCTTTGCCTCTACGCGAGCGAGCAAACATGGACATCGACAAGCGCACTGATAGGGACATAATAGAGGTCCATGAGGTTTATTCATGCTTAAGTTGGAAGGAAATATTGAGCCTCACTGATGTTTATTATAAGGTGAATTCTTTCCTAGTAATAAATAGTGTTTGTGTTTATGAGAATGTTATACTACCTAAGCCTATGAATTTATGTATGGTTAGGTTTATTAATAACACAAACATGGATGGAGAAGAGGAAGCAAGAAGCAAAGGAAGAAGGCATGGAAAACAACAACAAGGAATAAATGTTTCAGTTCGGACTGCCAGGAGTCCCGAATTTGAAATAGTCATGGATTCTTCATACGGGCTCCAAATACAGCAAACGAGCACAATACGGATAGGGCATTTGATGGGCTTTCCAATGGATCCGGCCCGATCAAGAAATTCGACTCGTGCAAGCCGTGGTGACCGAAACAATCCACGAATAGTTTTCTGCCAGATTCCAAATAGGGTCCAATTGGCTGCACCCATGTTGGGTCAGTTTGTATCCGAGTTGGTTGAGTCCAAACAAGTAGGAATAGGTGGATTTCGTGGGGAAACACCCCACCCCCTCATATATACCCCTTGGGGCGAATTAGATAGTTAGACTACGTTAAAACAAAAACCCTAGACTTCTAGATTGTATTGCTTGAAGCATTCATCTTGAATCATATACCTTTGCAAATCTGAGTGTATTCTGCTGTTCCACTGGGAATAAGGAGAAACAGGACCACTTGTAGTCGGTGGCTACGTGTGCAAGAGTGTGGAGTCTCGAATATCCGAAGGGGTTAAGTGCTGTTGCAATTGGTGACAGGGTTTAGCCAAAGGAGAGAGCGAGGTATCACATTATTTATCAAGTTATCAAGAGAGTTCACTGAGAAGATCGGGCTACCCCTTATCATCTTGGTATCAGAGCACTGGGTTTACTCGGTGAGCTGTATCTATCCCTTAGATTCGTTTTGTTTTTATTACCTATCCAGAAAAAGCCACAAAAAAACAGGACTAGTTCATTGCCATCGCCTTAGATCATCACTACTATCGAGTTTTAGTTGCTGTTTGTGTTTGATTTTGTGTTACTTTTCTCCTTTTGTGTCTTTTTAGTTTTGTCTATTAGGGTTAGGATTCTTAGTGTTCATCTTTTGTTTTAGATCTTACCGAAAATCCCACCAAAAATATTCACGTGGAAACCGCATCACCGTTGCCTTGTTCCTGCTCGAACCGCGCGCGCGCGCACTTCCATCGCTATCAGCTCCAATCGCTTGAACCGCATCCATCGCATCGCTTTCCAACCAATCACTACACGCCAAAAAAATTGCTGTCGCACTTCCAATGATCGCTCGCGCTGTGATCCGCCGTGATCCGCTGTGATACGCGAAAGAGCAGCGCCGATTGCGCGCCTAGTACACGCGCGCGTTTCCCGGGATTCGCTAACCGCCCAGGCGCCAAAAATCCACGGCCACGCGCGAACGCGCGCGCGCTGTCGCTCAACGCGCCGATCCACGCGAGGCTACCTCGAATTCCAGGCCTGCCGAAAAGCGTACGCGCCCCGCTCCTTGTTCCGATTCCCGCGCTGTTTTCCATTGGCTCTTACAGATCCGCGCTTGCATTGAATTCCGAGCGCAGGACAAAGCGCCGGGCGAGTCACGGAAGGCCACGCGAAACCGCGTCGCCCCCGCACTCCTCGGATCCAGCACGGAATCCGAGAGCCCTCCTAACTGCTAAACGCGTCGCTCGTTTTTGTTCTTTTCGCACGGATCCCACCAATCAGCTACCTGCCACGCGTGGGTTCGATTTTTGCTGCGCGCACGTCCCGTGACTCCTCGCCAAACGAGCGCTACCGTGTCCACGCCAATCATTGCATCTGCCAAGCGCCAGCGCTACAACGTTCTCGCCAAACGAGCTGTACCCGCTACCGGCCAACGCGGTTCACGCGATCTGTTCCGTGTCGGAACCTTTACCAGAAACCACCTGCGCGCTCTCTCCAACAATTTTCACCTGCATCGCGCGCCAAACTGTGGACATAGTTTTTGAGCTCTTTTCTCTCTGTTTTCAATAGTTTTCTTTTGTTTTTCTTTGACATTTTCTTTAGGAATTCCAGTCCAATCTTTGTGAAACTTAGACACGGCCTATCTACAGCAATAAATTAGGTACCTTGCCCACAAGACTAGCTATTTTTTTTTGCTCTTTTCAGGCTGCTCATTATTATATTGTGTCACATTGATCTAGCTGTTATTTTCATTTGCTCCTTTAGTTGTTTTCGGCCATAAAAAGTATTAAAAAAAAAAGAGAAAAACAGAAAAAGCAAAAAGAAAGGCCATTGAGATACATTGCTATTACTATCATTTGGAGCTGTTTTCATTGCTATCATTGACACCACACATTGAGCAATCTTGTGCCTGATTATCATTGAGCTTGGCTATTGTCTTTCTAGAGCATTGCAAAATTTCCTACATATATTTGCATTGCCACATTTGTCTCCAATTTTGGTGTGTGTTTCCTAGGTGTTATTTTGTATCATTCACAAACAGCAAATAGGACTTGTTAATTGGTGATTGTTAGGTATCCATACCAAGCCCCACCATATAATCTGTTTTGCCTTTGTGAGAGCTAAAATCCCTGGGTATTCTATTCTCTACATCAAGTCACACTAGTTGCTACTACTTGTTGGTAAGTTATTCTATTCACTTTGGAACGGTAAGGATCACCTCTTTGCTGGTTTTTTTTAAGTGAGTTGTGAGAGTGCCACTATATGCATATTGCCAAATATTATTTGCACTAACAATGGTTGTTTCTGTAAAGGAAAAACCATATTGTGTGGGTTCTGTTTGCAGTGATTCATTTTGGGAGGAGAATGCTAGTGGAATCCCTGCGTCAGATTTGTTCCACTTCACCGCAGACATCACAGGTAGCAATGTTGCTATTACCCTTGATAAGGGTACACGGTATGATTTTATTAGTTCTGAGGTTGTTGAACAATTGCAGTTGGTTCCAACGACAAATCATCCATTTATTTTACGTACTAATGATGACAAACTTATTATTACTCACATGGTTTTTGTTCCCTTAACCATTCATGGCCATAAGGAACGAACTTTATGTTATGTGCTTCCTAGAGCATTTACTTGTTGTCATCTTTTGTTAGGACAAAAATGGTGCCATAGATATAAGGTTAATTTTGCTAGCCATTATCCTGATATACAATTCTTTTGGAACAATAAGAAAAATTGGATAATACATGCATCACATAAAACATTGCAAAGAGTTATGAAGCAAAACTTATGTGCACCTACGGATGAGAGTGTGGTTGTTGTAGCAAACATGGGAGTTGAAGTTAAGGAGACATGTGAGGATATTTCTACTAATGTAATCATGTCTACTCCTAGTGTTGTTTCTTGTGATGTGCAGGTTGCTTTTGAAGAAAGGGAGCCCATAGTAACATCATCACTACCACCATTGGAGGAGCATGTCATTGTTCCTAGTGTTATTTCTTGTGATATGCAGGTTACTTTTGAAGAAAGGGAGCCACAACAAGTAGAACCTGCATCACCACTAGAGATAGTTGAATTGGTATCTAATAATTCTGAGGAGGATGCTATTGATAAAGGTGCTGATTTCGTGTTACCCCTCTCAAGTATTGAATTATGTGAACCCACTAAATTGCTAGTTGATTCTTGTGAGTTAACAAGCATAGATAGTCCAACTACATGTGATAATGTGCTCATTTCGAAATTTAATCATGTGGTTTTGATTTCACATAAGGAAGTACTTGCTAAAATACCACCTAATGATATTGTGGATTACATCATGTTAAATGAATCAATTAGTGTGCAAAGTGCTATGAAAAAGGTTGCTGAAATTTCATATGTAAATTCTAGCAATTGTGTTTCTTCTTTCACTTTTAACTTGATTGGTGATTATAACATGAGTGAAATTTTGATGGTGGATCACATATGCATAACTTGTGATAAAGTGGCCGAATTAAACAATGTATTACCTTGGGTAGATAGGTTACAATTTCCTACATATGAGCATGATTTTACACATATGTTTGGTTTGCCACAATACTTGTCACATACATGTGCTAATAAATTGTTCTTCACTTATATTTGCAAATTAAGTTGCAATTTTCATGATGAAAATAATAAGCATGTTCCCACCTTTGAGTGTCCTAATAAACATAAATTTGATCATAGATCTTCTATGAGAACAATTGAATTGATACTAAACAATAAAAAGATATACACATATGATTCTCATTTTGATCATGATTTTATGAGCTTCACTTATATTTGCAATTGTGATTCCTATTTGATGAGATGCTATGACAATTATGTGATTTTTGAATGCAAATTTCGTGGTCACATGTCATGTGCACAATTTTATGATATGATAACAACTAATGCACCTCATTATAGATATATGTATTGTGCATACACGTTGTTCTTTTTGTTTATTCCACTTTCAGCATACAACAAGCCGAGGACGTCTTGTCTTGAAGAAAGGGAGGATGATAGGGACATAATAGAGGTCCATGAGGTTTATTCATGCTTAAGTTGGAAGGAAATATTGAGCCTCACTGATGTTTATTATGAGGTGAATTCTTTCCTAGTAATAAATAGTGTTTGTGTTTATGAGAATGTTATACTACCTAAGCCTATGCATTTATGTATGGTTAGGTTTATTAATAACACAAACATGGATGGAGAAGAGGAAGCAAGAAGCAAAGGAAGAAGGCATGGAAAACAACAACAAGGAATAAATGTTTCAGTTCGGACTGCCAGGAGTCCCGAATTTGAAATAGTCATGGATTCTTCATACGGGCTCCAAATACAGCAAACGAGCACAATACGGATAGGGAATTTGATGGGCTTTCCAATGGATCCGGCCCCATCAAGAAATTCGACTCGTGCAAGCCGTGGTGACCGAAACAATCCACGAATAGTTTTCTGCCAGATTCCAAATAGGGTCCAATTGGCTGCACCCATGTTGGGTCAGTTTGTATCCGAGTTGGTTGAGTCCAAACAAGTAGGAATAGGTGGATTTCGTGGGGAAACACCCCACCCCCTCATATATACCCCTTGGGGCGAATTAGATAGTTAGACTACGTTAAAACAAAAACCCTAGACTTCTAGATTGTATTGCTTGAAGCATTCATCTTGAATCATATACCTTTGCAAATCTGAGTGTATTCTGCTGTTCCACTGGGAATAAGGAGAAACAGGACCACTTGTAGTCGGTGGCTACGTGTGCAAGAGTGTGGAGTCTCGAATATCCGAAGGGGTTAAGTGCTGTTGCAATTGGTGACAGGGTTTAGCCAAAGGCAGAGAGCGAGGTATCACATTATTTATCAAGTTATCAAGAGAGTTCACTGAGAAGATCGGGCTACCCCTTATCACGCACCGACTACATCAAGAAGCTACACGACTCCACAAGAGCTACGCTTGAGAAGCATTCCGAGCACCGAGCCTCTATCATGAACAAGAACAAGAAACCCATGCTGTTCCAAGAAGGTGACCTCGTGTGGCTACACTTGCGCAAGGACCGGTTCCCCGAAGAGCGCAACTCCAAGCTCAAGCCAAGAGGTGATGGCCCCTTCAAGGTCATCAAGCGCATCAACAACAACGCCTACAAGCACGACTTACCGCAATCCAAGTACCTCGTCCACAACTCCTTCAATGTCAAGGACCTCTCTCCCTTCCATGGATACCCAAGTGATGAAGACGACGCCGAGTCGAGGTTGACTCTTTTTCAAGGGGGGGGGGGAGATGATGTAGCCCACCCAACTCCACCAAGTGCACCGATGACAAGATCACGCACAAAGGCCATCTAAGATAAGGTGAACTCGCTCCTCTCGTTCTATGATTTCGGTCATGTGGAGAATGGTGTGCTACCTCATGGTTCCACACTTTGCGTACTCACGTTCAAACCGACCACGGAGGTCCCGGAAAGCACCCAAAATGATGTGCAAGAAGATACGAAGGAGGGCGGAAGAAACGACATCGCAATCGGAGTCCCGGCGGAGAAGATAGGGGGAAAGGAGCCGCTCCCGGCCTCGGGGGCCAGCCAGGCCGGCCTCATACCCCCCTAGGCCGGACCCCCAATAGAGGCAGCCGGCCTGGAGGCCGGCCTCCCTCCTCCCTACCCCGGCCCCAGGCCGGGCACCCAACAGAGCCAGCCGGCCTGGGGGCCGGCCTGCCTCCTCCCCACCCCGGCCCTAGGCCGGCCTCATGCTCCAGGCGCCCACCCTGGCCCCAGGCCGGGTTCTAGGCCGGCCAGGCCGGCCCCTAGGCCGAGGTGGACCCAAAAATGGCCGCAAATGACCCGTTTTCACCCCCGGTTTCACCTGCTTCGACCCCCGGCTATATAAGAACGACCCCGAGCTAGATCTAGGTTTTTAGAGTTGAATTTAGAACATTTGGAGCTCAACTCTCTTTTATCCCTCTTTGAGGAACTACTCCTCCGGTGTGTACCGAGGAACGTATCAAGGCTACTCCTCCGACTTCGTCGAGGATCGTATCAAGGCACATCCCAACTACTTATCCTCTCCCTATCAGGTTTCAGTCAAGAGTTGTCCAATCTTCCTCTCGTTATCTTGAGGTTCTATTGGCGTAGTGGTACCGGCTACGGGTGTGAGACGGTTTGTATCAAGGTGAGTTCAGTTGGATCGATTGTTCCGTAGGCGGCCCTCGGGGCTTAGTTGACGGGAAGTTGGATCTTTCGGTTCTTGCGATTTATCCCGATTTGTGTGTTGCCCCGCGTTCCCCCACGTTCCCCCTCGATTCCCCATCTCGTGTTCTTACCGTTCTTCGTGTTCTTCGTTCGTTCTTCGTCGATTCGTGAAGATCGGGCCAATCTAGGAGTCCAACTCCATATCACCTTCCCTCTGCATCTCCTTGATGCTTTTCTGCATGGTGTTGGGGGAGCGCCAGTCGCCGGAGCGCGGAGCAGGTGGCGCGGGAACATCTTCGGGTGCCTGCGAGGAGGAGACAGCAGCGCTACGTTTCTCCCCCGCCCCCCCCCCCCCGCCATGGATGCTGGTGAAAGCTCGTAGAGGAGGAGGTGTGCGCGAGGAAGACGAAGGATGGTAAGCGAATGACGGGAAGTTTTTACCTTTTACCTAAGGACCGAATATATACACGGAGCCACCCAATCCCGGCCGCTCATCGAGCAACGTGGCACCCATCGCAGCTGCCACGCGTGAAGTTGAAACGAAAGGGCGACGAAGGCTGTTTCGTGCCACAATCCTAACAGTAGATCGTGCGCAATTACTGCGCGCAGTTCGCGGGAAAACCAGAAGCGACGTCTCGTTTCCGGTCAAAAAGCTGACAAGGTGGGCCAGCACATCTGTTCTCACTCCGTCACGTTCCATCGGGAGGATAAAGTGCGCTATGACGTCACTGCAAACATCATCAGGCTTAAAATTCTTTCAGATAAAAGCCCCAAACACGAAAATACTTCGTATGGGCAAATCAAGACGCGAAGACTTTTTTGCATAAAACCCCAAACATGAAATAACTTCCTATGGGCAAACCATGACATGAAAACTCTTTCGCATCAAAGCCCCAGATACGAAATTTCCTTTCAAATGGGCACGACAAGGTTTCCAAACACGAAAACTCTTTCGTATGGATAGAAGATTACAAAGCACAAAAAACTTTGTACACAAAAGCAAGGGAGACATTTTTACTCGAAATAACCCTGGAGAAAACTTGCGAGTGCGTAGCTCCTACCACTCGGTTATACGATGTACACACATCAATCCCCTGGATCGTTTGGCCGACTAGGCACATCTGGATGCCATATTTCTTTCGAATACGAAGGTAAGACCCAAAAGATCTCTCTTGAGGGCCTGGAATCGCACTCAAGCTGCGTCCTCCGGTAATTTCCGTGTCAACAACACGAAGAAAAATCCTAGCGGACGCGCCGGGTACCCTATTAGGTTAAGTTCAACTCGGTAAGACCTCTACGGCCCAGTCGCAATGATCACCTCACCAGATTCAAGTCGAAGGTCTTGAATCTGTGTAGGCCAGAACTGTTTTTGCCCCAGATGCAATTAATTGGACCTGAGCTTTCGGGAGAGCGAAGCAACTGAGCCACATCCTTCTGCGAAAACAGCCAAACACACAGGATACACATCCTCTTCAAACGATTGAAGCCACCAATCGAAAATAAATCAAGATAAGTTCTGAGCATCCACCCGACGGATTCTCAGTCGAGTAAACGCTCGGGGGGGCAACTGACGAAGGGATGGATCCTAGGCCTGTCGGGTGAGCCTACCCGGTCTCAGGCCCACGGCCCAAGCTCTAAAGGAGGCGTCATGGATTACTCTAGAAGGCCCAATTGAAGCCCACCCGCTAGGCCTTGCGGGTCAAGTTAGGAAACTTGTAACCGACTCTAGGTTAGGGTTCGAGTCCTCCCCGGGTACGGTTTGAGACCTGGCCACCTATATAAGGCCAAGAGAACCACAGGAGAGCGACCAAGCAATACCGCACCATCAAGCCTTGAAATCGAGATCATACTCTTGACTTGAGCAACCCCCCATTGTAACCGATCTACTCGTTAATACAGATCGACAGAGACAGGAGTAAGGGTTTTACCTCTACGAGGGCCCCGAACCTAGGTAAATCGTGCCTCCTGTCTAGCCGACGATTGTCACCAGCACCTACACGTTCTCCTAATAAAAACCCTATGGGTTCACCCGAGGGACTTGTTGAGATGCCGATTCGACAACTAGTTATCATAAAACCAGAAAATCCACAAAAAGAGAGAGAGAAGCTCATTGAGAAGATTGGGCCACCCCATATCACATAGTGGTAAAATCCCAAAAAGGTGACACTTTGATCTCAGACCTGGAGGAAACGTTCGCCAGTTTACGCAAATATCAGATGAAGCTCAATCCAACAAAATGTGTCTTTGGAGTACCAGCTGGAAAATTACTAGGTTTCATTATTTCCGAGAGAGGAATTGAAGCAAAGCCGGAAAAAATTCAGGCCATACATAACCTGAAAAAACCGGTTTGCCTGAAGGACGTTCAGAAGCTGACAGGTTACGTTGCTGCCTTGAGCCGGTTTATAAGCAGGCTAGGCAAAAAGGTCATACCTTTATATCGACTCTTGAGGAAAACTGACACCTTTGTGTGGAATCAAGAAGCTGATGAGGCATTGGAGGCCTCGAAAAAACAACTTTCCAACGCACCCATATTGGCTGCACCTAAGAAGAAAGAGCGATGTTGATAAGGGGTGGCCCAATCTTCTCAGTGAACTCACAGATAACTTCTGTATGATAACTAGTGCGCCACTAAGAACTCTCCGGCTGATCCCTGATGCCAATGCAAAAGATAGCAACCCAATGGATATTCTGATGAGGACATCCCTAGCTCTTCACCTATTGTTGAACATGAAGATCCACCAATTAAAGCTAATGAAGTAAGGATTGGTCCAATGACAAGATCAAGGACCAAGCTATTACAACAACAGGTGAATTCACTCCTACTTGAGTTTAATGTTTCTAATAATGAGAACTTTATACTACCTAAGTCATTGCATCTATGTGTTCTTAGGTTTATTGATAACACAAACATTGATGGAGATCATGGAGAGAAGATTCACATGGATGAAGATGAGCTAGAAGAGGAGAGGATGATCAAGTGCTAAGGATGGTGAAAGACAAGCATTACAATTATTATTTCATAAGGGGATGAGTGCCTCCACAAGATGAAATGCACTCATACATGAAACAAGCAAGAGGAGGGCGCCCACATAGAAGATCAATGCGCCATAATAGTTAGTTTTGGTTTCCATAACCAATTTGGCCGAATTCCTTGTGTATGGAATCGGTTTGTATCCATATATGTGAGTCCTAGTCCTAGTAGGAGTCCTAGTCCTAGTAGGGGAGGGATTGCTTGCGCAAGAGAGCCTTGTGGCCGCACCCCTCCACCTATATATGTGTCCCACCTGCGTGTGGTTGAGGTAGACTACGATTGAATCAAACAAACCCCATAGCCCCTAGTTGAAACTGCTTGTTAGCCTTTCATACTGGTGGTTCATCTGCAAACTTTACGTGATACCTGCTGTTCCACTGGGAATAAGACGGTACAGTACCACTTGTAGTCGGTGGATTACTTGTGCAAGAGTGTGGAGTTAAGAATATCCATTGGGTTGCTATCTTTTGCATTGGCATCAGGGATCAGCCGGAGAGTTCTTAGTGGCGCACTAGTTATCAATACAGAAGTTATCTGTGAGTTCACTGAGAAGATTGGGCCACCCCTTATCATCTTGGTATCAGATTTACAGGTTGCCTCGGTGAGCTATCAAATTTCCCTTTAGTTTGAGTGTTTTTATTTCCTATCCAGAAAATTGCCCCACAAAAATAGTTCTAGTCATTGCCATAGCCTAGATATCACCTTAGTTGCATTACTTTTGCTGTCTTTGTGTTAGATTTTGTGTTACCTTTTTCTGTTTTTAGATCACTTATTTTCGGCTAGGGTTAGGGTTCTTTGTTCCCTAGTCGAATTCTATCAAAAAAATCACAAAAACAGCCGCTACCATCCATCAAATCCACCCCCAATCCGATCCACCCTAGGGTTCTTACCATACCACCAACCCAACCGCACCCCACCCCCTTGTTGGACTCGGATTCCCCTCATAGACGGTTACCAAATCCATCACATATCCGCAACATACTTACCATATCCATCCATCACCATATCACACCGCAACCACTCACCGCTGCCGTGGTCGAGTCGCACTCGGATTCCCCCGTCGCACCGCTTACAAATTGCCCCGTGCGCCCGTAACACAGCTTACCACCCCGCCCCTCGTGCGCTGCCGCGGTACGGAAACGCACCAAAACGCTGCCGCGCCCACGTATCCCTCGCCCGCGCCAAATTTCCCCGCAGCACGCTTACCACATCGTGTAACGCGAGCGCGCGCGCTGCCGCGGTACGGTTTTAGTCGATTTCGCTGCCGTGTGATCTGCCGCGGTACAAAAACTGCTCGTTTCTCTGCCGCGCGCCTGCTGTTGCTGTTTATTCTCTGCCGCGGTACGGTTTTTCTCCGTTTTGAACCGTTTTCGCTGCCGTGAGCTGAAATTTCGTCTGTTTTGCTGCCGTGGGTACTAGTTGCTGCCGTGAGCTGTTCTAAGTCTTGTTTCCACTAGATTTCTTTTGTGTTCTCTTTTATTTCCTGTTTTTCATCACTAGGACCATCACCTCCATACCTTGTGAACCTTAGCCACAGCCTTTCTACAGCATATTAATAGGAACTTTCCCACAAGTATAGCTATTTTGTGCTCTGACAGGTTGCTCATATTTCATCACCACCATTGTGTTCACTTGTGTTTGGTTCATTGTTGCTCCTAGCTTAGTGTAAGGCCATTGAAAAATTCAAAAAAAAATAGAAAAAGCAAAAAGTATAAAAAAAAAAGAGAAAAGAGAAAAGAGAAAGTACAAAGAGGCCATATCAATACTATTGTTTCTAGTTGAGCTTGCCATTGTGACACTTGATTTTTCTTTGAGCAATCTTGTGCCTGTCAAAAAGAGCCTAGCTAGTGACTTTCTAGTGCATTGCAAAATTCATCCATATATTGCATTGCCACATTTGTCTCCATTGTGTGAGTTTCCTTGGGTATTTTATATCTTCACTAAGACAGCAAATAGGATTGTTACTTTGGTGATTGTTAGGTATCCATACCAAGCCCCACCAAATAACCTTGTTTGCCATTGTGATAGTTAAAAACCTGGGTATTCTTTTCTTCACACCAAAGCACTTTAATTGCCTCTACTTGTGGTAAGTATCCCTATTCACTTTGGAGTGGTAAGATATCCTATTGTTTTGCTAGATTCTTGAGTGAGTTGTGAGAGGCACCACAACCTATACTTGTTTTATTTTCACTAACCTTCTAATGCATCCTTCTAGTGATGAACTTGTGCAGCAAAAGAAGGACCAAACCGAGGTGGTGAAGTGGAGGGAGTATGAGGCATTAAGGGATGTGTGTAGCAAGAATTTGGATGATGCTGTTGGTCCTCTTTATGAGCAAGTTGAGGATGTTAAGAAGGATGTGGCAACTACCAAGAAGTTGGCCGAAACCAATAGTGCACAATTGAGAACAATGCAAGATGCTATTGATGCTATCACCAATAAAATGACTGATCTTACAACTTTGCTTGAAGCTCGGTTACCACCCCTTGATGATGACAATGCAAGTATCCATAGTGATGCCAATAATGGGGATGATGTTTTTCTTGGCCGTGGAGCAAGAGAAGGAAGAGGCCGAGATCAAATAGGCCGAGCTAGACGTGTGCCTTTACCCAATGCTAATGAAAATAGAGAGGATATCTTGGGTAAGCCAAAATTCTCAATTCCAGCTTTCAGTTTTGATACCATGGATGTGGAAGAATATTTGCTATGGGAATTGAAGATAGAGAAACTTTGGAGATTGCATGATTACAATGAGGATAGAAAGATTAAGTTAGCATCTTCTGAGTTTGATGGTTATGCTCTTAGATGGTGGGATAATCTTGTGAGAAAGAGACATAATGATGGAGAATTGCCCATTGTTACTTGGAACACCATGAAGAGGCTTATGAGAGAGAGATTTGTACCTCCAAATTACATAAGGCAACAATTTGACAAGCTACAACAATTGAAGCAAGGTACCAAGACAGTTGATGCTTATTATCAAGAGATGGAGATGATCATGCAAAGAGGCCGTGTGGAAGAACAAATTGAGCAAACAATGCAAAGGTTCCTTTCAGGTTTACACTATAAAATCAAGGGCATTGTGAGGCATTATCAATATACCAATATGAATGATTTACTCCATCATGCTAGAGAGGCCGAATCACATATCTTGGATGAAGCACAAAATTTGGCTAGAGCAAAGAGTAGATTTCCTTTGAGATCATCTATTACTCCTAGTACTTCAACACCACCACCTCCATCATCAAATTCTAGAGGTGCTACATCAAATTTTCGAGGTGCTACTTCATCCAAATCCGAGGCTAGTGTGGCTAATACAAGGAAAACACCACAACCAACACCAAGTGCTTCGGGTTCTAGTGCTACTACTACAAGGAATAGAGATATTACATGCCACACATGTGGAGGAAAAGGGCACTTCAAGAGGGATTGTCCAAATTCCAAAGTAATGATTATCAATGAGGACAATGAGTATGAGACAGGTGATGATGTTGATCCCAATGATCTTGATGATGATGATGGATATTTGAGTGATTCTCCTTTGGATGCTTATGCTACTACTATGCCTTCTATTATTTGCACCCAAAATTCATTGAGTGTGGTGCCTAGTCCTGAAAATCAAAGGTGCAATCTATTCCAAACAAAGGCTGTTATTGGTCCCAACATGGCTTGCAAAGTCATTATTGATGGAGGGAGTTGCAGAAATTTGGCTAGCAAAGATCTATGTGCAAAACTCAATTTGAAGTATATGCCACATCCTTCTCCTTATCACATCCAATGGTTGAGTAGCACGGGACAAATGAAAGTTTCTCATATGGTAAGAGTGGAGTTTCAAATTGGGCCTTATAAGGATATCATTGAGTTTGATGTGGTGCCCATGACAGTTTGCCACTTATTATTGGGAAGACCTTGGCAATTTGATAGAAGTGTGAAGCATGAAGGGAGAGCCAATACTTATGAGCTATATCATCATGGGAAGACCATTATTTTGAGGCCTATGACTCCACAACAAATAGTACAAGAGTCCCAATCAAAAGTTGCTATGAGAGTGGAAAAAGAGAGAGAGAGGGATGAGGGAACACCACAAATACAAGCCATGGGGAGTGATAGCAAAACCAATTCGAGTGGTAAAAAGAGAGAGAACCTATTATGCATGTTAGCCACCAAAGAGGATTTGAGGGAATTTAAGGATGATCCTTCACTAGTCCCTATTGTGCTTATTCACAAGGGAGAGATTTTGGTTTCTAATGACATGACCCCTATTCCTCTTGGTGTTTCTAATGTTTTGCAGGACTTTGAGGATGTTTTTCTCCAAGATGTGCCCTCGGGATTGCCACCATTGAGAGGAATTGAACATCAAATTGATTTGATCCCGGGAGCATCTCTCCCAAACCGAGCCCCTTATAGAACCAATCCACAAGAAACAAAGGAGATCCAAAAGCAAGTACAAGAATTATTGGACAAAGGTTATATTCGGGTTAGTCTTTCTCCTTGTGCCGTTCCCGTTATTTTGGTTCCTAAGAAAGATGGTACTTGGCGCATGTGTGTAGATTGTAGAGCAATTAATAACATCACTATTCGTTATCGTCATCCTATACCACGTTTAGATGACATGTTAGATGAATTAAGTGGTGCTACTCTTTTCTCTAAAATTGATTTACGTAGTGGATACCATCAAATAAGAATGAAAGAGGGAGATGAATGGAAAACTGCTTTTAAGACAAAATTTGGTTTATATGAGTGGTTAGTAATGCCCTTTGGTTTAACTAATGCACCTAGTACTTTTATGAGATTAATGAACCATATTTTGAGAGACTTTATTGGTAGATTTGTGGTAGTTTATTTTGATGATATTCTCATATATAGCCACAATGAACATGACCACATGGATCACATTAGACAAGTTTTGCAAGTGCTAAGAACTACTCCCTCCGTCCACTTTTATAAGGCCCACTTCTTAGCATTTCAATAGTGAGAAGTGAGCCTTATAAAAGTGGACGGAGGGAGTAATAAATTGTATGGAAATCTTGAGAAGTGCACTTTTTGCAAAGATAAAGTAATATTTCTTGGTTATGTTGTTTCTAAGCATGGAATTGAAGTTGATCAATCTAAAATTGAAGCTATTCGAAATTGGCCAATTCCAACTAATGTGAGTCAAGTTAGAAGTTTTAATGGGCTTGCTAGTTTCTATAGAAGATTTGTGCCTAATTTTAGTACAATTGCTGCCCCTTTGAATGATCTAACTAAGAAAGGTGTTAATTTTGAATGGGGTATTTCACAAGATATTGCTTTTGATACTTTGAAAGAGAAGTTGATTTCGGCCCCATTGCTTATGCTTCCAAATTTTGATAAACAATTTGAGATTGAATGTGATGCTAGTGGCATAGGTATTGGAGGTGTGCTCATGCAAGAAAAGAAACCTATTGCCTATTTTTCTGAAAAATTGAATGGTGCACAATTGAATTATTCTGTTTATGACAAGGAATTATATGCACTTGTGAGAGTTTTAGAAGTATGGAAACATTATTTGTGGCCTAAAGAATTTATTATCCATAGTGATCATGAAGCATTGAAATTTTTAAAGTGCCAAAATAATTTGAATAAGAGACATGCTAAGTGGGTTGAGTTCATTGAATCTTTTCCATACATCATAAAACATAAAAAGGGATTGGATAATGTAGTTGCTGATGCTTTGTCAAGGAAAAATATGTTACTCTCAAATTTAGAAATCAAGGTTTCGGGTTTGGAGGGTATTAGAGATTTATATGATGAAGATAATGAATTTTCCATGCCATTTAATAAATGTGTTAATACTAAAGCATGGGACAAATTTCATATACATGATGGGTACTTGTTTAGAGCTAACAAATTGTGTATTCCCGAGTGTTCTTTGCGTTTATTTTTGATCCAGGAATCTCATAGTGGAGGATTGATGGGACACTTTGGAAGAGAGAAAACATTGTTGATGTTGGCAGAAAATTTCTATTGGGCACATATGAGAAGAGATGTGTATAGATTGGTGCAAAGATGCATTACTTGCAACAAATCCAAATCAAAATTGAAGCCCCATGGATTATATACACCATTGCCATCACCAAATACACCATGGGAAGATATTAGTATGGATTTTGTGTTGGGATTACCAAGGACTAAAAGAGGACATGATTCTATCTTTGTGGTTGTGGATAGATTTTCAAAGATGGCTCATTTTATTCCATGCCACAAGAGTGATGATGCTTCTCACATTGCCAATTTGTTCTTTAGAGAGATTGTGAGATTGCATGGAGTTCCAAGGACTATAGTTTCAGATAGAGATGTCAAGTTCATGAGTTACTTTTGGAAGACACTTTGGGGTAAGCTTGGCACCAAGCTATTATTTTCTACTACTTGCCACCCCCAAACTGATGGACAAACCGAGGTGGTTAATAGAACATTGTCCACATTGCTAAGAGGTATGATCAAGAAGAATTTGAAGGAGTGGGAGGAGTGTTTGCCCCATGTGGAATTTGCTTACAATAGAGCTGTGCATTCAACTACTCAATTATGTCCTTTTGAGGTGGTGTATGGTTTCAAGCCAATTACTCCTCTTGATTTATTACCACTTCCTTTACATGAGAGAGTTAATATGGAGGCATCAAAGAGGGCTGATTTTGTGAAGAAGATTCATGAGAAAACAAAAGAAGCAATTGAGAAGAAAGGAAAACATGTGGCTGAAAGAGTAAACAAGAAGAGGAAGGAACTTGATATGGATATTATAGGGGTACATGATGATTGTTCATGCTTGAGTTGGAAGGAAATATTGAAGTTAATTTATGATTACTATAAGGTGAATTCCTTCTTAATGGATTGTGTTGTTTGTGCTTATAAGAATGTTATACTACCTAAATCCCTGCATTTATGTATGATTCAGGTTATTTATAACACAAACATTATTGGAGGCAAGGAGCATGGAATCATGGAGCAAAGCATTGGAGAATTCATGGAAGAAGATGATCATGCAAGACCAAGGGAGAAGGAGGAGGCAGAATAATTGTTTTGTGTTCTCTCCAAACATAAGAGGCTGTCTATGGTTAGGAGAGAAGCCCCTGCGCTCAAGGATGGTTCCCTCCAAACATAAGAGACTGTCTATGGTTAGGAGAGAGTCCCACCTGAGTCTAATAAGGCCCTGTGTGGCTGTTTGGGCCGCACCCCCTCAATGGGTCGGTTTGTATTGGTTTGGGTGCACCAAACCGTGTAGGTTTAGGTTAGGGGGCGCACCTCCCCCTCTCTTAGCCGCCACCCCCTCATAAATACCTCTTCCCACGAAATTAAAGGTTAGACCAAGTTAAACATAAACCCTAGATTCCAGAATTGAACTATGTTCATCTGAATTTATCCCCACCAGTTTGGTGGAGTTACCCCTTGCAAATTCTGCGTGTTATCTGTTGTTCCATTGGGAATCAGTAGATACAGGACCACTCGTAGTCTTTGATTACGTTGTGCAAGTGTGTGGAGTTGAGAATATCCAAAGGGATTGAGAGCTGTTGCATTGGCATCAGGGATCAGCCGGAGAGGTTTCAGCAAGACACAATTTATCCATCAAGTTATCGTGAGTGTTCATCGAGAAGATCGGGCAACCCCATTATCAGAACTTATATTTCGGCCAGGAGATATGGTTTGGGTACACTTCAGAAAAGATAGATTTCCAACATTGAGAAAGTCCAAATTGATGCCTAGAGGAGCTGGTCCTTACAAAGTTATATCAAGGATCAATGATAATGCATACAAGATTGACCTCCCAATTGATGAGTTTGGTGTTAGTAATTCTTTTAATGTGGCTGATTTGACACCTTACCATGGAGATGATTTAGCATCGAGGTCGATGCCTTTTCAAGAGGGGGAGGATGATGAGGACATCCCTAGCTCTTCACCTATTGTTGAACATGAAGATCCACCAATTAAAGCTAATGAAGTAAGGATTGGTCCAATGACAAGATCAAGGACCAAGCTATTACAACAACAGGTGAATTCACTCCTACTTGAGTTTAATGTTTCTAATAATGAGAACTTTATACTACCTAAGTCATTGCATCTATGTGTTCTTAGGTTTATTGATAACACAAACATTGATGGAGATCATGGAGAGAAGATTCACATGGATGAAGATGAGCTAGAAGAGGAGAGGATGATCAAGTGCTAAGGATGGTGAAAGACAAGCATTACAATTATTATTTCATAAGGGGATGAGTGCCTCCACAAGATGAAATGCACTCATACATGAAACAAGCAAGAGGAGGGCGCCCACATAGAAGATCAATGCGCCATAATAGTTAGTTTTGGTTTCCATAACCAATTTGGCCGAATTCCTTGTGTATGGAATCGGTTTGTATCCATATATGTGAGTCCTAGTCCTAGTAGGAGTCCTAGTCCTAGTAGGGGAGGGATTGCTTGCGCAAGAGAGCCTTGTGGCCGCACCCCTCCACCTATATATGTGTCCCACCTGCGTGTGGTTGAGGTAGACTACGATTGAATCAAACAAACCCCATAGCCCCTAGTTGAAACTGCTTGTTAGCCTTTCATACTGGTGGTTCATCTGCAAACTTTACGTGATACCTGCTGTTCCACTGGGAATAAGACGGTACAGTACCACTTGTAGTCGGTGGATTACTTGTGCAAGAGTGTGGAGTTAAGAATATCCATTGGGTTGCTATCTTTTGCATTGGCATCAGGGATCAGCCGGAGAGTTCTTAGTGGCGCACTAGTTATCAATACAGAAGTTATCTGTGAGTTCACTGAGAAGATTGGGCCACCCCTTATCATATTCTCAACTCCACACTCTTGCACAAGTAATCCACCGACTACAAGTGGTTCTGTACCGTCTTATTCCTAGTGGAACAGCAGGTATCACGTAAAGTTTGCAGATGAACTTCCAGATGAAAGGCTTACAAGCAGTTTCAATCTAGAGGTCTATGGTTTTTGGTTTTAACGTAGTCTGATTGATCCACACGCAGGTGGCCAACATATATAGGTGGAGGGGGTGCGGCCACAAGGCTCCTTGCGCAAGCACAACCCTCCCTACTAGGACTAGAACTCACAAATATGGATACAAACCGATTCCCACACAAGGAATTCGGCCACTATGGTTATGGAAACCAAACCTAACACTATTATGGCGCATAGATCTTCTATGTGGGCGCCCTCCTCTTGCCTTTTCATCAATGAGTGCATTTCACCTTGTGGAGGCACTCATCCCCTTGTGAAACAATAATTGCAATGCTTGTTTTCATCATCCTTAGCACTTGATCACCATCTCCTCTTCTAGCTCATCTCCATCCATGTGCATCTTCTCTCCATGATCTCCATTAATGTTTGTGTTATCAATAAACCTAAGAACACATAGATGCAATGATTTAGGTAGTATAAAGTTCTCACAATTATAAACATTATACTCAAGTAGGAGTGAATTCACCTGTTCTTGAAGTAGCTTGGTTCTTGATCTTGTCATTGGACCAATTCTAACTTCATTAGCTTTGATTGGAGGATCTTCATGTTCAACAATAGGTGAAGAGCTAGGGATGTCCTCATCATCCTCCCCCTCTTGAAAAGGCATCGACCTCGATGCTAAATCATCTCCATGGTAAGGTGTCAAATCAGCCACATTAAAAGAATTGCTAACACCAAACTCATCAATTGGGAGGTCAATCTTGTATGCATTATCATTGATCCTTGAAATAACTTTGTAAGGACCAGCTCCTCTAGGCATCAACTTGGACTTTCTCAATGTGGGAAATCTATCTTTTCTAAAGTGCACCCACACCATGTCTCCTGGCCGAAATATAAGCTCCTTTCTCTTCTTGTTTACTCTTTCAGCCACATGTTTTCCTTTCTTCTCAATGGCCTCTTTTGTTTTCTCATGAATCTTCTTCACAAAATCAGCCCTCTTTGAAGCCTCCATATTAATTCTCTCATGTAAAGGAAGTGGTAATAAATCAAGAGGAGTAATAGGTTTGAAACCATACACCACCTCAAAAGGACATAATTGAGTAGTTGAATGCACAGCTCTATTGTAAGCAAATTCCACATGGGGCAAACACTCCTCCCACTCCTTCAAATTCTTTTTGATCATACCTCTTAGCAATGTGGACAATGTTCTATTAACCACCTCAGTTTGTCCATCAGTTTGGGGGTGGCAAGTGGTAGAAAATAATAGCTTAGTGCCAAGCTTACCCCAAAGTGTCTTCCAAAAGTAACTCATGAACTTGACATCTCTATCTGAAACTATAGTCCTTGGAACTCCATGTAATCTCACAATTTCTCTAAAGAACAAATTGGCAATGTGAGAAGCATCATCACTCTTGTGGCATGGAATAAAATGAGCCATCTTTGAAAATCTATCCACAACCACAAAGATAGAGTCATGTCCTCTTTTAGTCCTTGGTAATCCCAACACAAAATCCATACTAATATCCTCCCATGGTGTACTTGGTGATGGCAATGGTGTATATAATCCATGGGGCTTCAATTTTGATTTGGATTTGTTGCAAGTAATGCATCTTTGCACCAATCTATACACATCTCTTCTCATATGTGCCCAATAGAAATTTTCTGCCAACATCAACAATGTTTTCTCTCTTCCAAAGTGTCCCATCAATCCTCCACTATGAGATTCCTGGATCAAAAATAAACGCAAAGAACACTCGGGAATACACAATTTGTTAGCTCTAAACAAGTACCCATCATGTATATGAAATTTGTCCCATGCTTTAGTATTAACACATTTATTAAATGGCATGGAAAATTCATTATCTTCATCATATAGATCTCTAATACCCTCCAACCCGAAACCTTGATTTCTAAATTTGAGAGTAACATATTTTTCCTTGACAAAGCATCAGCAACTACATTATCCAATCCCTTTTTATGTTTTATGATGTATGGAAAAGATTCAATGAACTCAACCCACTTAGCATGTCTCTTATTCAAATTATTTTGGCACTTTAAAATTTTCAATGCTTCATGATCACTATGTATAATAAATTCTTTAGGCCACAAATAATGTTTCCATACTTCTAAAACTCTCACAAGAGCATATAATTCTTTATCATAAACAGAATAATTCAATTGTGCACCATTCAATTTTTCAGAAAAATAAGCAATAGGTTTCTTTTCTTGCATGAGCACACCTCCAATACCTATGCCACTAGCATCACATTCAATCTCAAATTGTTTATCAAAATTTGGAAGCATAAGTAATGGGGCCAAAATCAATTTTTGTTTCAAAGTATCAAAAGCAATGTCTTGTGAAACACCCCATTCAAAATTAACACCCTTTTTAGTTAGATCATTTAAAGGGGCAGCAATTGTACTAAAATTAGGCACAAATCTTCTATAGAAACTAGCAAGCCCATTAAAACTTCTAACTTGACTCACATTAGTGGGAATTGGCCAATTTCGAATAGCTTCAATTTTAGATTGATCAACCTCAATTCCATGCTTAGAAACAACATAACCAAGAAATATAACCTTATCTTTGCAAAAAGTGCACTTCTCAAGATTACCATACAATTTATTAGTTCTTAGCACTTGCAAAACTTGTCTAATATGATCCATGTGGTCATGTTCATTGTGGCTATATATAAGAATATCATCAAAATAAACTACCACAAATCTACCAATAAAGTCTCTCAAAATATGGTTCATTAATCTCATGAAAGTACTAGGTGCATTAGTTAGACCAAAAGGCATTACTAACCACTCATATAAACCAAATTTTGTCTTAAAAGCAGTTTTCCATTCATCTCCCTCTTTGATACGGGCATCTAATGGTTAGCACGCTAGGACAATAAACCACGATGTATAATGTCTAAGGCCTGCGAGCCGCATGTTGTGGCCGAGCCTTCTAAATGGGCCGGTTTGTATCCAGTTTGAGTCCAATTAGGTTAGGAGTCGGTTTGGGTCTGTCCAACCGAGTAGGGGTTGGCCTCTTATATAAAGAGAGCCAAGGCCTAGGGTTTTGGGAGAGTTGAAAATTATGTAGAACTAAAAGTTCCAGGTTACCATTGTCCCTAGGGGATCGGCGTGTAGGCGGCGTCTCGGACGTTCGTCAGTTATCTTTGAAAATAAAGGTGCGAGTGTTCTTGGATCTGCCAAGAGGGTTCGTTCGTGGCTAGGGGGCTCTTGGATCTGCCTAGAGTTGTCTAGCTTGGCGTGAAATAAAGGTGCGAGTGTTCTTGGATCTGCCAAGAGGGTTCGTGCGTTTCTCGCCTAAATCTATCCATGTTCTTCAGGTTACGTGTATCGCTCACGTGATTGGGAGAATAGTTATCTCGGTGGTTCTTGCGGTGAAAGATCGGGCAAACGTCTACATCATGTGGTATCAGAGCGCCAGGTTGATCACCGCGAGATTTGCTCCAGTTAAAGATCGATCCGCAAGTCCGACAGATTGGTAGATCTGTTTTTGCTGGAGTTGTTAGTACGGCGTTGTTGCAGTTGATACTGCCCTCGTCATTGTTGTGTTGGTTTGGAGAGTCATCGAGCAGTCAAGCAGATCGTTCAGATGGTACATCTCGGCGAGATCGGATACTGGAGGCATGTCCTACTTGGATTGGTACGGAAGGTTTAAAAAAAAGGAAAGTGTTGTGCTGAACAGATTAGATTCTCTACGCGTGGTGTCCTGGAAGGAAAAACTGGCATAGAAAATATGCTATGCTATTTGTCCAGCCAAGAAACAATCTGGAGCAGGATCTCCCGTAGAAGCGAAAAAAAAAATGATTGGATTTGGTTGATACGTGCATAGCTTGGTATCCCCATAAAAAGGGCATCAAGCAAGAAAGAGGAGACTCGGGCTGGGCTGTCACGTACAAAGGAAAAAGGCAATTCTTCTGTGTCATTTTCGATCGTTGCCTTACGGATCGACTGGATACGGGAATTAAGAAAAAAAAAATCAAAGGATGGAAAGGACCGTGGCAGACTCACAAATCGCGTCAATCATCATGGAACAAAAAAAAAGATGTTCGGTAGTACTAAGTGAGATGAGATAGCAAAGCAAAGTTTTGAGGAAAAAAAAAGGCTGCGTGAAAGGAAAGGCAACCTTATGTGTACGTACGGTACGGGAGTAGGCGGTTTTGTTTGGCCCAAATTTTTGGTACAGTTTACGGCGGACGCGGATACAAAACAAAAAGAGACACTAGTTTGTATTTTCACATGGGGTGAACGTGGTTCATTTGGATTCAAGGGGTGCAGGAATTTGTCCTGTTTGTCTTGGGTGATGCACTCAGTTGACCTCCACTATTTCAGAATGCATCCGTGGGCGCATTCAGCTTATTTGGATCCTTGGGGTACAGGAGTCTGTCCCGCTGTGTCAGGGGTGGTTTGCATGGTGCGTTTACAGATGCAATTTGACAGATTATGTGTCTAAATCATATTGGCGGTGCCAAACATGGATGGCGCCAAGAACAAGACTAGCTAGCTAAGAGGGAGGATGTGGTGTGGTGTGGCATGCCAGCATGACTTGAGGATGTAGAAGCGTGGCGATATGATAATTTGACGCCACAAGCGCCGGAGAAGACCTTCTGGCGTTGAGGACAACGCCTTTTGAAGAAAGGGAGGATGATACGGGCATCTAATGGTTAGCACGCTAGGACAATAAACCACGATGTATAATGTCTAAGGCCTGCGAGCCGCATGTTGTGGCCGAGCCTTCTAAATGGGCCGGTTTGTATCCAGTTTGAGTCCAATTAGGTTAGGAGTCGGTTTGGGTCTGTCCAACCGAGTAGGGGTTGGCCTCTTATATAAAGAGAGCCAAGGCCTAGGGTTTTGGGAGAGTTGAAAATTATGTAGAACTAAAAGTTCCAGGTTACCACCGTCCCTAGGGGATCGGCGTGTAGGCGGCGTCTCGGACGTTCGTCAGTTATCTTTGAAAATAAAGGTGCGAGTGTTCTTGGATCTGCCAAGAGGGTTCGTTCGTGGCTAGGGGGCTCTTGGATCTGCCTAGAGTTGTCTAGCTTGGCGTGAAATAAAGGTGCGAGTGTTCTTGGATCTGCCAAGAGGGTTCGTGCGTTTCTCGCCTAAATCTATCCATGTTCTTCAGGTTACGTGTATCGCTCACGTGATTGGGAGAATAGTTATCTCGGTGGTTCTTGCGGTGAAAGATCGGGCAAACGTCTACATCATGTGGTATCCCTCCTCTTGTTATGTCCCTCCATGAGTGTGGAATAACAATCTAGCACTTGTTTTCCACACTTGTAGAATTGTTTTCACCATGATCAACATTTGTTTTCAGCTCCTCTCCATCCATGTGCATCATCTCTCCTTGATCTCCCTCCTTAATGCTTGTGTTATCAACAAACCTAAGAATACAAACATGCATGGATTTAGGTAGTATAAAATTCTCATAATCACAAATGTTATACTCAAGTAGGAGTGAATTCACCTGTTGTTGTAATAGTTTGGTCCTTGATCTTGTCATGGGACCAAGCCTCACTTCATCATGTTTTATAGGAATATCATCATGTGAAATAATAGGTGAAACACTAGGGATGTCCTCATCATCCTCCCCCCCTTGAAAAGCCTTGATGTCCTCATCAAGAGCATCACCATGATATGGTGTCAAATCAGCAACATTGAAGGAATTGCTCACTCCAAACTCATCAATGGGAAGATCTATCTTGTATGCATTATCATTTATTTTTGCAATCACTTTGTAAGGACCAGCACCTCTTGGTAACAATTTTGATTTCCTTAGCTTAGGGAACCTATCCTTCCGAAAGTGCACCCATACTAAATCTCCCTCTTGAAAAATAACTTCCTTCCTCTTTTGATTTCTTTTTTGAGCTACATATTTTCCCTTCTTCTCAATAGCATCCATTGTCTTCTCATGTATCTTTCTTACAAAATCAGCCCTCTTAGAAGCATCCATATTAATTCTCTCTTGAATTGGAAGTGGTAACAAGTCTAGGGGTGTAGTAGGCCGAAATCCATAAACCACCTCAAAGGGACAAAAATTTGTGGTTGAATGCACAGCCCTATTATAAGCAAACTCCACATGTGGCAAACAATCTTCCCACTCCCTCAAATTCTTCTTGATCATGCTTCTCAACAATGTAGACAATGTCCTATTCACAACTTCAATTTGCCCATCAGTTTGAGGGTGGCAAGTAGTGGAGAATAATAATTTGGTGCCAAGCTTCCCCCATAGAGTCTTCCAAAAATAGCTCATAAACTTGACATCTCTATCAGAAACAATTGTTCTTGGCACACCATGTAGTCTCACAATTTCTCTAAAGAACAAATTGGCAATGTGAGAGGCATCATCACTCTTATGACAAGCAATGAAGTGTGCCATCTTGGAAAATCTGTCCACCACTACAAAGATGGAATCATGGCCTCTTTTTGTTCTTCGCAAACCCAATACAAAATCCATACTAATATCCTCCCATGGTGTACTTGGGGATGGCAATGGTGTGTACAAACCGTGGGGCTTCAACTTGGATTTTGCCTTATTGCATGTAATACATCTTTGCACCAATCTATACACATCTCTTCTCATCTGTGCCCAATAAAAATTTTCAGCCAACATAAGCAATGTTTTCTCTCTTCCAAAGTGTCCCATCAACCCTCCACTATGAGATTCCTGTAATAAGAATAAACGCAAAGAACACTCGGGAATACATAATTTGTTAGCTCTAAACAAGTATCCATCATGTATATGAAATTTATCCCATGCCTTAACATTAGAACATTTATTAAATGGCATAGAAAATTCCTTATCATTAGCATATAGCTCTCTAATACCCTCCAAACCCGAGACCTTGATCTCTAAATTAGAAAGTAACATGTTTTTCCTTGACAAAGCATCAGCAACTACATTGTCCAATCCCTTTTTATGTTTGATTATGTATGGAAAAGACTCAATAAATTCAACCCATTTAGCATGTCTTTTATTCAAATTTGTTTGGCACTTTAAGAATTTCAATGCTTCATGATCACTATGGATAATAAATTCTTTAGGCCACAAGTAATGTTTCCACACCTCTAAAACTCTCACAAGTGCATATAATTCTTTATCATAAACAGAATAATTCAATTGTGCACCATGTAATTTTTCAGAAAAATAGGCAATAGGTTTCTTTTCTTGCATTAACACTCCTCCAATACCTATGCCACTAGCATCACACTCAATCTCAAATTGTTTGTCAAAATTAGGAAGCATTAATAAAGGGGCCGAAATCAACTTCTCTTTAATAGCATCAAAAGCAATATCTTGTTCAACTCCCCACACAAATTCTACACCCTTTTTAGTGAGTTCATTCAAAGGTGCAGCAAGGCTTTTGTTTCCAATCCGATTAGAACTTGTTTCTCTTGGGTTAGGGTTCTATTTGCCTTCGGATTTGATCCCTGCCGCAGCTCCAAAACCACCCAATTCGCTGCCGCGGTACGGTTCTAGTAGGACTCGGATTGCCCTCGGTGCTCGCTTACAAATAGGGCCAAAACCCCCGCATCACCTTTACCAAATCCACCCACCGCAACACACCACCCGCCCGCGCGCGCGCAGCACCACTTTGCCCCGTTTTTCTCTGCCGCGGGACTGTTTTTGCGCGAAATCTCTGCCGTCGCTGCCGTGAGCGCATCGCTCTGCCGTACGGCACAGAAACGGGCAGTTTTCTGCCGTGATCGCCTGCCGCGAGCTCAAAACGAGCTGTTTCTCTGCCGCCGGCAGGAAAACGGTCAATTCTCTGCCGTGGGTTCCTAGTTAGTTTTAGGTTGTTTTTCTTTGATCTTTTCATTAGGTTTTCCAATCTTATCTTTGTGAACCCTAGACAAAGCCTTTCTACAGCAAATAAATTAGGTACCTTGCCCACAAGACTAGTTATTTTATTGCTCTGTTCAGGCTGCTCATTATTATCTTGTGTCACATTGATCTAGCTGTTATTTTCATTTGCTCCTTTAGTTGTTTTCGGCCATAAAAAGTATAAAAAAAAAAGTGAAAAACAGAAAATAGAAAAAGAGAAAAACAGAAAAAGCAAAAAGAAAGGCCATTGAGACACATTGCTATTCATATCATTTGGAGCTGTTTTCATTGCTATCATTGACACCACACATTGAGCAATCTTGTGCCTGATTTTCATTGAGCTTGGCTAGTGTCTTTCCAGAGCATTGCAAAAAATTTCCTCCATATATTTGCTTTGCCACAATTGTCTCCAATTTTGGTGTGTGTTTCCTAGGTGTTATTTTGTATCATTCACAAACAGCAATAGGACTTGTTAATTGGTGATTGTTAGGTATCCATACCAAGCCCCACCATATAACCTGTTTTACCTTTGTGATAGCAAAACCCCTGGGTATTCTATTCTTCACACCAAGTCACATTAGTTCCTATTACTTGTGGTAAGATTTTCTATTCACTTTGGAGCAGTAAGGATCACCTCTTTTGCTGGTTTTGAGTGAGTTGGGAGAGAGCACCACAACCCATATTTTGTTTATTTCACTAACCCATTAATCATGGTTGCTCCTAGTGATGTTTCTACACAGGCTAAGAAGAAGCATGGTGATGAACAAGTGAAGTGGACATATTTGGAGGAGATGCAAGAACAAATCACTACATCTATTGCTACAAAAAATTCTGAGTTACATTCTCTTATTGATAAGCATGGAGTGGACATGGATACACATGTTCAGAATTTGGGCCTTCAAATTGATACTGTGACTGAAACAGCTGATGCTACTCAAGAGCAAGTTACCACATTACAAGCCTCTATTGATACATTGACTACTAGAATTGGTGCCTTGGCCACTTTATTGGATCAAAGAATTCCTGCCCGAGAGGATGGTGGGAGTGCTTTTGGTGATGCCGAGGAGGAAGAAGAGGAGGATAATGATTATGTCCAACAAGGCCGAGGTAGAGGAAGAGGAAATCATGGGGCTGGCCGTGGGTTCCAAGCAAGGAGGGTCCCTGTTCATGAGCCAAACCGTGAGGATGATGGTCTTGGTAAACCCAAGTTTATGTTACCTACTCTCAACTTTGATACTGATGATGTTGAGGAGTACCTCATGTGGGAGCTCAAGATGGAGAAATTATGGAGGATGCATGATTATCATGAGGAGAGAAAAATTAAGCTTGCTTCCTCTAGTTTTGATGGCTATGCTTTGCTATGGTGGGATAATATTACAAGAACAAGGGCAAGAAATAGGGAACCTGATGTTCTCACTTGGAGGGAGATGAAGCAAATTATGAGAGATAGATTTGTGCCCAAGAACTATTTGAGGTCTTTATATGACAAGTTGCAACAATTGAAGCAAGGTACAAAATCAGTGGATGCTTATTTTAGAGAGATGGAGTTGATATTGCAAAGAGCTAGAGTAAAGGAGGATGTTGAGCATACTATGCAAAGGTTCCTTTCAGGTTTGCAATTCAAAATTAAGAGCATTGTGAGGCATACACAATATAATGATATGAATGAATTGTTGCACCAAGCAAGGGAGACAGAAAAGCAATTGGCCGAGGAGGCACTTATGGCTCCAAGGAGACCTTTCCCTAATAGGTCTTCTTTTTCTTCACCACCATTGTCACAATCTACCCCTAGCCGTGGGGTATCTACTGCCAAATCCGAGAGTAATACTTCTGTTTCCAAGAGGCAAGAACAACCAGCAGCTAGTGCAAGTGGATCTACTTCTTCTACAGCTCGAAATAGGGACATGAGCTGCCATACATGTGGAGGTAAAGGCCACTTCAAGAGGGATTGTCCAAATAAAAAAGTTATGCTTATTAATGAGGATAATGGTGAGTATGAGACTGGTGATGATGCTGATCCTTCACAAGAAGATGCTTATGATGATGATGATGGTCCTCTTGATGCATATCCTTCCACATATCCTACTTTTGTTTGCACACCTAGAACATTGAGTATTCTTCCAAGTCCTGAAAGTCAAAGATGCAATTTATTTCAAACAAGAGCAATTGTTGGTCCCCAATTGGCTTGCAAGGTTATTATTGATGGTGGTAGTTGCAGAAATTTGGCAAGCAAAGATTTGTGTGCAAAATTGAAGTTGAGATACATTACACATCCTCATCCTTATCATATACAATGGCTTAGTGACAAAGGAGAGATGAAGGTTACCCACATGGTGAGAGTTGAATTCCAAATTGGGCCTTATAAAGATACCATTGAGTGTGATGTGGTGCCTATGTCAGTTTGTCACATGTTGCTTGGGAGGCCTTGGCAATTTGATAGGAGTGTGATACATGATGGGAGAGCAAATACCTATCAACTCAAGTGGAAGGAGAAGGATATAGTGTTGAGACCTATGACACCACAACAAATTGTAAATGAATCTAGACAAAAAATTCCTGAGAGTGTTGAAAAGAAAGAGAGTGAAACTTTGAGTGTTGTGAGTGAAAATAGGGCATCCAATTCGAGTGAAAAAAATATAAGTGAGGGAGTGAGCTTATTATGCATGCTAGCTACTAGAGAGGACTTGAGAGAATTTAGGGAGGATCCTACTATGCTTCCTATAGTGCTTATGCACAAGGGAGAAATTTTAGTTTCTAATGACATGACCCCTATTCCTCTTGGTGTTTCTCATGTTTTGCAGGATTTTGAGGATGTTTTTCCTAAGGAGGTGCCCTCGGGTTTGCCACCATTGAGGGGTATTGAGCACCAAATTGATTTGATTCCAGGATCCTCATTACCAAACAGAGCTCCCAATAGAACTAATCCCCAAGAAACAAAGGAGATTCAGAAACAAGTACAAGAGCTTCTTGATAAAGGTTACATTCGGATAAGCCTTTCTCCTTGTGCTGTTCCTGTTATTTTAGTACCTAAAAAAGATGGTACATGGCGCATGTGTGTATATTGTAGAGCAATTAACAATATCACTATTCGTTATCGTCATCCTATACCACGTTTGGAAGACATGTTAGATGAATTAAGTGGTAGTGCTATTTTCTCTAAAATTGATTTGCGTAGTGGTTATCATCAAATTAGGATGAAAGAGGGGGATGAATGGAAAACAGCTTTTAAAACAAAATTTGGTTTATATGAGTGGTTAGTTATGCCTTTTGGATTGACTAATGCACCTAGTACTTTCATGAGATTAATGAACCATGTTTTGAGGAATTTTATTGGTAAATTTGTGGTAGTATATTTTGATGATATTCTTATTTATAGCCACAATGAGCATGAACATGTTGATCATATTAGACAAGTTTTGCAAGTGCTAAGAGAACATCAATTGTATGGTAATTTGGAAAAGTGCACTTTTGGCAAAGATAAGGTCATATTTCTTGGTTATGTTGTTTCTAAACATGGGATTGAAGTAGATGAATCAAAAATTGAAGCTATTAAAAATTGGCCTATTCCTACTAATGTGAGTCAAGTAAGAAGTTTTAATGGATTAGCTGGTTTTTATAGAAGATTTGTCAAAGATTTTAGTACACTTGCTGCACCTTTGAATGAACTCACTAAAAAGGGTGTAGAATTTGTGTGGGGAGTTGAACAAGATATTGCTTTTGATGCTATTAAAGAGAAGTTGATTTCGGCCCCTTTATTAATGCTTCCTAATTTTGACAAACAATTTGAGATTGAGTGTGATGCTAGTGGCATAGGTATTGGAGGAGTGTTAATGCAAGAAAAGAAACCTATTGCCTATTTTTCTGAAAAATTACATGGTGCACAATTGAATTATTCTGTTTATGATAAAGAATTATATGCACTTGTGAGAGTTTTAGAGGTGTGGAAACATTACTTGTGGCCTAAAGAATTTATTATCCATAGTGATCATGAAGCATTGAAATTCTTAAAGTGCCAAACAAATTTGAATAAAAGACATGCTAAATGGGTTGAATTTATTGAGTCTTTTCCATACATAATCAAACATAAAAAGGGATTGGACAATTTAGTTGCTGATGCTTTGTCAAGGAAAAACATGTTACTTTCTAATTTAGAGATCAAGGTCTCGGGTTTGGAGGGTATTAGAGAGCTATATGCTAATGATAAGGAATTTTCTATGCCATTTAATAAATGTTCTAATGTTAAGGCATGGGATAAATTTCATATACATGATGGATACTTGTTTAGAGCTAACAAATTATGTATTCCCGAGTGTTCTTTGCGTTTATTCTTATTACAGGAATCTCATAGTGGAGGGTTGATGGGACACTTTGGAAGAGAGAAAACATTGCTTATGTTGGCTGAAAATTTTTATTGGGCACATATGAGAAGAGATGTGTATAGATTGGTGCAAAGATGTATTACATGCAATAAGGCAAAATCCAAGTTGAAGCCCCACGGTTTATACACACCATTGCCATCCCCAAGTACACCATGGGAGGATATTAGTATGGATTTTGTATTGGGTTTGCCAAGAACAAAAAGAGGCCATGATTCCATCTTTGTAGTGGTGGACAGATTTTCCAAGATGGCACACTTCATTGCTTGTCATAAGAGTGATGATGCCTCTCACATTGCCAATTTGTTCTTTAGAGAAATTGTGAGACTACATGGTGTGCCAAGAACAATTGTTTCTGATAGAGATGTCAAGTTTATGAGCTATTTTTGGAAGACTCTATGGGGGAAGCTTGGCACCAAATTATTATTCTCCACTACTTGCCACCCTCAAACTGATGGGCAAACTGAAGTTGTGAATAGGACATTGTCTACATTGTTGAGAAGCATGATCAAGAAGAATTTGAGGGAGTGGGAAGATTGTTTACCACATGTGGAGTTTGCTTATAATAGGGCTGTGCATTCAACCACAAATTTTTGTCCCTTTGAGGTGGTTTATGGATTTCGGCCTACTGCACCCCTAGACTTGTTACCACTTCCAATTCAAGAGAGAATTAATATGGATGCTTCTAAGAGGGCTGATTTTGTAAGAAAGATACATGAGAAGACAATGGATGCTATTGAGAAGAAGGGAAAATATGTAGCTCAAAAGAGAAATCAAAAGAGGAAGGAAGTTATTTTTCAAGAGGGAGATTTAGTATGGGTGCACTTTCGGAAGGATAGGTTCCCTAAGCTAAGGAAATCAAAATTGTTACCAAGAGGTGCTGGTCCTTACAAAGTGATTGCAAAAATAAATGATAATGCATACAAGATAGATCTTCCCATTGATGAGTTTGGAGTGAGCAATTCCTTCAATGTTGCTGATTTGACACCATATCATGGTGATGCTCTTGATGAGGACATCAAGGCTTTTCAAGGGGGGGAGGATGATGAGGACATCCCTAGTGTTTCACCTATTATTTCACATGATGATATTCCTATAAAACATGATGAAGTGAGGCTTGGTCCCATGACAAGATCAAGGACCAAACTATTACAACAACAGGTGAATTCACTCCTACTTGAGTATAACATTTGTGATTATGAGAATTTTATACTACCTAAATCCATGCATGTTTGTATTCTTAGGTTTGTTGATAACACAAGCATTAAGGAGGGAGATCAAGGAGAGATGATGCACATGGATGGAGAGGAGCTGAAAACAAATGTTGATCATGGTGAAAACAATTCTACAAGTGTGGAAAACAAGTGCTAGATTGTTATTCCACACTCATGGAGGGACATAACAAGAGGAGGGCGCCCACAAAGTCTATCAATGCGCCATATAGAGTCCAAGTAGTATTAAACATGGTTTGTATACCATTATGGCCGCACCCCCTAGATTGGGTCGGTTTGTATCTATTGTGGTTGAGTCCAAAGTCCAAAACTAGGTCCAATTGGGTTCCTATTCGGGTTGGTGGGTTTTGCTTGCGCAAGCTACCTTGTGGCCGCACCCCACCCCTCATATATACCCCTTGGGGCGCATAGTTTAGGGAGACTACGTTAAAACAAAAACCCTAGACTTCTAGATTGTATTGCTTGAAGCATTCATCTTGAATCATCATACCTTTGCAAATCTGAGTGTATTCTGCTGTTCCACTGGGAATAAGGAGAAACAGGACCACTTGTAGTCGGTGGCTACGTGTGCAAGAGTGTGGAGTCTCTAATATCCGAAGGGGTTAAGTGCTGTTGCAATTGGTGACAGGGTTTAGCCAAAGGAGAGAGCGAGGTATCACATTGGTTATCAAAAGTTCACTGAGAAGATCGGGCTACCCCTTATCACTCTTTCATTCTTATTTGATGGTATCCACTACGCAAATCAATTTTAGAGAAAAGAGTAGCACCACTTAATTCATCTAACATGTCATCTAAACGTGGTATAGGATGACGATAACGAATAGTGATGTTATTAATTGCTCTACAATCTACACACATGCGCCAAGTACCATCTTTCTTAGGAACCAAAATAACGGGAACGGCACAAGGAGAAAGACTAACCCGAATATAACCTTTGTCCAATATTTCTTGTACTTGTTTTTGGATCTCCTTTGTTTCTTGTGGATTGGTTCTATAAGGGGCTCGGTTTGGAAGAGATGCTCCCGGGATCAAATCAATTTGATGTTCAATTCCTCTCATTGGTGGCAATCCCGAGGGCACATCTTGTGGAAAAACATCCTCAAAGTCCTGCAAAACATTAGAAACACCAAGAGGAATAGGGGTCATGTCATTAGACACCAAAATCTCTCCCTTGTGAATAAGCACAATAGGGACTAATGTAGGATCATCCTTAAATTCCCTCAAATCCTCTTTAGTGGCTAACATGCATAATAGGTTCTCTCTCTTTTTACCACTCGAATTGGTTTTACTATCACTCCCCATGGCTTGTATTTGTGGTGTTCCCTCATCCCTCTCTCTTTCTTTTTCCACTTTCCTCTCAATTTTGGATTGGGACTCTTGTAGAATTTGTTGTGGAGTCATAGGCCTCAAAATAATAGTCTTCCCATGATGATATAGCTCATAAGTATTTGCTCTTCCTTCATGCTTCACACTTCTATCAAATTGCCAAGGTCTTCCCAATAATAAGTGGCAAACTTTCATGGGCACCACATCAAACTCAATAATATCTTTATAAGGTCCAATTTGGAACTCCACTCTCACCATAAAAGAAACCTTCATTTGTCCAGTGCTACTCAACCATTGGATATGATAAGGAGAAGGATGTGGTATATATTTCAAGTTGAGCTTTGCACATAGATCTTTGCTAGCCAAATTTCTGCAACTTCCTCCATCAATAATGACTTTGCAAGCCATGTTAGGACCAATAATAGCTTTGGTTTGAAACAAATTGCACCTTTGATGTTCAGGAGTAGGCACCACACTCAAGGAATTTTGGGTGCAAACAATAGATGGCATAGTAGTAGCATAAGCATCCAAAGGAGAATCACTCAAATAGCCATCATCATCATCATCAATATCATTAGGATCAACATCATCACCTGTCTCATACTCATTGTTCTCATTGATCACCATCACTTTTGTATTTGGACAATCCCTCTTAAAGTGCCCTTTTCCTCCACATGTGTGACATGAAATATCTCTTGTTCTTGATGTAGAAGCACTTGAACCCGTAGTACTCACACTTGGTTGTGATGGTTTCTTTGCAATTGAAGAACTAGGCTCGGGTTTAGAAGAAGAAGCACCTCGAAAACTTGAAGATGGTGGTGGTGGAGGAGGTGCACTAGGCATAGAAGATGATCTCATAGGAAATCTAACCCTTGTTCTATTAGTAATTTTTGCCTCCTCAAGGATATGTGCTTCGGCCTCCCTTGCATGGTGTAATAGCTCATGGATATTTTGATATTGGTGATGCCTCACAATGCCTTTGATTTTGTAGTTCAAACCCGAAAGGAATCTTTGCATTGTTTGCTCCAATTGTTCTCTCACACGTGCCCTTTGCATAATTAGCTCCATCTCTTGATAATAAGCATCAACACTCATAGTTCCTTGCCTCAATTGTTGCAATTGATCAAATTGTTGCCTTATGTAATTTGGTGGAACAAATCTATCTCTCATGATCCTCTTCATGGTGTTCCAAGTGACAATGGGCAATTCTCCATCTTCTTGTCTCTTCCTCAAAAGCTCATCCCACCATCTAAGAGCATAACCATCAAACTCACTTGAAGCCAATTTGATCTTTCTATCCTCATTGTACTCATGCATTCTCCATAGTTTTTCCATCTTCAACTCCCATAGCAAGTATTCTTCCACATCCATAGTATCAAAGCTAAATGATGGAATAGAAAATTTAGGCTTACTCAAACCATCTTCTCTAGGATTAGCTTGCACCACATTGTTTGGCATTCTTCTTTCTCCAAAGTTTTGGTTTCGGCCATGATATCCTCCTAGGCCTCTCTCTTCTCTATTTCGGCCATTAACTTGATTTCTTGCACCAATAGCTTCCAATCCATTATTAGGATCACTATGGACACTAGCATTGTCATCATCAACAAGAGGCAATCTTGCTTGAATCATGGTTTGAAGTCCAGCAAGGGTAGTAGTCATTTGAGCAATAGAATCATGGATTGATCTCACTTCCCCTCCATTAGTCTCGGCCAATTTGTGTGTGGCCTCCATCTTGGTTTCCATAGCTTGGAGAGCCTCATATAAGGGATCACATGCATCTTGAACAAATTGTTTGAGTCCATTATGATTGTCCACTATCTCCTTTGCCAAAACATCCCTAAGAGCCTCATACTCTCTCCAATTAACTCCCTCCTTATGGTCCTTCTTTTGCTGCACAAGATCACCACTAGAAAGATCCATTAGTAGGTTAGTGTAATAGAAACAAGTATAGGTTGTGGTGCCTCTCACAACTCACTCAAAAATCTAGCAAGACAATAGGATATCTTACCACTCCAAAGTGAATAGAGATACTTACCATAAGTAGAGGCAATTAAAGTACTTTGGTGTGAAGAAGAGAATACCCAGGTTTTTAACTCTCACAAAGGCAAACAAGGTTATTTAGTGGGGCTTGGTATGGATACCTAACAATCACCAAAGTAACAATCCTATTTGTTGTCTTGTGAAGATATAAAAATACCCAAGGAAACTCACACAATATGGAGACAAATGTGGCAATGCAATATGTGGATGAATTTTGCAATGCACTAGAAAGTCACTAGCTAGGCTCTTATTGACAGGCACAAGATTGCTCAATGAAAAACCAAGTGTCACAATGGCAAGCTCAACTAGTAAACAATAGTAATGATATGGCCTCTTTGCACTTTTTGCTTCTCTCTTTTCTCTTTTCTATTTTTTTTTTATACTTTTTGCTTTTTCTATTTTTTTTTTTTGAATTTTTCAATGGCCTTACACTAAGCTAGGAGCAACAAGTAACCAAACACAAGTGAACACAATGGTGGTGATGAAATATGAGCAACCTGTCAGAGCACAAAATAGCTATACTTGTGGGCAAGTTCCTATTTGAATGCTGTAGAAAGGTTGTGGCTAAAGTTCACAAGGGTACGGATATATTGGTCCTAGAGATGAAAACAGGAAAATAAAAACAAGAGCAAAAGATTCTATGTGAAAAACTACCTCCAAACTCTCACGGCAGCAAAAACAGTCCACGGCAGCAAAACTGATAAATTTCGTACCGCGGCAGCGCACTACGGCAGCAAAACGAATCAAAATCGTACCGCGGCAGAGGTACTAGAGAGCAGGAACGCACGGCAGCAAAACAGAGGTTTTCTGTGCCACGGCAGAACACGCGCGCGCGCGTTACACAGAATGGTAAGCGTGTTGCATGGATTTTGGCGGGTGCGGCTGTTACGTGAGCGCGGCAGCGGCGTCAGCGTTTTTGTGCCGTGGATGGAAGTGCGCGCGGGTGGAGCTGTGGTGTGTTGTGCTGCGTGGTTCGGGTGGGTATTTGTATACGTGGGATGGCACGAATCCGAGAGTGAGTAGGGGTGGGTGGCAGCGGTGGGAATTGGCGTGCGGTGGGTTGGTGAATCCGAGTGCGAGTAGGAAAGGGTGGCGGCAGCGGTTTGGTGAATTTTTGTGCCACGGCAGGAGTACTAGGTGGACTCGGATTGGAGTGGAACAAGGCAATATGGAGCGGATTTTTTTGGTATTTTTGGATATAACTCGACTAGATGAACAAAGATAACTAGATCTAGCCGAAAACTAAAAAGAGAGAAAAAGCAACACAAAATCTAACACAAAACAACACTAGTGATTAAAACTAAGGTGATATCTAGGCTAAGGCAAAAACTAACACTATTTTTGTGGGGCTTTTTCTGGATAGGAATAAAAACACTCAAAGTAAAGGAAAATTTGATAGCTCACCGAGGCAACCTGTAAATCTGATACCAAGGTTATAAGGGGTGGCCCAATCTTCTCAGTGAACTCACAGATAACTTCTGTATGATAACTAGTGCGCCACTAAGAACTCTCCGGCTGATCCCTGATGCCAATGCAAAAGATAGCAACCCAATGGATATTCTCAACTCCACACTCTTGCACAAGTAATCCACCGACTACAAGTGGTTCTGTACCGTCTTATTCCCAGTGGAACAGCAGGTATCACGTAAAGTTTGCAGATGAACTTCCAGATGAAAGGCTTACAAGCAGTTTCAATCTAGAGGTCTAGGGTTTTTGGTTTTAACGTAGTCTGATTGATCCACACGCAGGTGGCCAACATATATAGGTGGAGGGGGTGCGGCCACAAGGCTCCTTGCGCAAGCACAACCCTCCCTACTAGGATTAGGACTCCTACTAGGACTAGAACTCACAAATATGGATACAAACCGATTCCCACACAAGGAATTCGGCCACTATGGTTATGGAAACCAAACCTAACACTATTATGGCGCATAGATCTTCTATGTGGGCGCCCTCCTCTTGCCTTTTCATCAATGAGTGCATTTCACCTTGTGGAGGCACTCATCCCCTTGTGAAACAATAATTGCAATGCTTGTTTTCATCATCCTTAGCACTTGATCACCATCTCCTCTTCTAGCTCATCTCCATCCATGTGCATCTTCTCTCCATGATCTCCATTAATGTTTGTGTTATCAATAAACCTAAGAACACATAGATGCAATGATTTAGGTAGTATAAAGTTCTCACAATTATAAACATTATACTCAAGTAGGAGTGAATTCACCTGTTGTTGAAGTAGCTTGGTTCTTGATCTTGTCATTGGACCAATTCTAACTTCATTAGCTTTGATTGGAGGATCTTCATGTTCAACAATAGGTGAAGATCTAGGTATGTCCTCATCAGATGTTATTATATATTGCGGAAAATAACAGGGCGGTAAGTGCGGTTGTGGTTGTGGAGCGTAAACTGGAAGGAAAAGAAGGTCTTGTCCAGCGGCCGGTTTAGTATGTGAGCGAGGTCCTGACAGAGTCTAAGCAGTGTTACCCACATTGGCAGAAACTGGTTCTTGGAGTGTTCATTCCAAGAACATCACATTACTGTGGTCAGTCCAGCACCCTTGTCCGATGTTATTCAGAATAGAGAGGCAACAGGAAGAGTTGCTAAGTGGGCTATTGAGATGGGGCCATATCATATTAAATATGAGCCAAGGACTGCAATAAAGTCTCAAGCCCTGATCGAGTTCATAAATGACTGGACACAATTACAGGTTCCACCAGATAAACGAGATACTAAATATTGGACTATGCATTTCGATGGGTCTTGATAACTGGAAGGCTCAGGAGATGGTGTGGTCTTAACATCCCCAAGAGGTGATAAGTTTTGCTATGTCTTACAAATTTCATTCAAATGCACTAATAATGCAGCAGAATATGAAGCTTTGATTCATGGGCTTCGAATTGCAAAACAGATGAGCATAACTCGGATTCGATGTTTGGGTGATTCAGACCTTGTTTCTCAACAAGTTACAGGAATCTGGGATTCTAAAGACCTAGTTATGGCAGCCTATAGGCGAGTGGTAACCAGCTGGCTGGACATTTCCAAGGATATCAAGTTGATCATATTGATCGACGTCTCAATGAAGCAGCTAATGCATTGGCTCGTCTAGGTTCCCAGAAAAAAAGTTCCACCCAATGTCTTTCTGGATGAAATTCATAGCCCGTCGGTTAAAACTCCAACAGAGGAAGAATTGGCAAACCAGATCCGGAGTCAGAGTTGGTAGCCGTCCTGCATACAATCCCAGAGTGGACTGAACCATACCTGGCGTACCTTATGTTATCGCTCGTAAGGTTATAAGAAGGTCAAGTCATATACAATTATCAATGGTGAGCTATATAAGAGAAGCGCGACTGGAATCTTTCAGAGATGTGTTTCTCCAGAAGAAGGGTGGCAGATTTTGAAGGAAATTCATTCAGGAGATTGCGGCCACTACACAAGTTCCATATCTTTGGTCAATAAGGCTTTCAGACATGGATTTTTCTGGCTAACTACAAACGCTGATGCAGAACAAATAGTGAGAACATGCGAAGGATGTCAGAGATATGCAAGGCAGGACCACATGCCATAACTTGGCCTTTTGCAGTCTGTGGCCTGGACATGGTAGGACTTTTCAAAAAATCCTCTGAAAAGAAGACTCATTTGTTGGTGGCAGTTGACAATTTTACAAAGTGGGTAGAAGCAGAACCAATCAGTAAATGTGACGCGGTTACAGCAGTCAGGTTCTTGAAAGAACAGATTTTCAGGTTTGGTTACCCAAATAGCATTATAACAGACAACGAGACGAATTTGTCAAAAGGAGAAATGCAGAAGTTTTACGAACAGAACCATATACGGCTTAACCTTGCTTCAGTACCGCATCCACAGTCTAATAGACAAGCAGAGCGAGCTAAACAGGAACTACTAAAAGGTATCAAACCTAGGCTCCAGCTACCACTATAAAAAACTGCTAGGTGTTGGGTCGAAGACTTACCTGCTGTTTTATGGAGCATGAGAACTACCCCAAACAGATCAACGGGTTACACACTGTTTTTCATGGTTTATGGGGCTGAGGAAGTTTTGCCAAGTGATATTGGTCACGATTCACCACGAGTGGTTTCTTATGTGGAAACCCAGAATGAGATAGCTCGTCAAGACTCGCTTGATGCTTTAGAAGAAGCACGCGACCTCGTAGCATCCAGGTCAGCAATATATCAGCAGGACTTGCGTCGTTATCATATCTACAGTGTTAAAACTCAAAGTTTTAAGGAAGGGGACTTAGTGTTACGCCTGATTCAGAAAAAGGATGGGATGGACAAGCTAAGTCCACCATGGGAAGGACCATTTGTAATAAGTAAGAAACTACATAACTGATCATATTACCTCATTGATATGCATGATGCTGATAAATCACGAACATCTGAGGAAGAAACTGGAAGACCATGGAACAAAGCCTAGTTGAGGCCATATTATACATAGGATCATTGTAATCACGATGTTATATTAGCAATAAAAAGGAGGCTTGTCAAAATCTGAGTTATTGAGATTTGTTCCAGGAAATTATCATTGTGCCAGAGAGTTAAACTTTTTCATATATGATTACTTGGGGGCTTATGCTAGAGCACAATCTATATCTCAAGAATCTGGCATGCGCCAAAATATATTGGTTATACTTTCCTGCTAGTCAATGCTTACACGCAATTTTATGACCTAGATGTTTAAACCTGGTTGATTCAATCATGTTATAACCTGGCAGAACCGGCTTACTATGACCCTGAACTCACCAGAGTTGTAAATACTAGAATATGACATGCAAAAAACCGGCTGAGCTAGAAAGCAAAGAAAAACCAAGTCAAGGAAAACTTCAAACACAAATCAAAGATGTTGCAAAAATATGTAACCCGGAAATATTTTTGCATAACCTTGTAGGAAAACCGAGTTATTACAGAACAAAGTGTAGCATAAGTGCACTTATGCACTTTCAAAAATAGAGTTAGAAATCAAACAGTTTATCTAGCCTATTACAAACCCATCCGGGTTGAATTATTATTTTTTGCAGGAACCAAATGTTTATTCTACAACAGATTTTCATTTCTGCTGGGTGGCATCTAACCCGGTGCCAGAATCCGGGTCTTGAGTCTCCGGGTCTCGAGTCTTCGAATGATCTTCAACATCCACTTGGTCATTTTCCGCTTCCCCAACTTCAGCAGCTGAAACGTACTTCCACTCTAGCTGAGCCAGAGCGTCATTGGTATTCTCCGAATCATATAAAGGGCGGGGTGGAGCAGAAACTGACGGAGTAACAGAGAGGGGCGTACCAGATGAAGAGGCTACAACAAGTCGGCTCTTCTGTGGGACTTGGCAGACAACAGATATAACTTGAGGAGAGGAAGGCATCTTGCGCTCACACGGGGAAACGTAACCCGGACAGAGTTCCTTCGGCTTCACCTTTTCTGCAATGTTGCAAGCCTAGAGCCGGCATTCCCTCTCAATCTTGGCAAAGTCCTTCCTCTCATACTTGGTCATGTCCGCCCGATACTCTGGGAAACCTTTCACACGAAGATCCGGATTCAATTCCGGGTTATAAGCTTTGGCCACAGACATAACCTTGATGGCTTCGCGACAGCAGGATGACATTTTGTGTTCCTCTATCCATTGTGGAACTTGAGTTAGTTCCACAAACATCTCACCGAGCCTCTTGGGGGGAATGTCCTAGTTCCTGACGGCCTTAATGCATTCTCCACCTCCAACATATAGCTGCCGGATCAAGGTGAACAGAGCCTTCCACTTCAGGTCAGGAAGTTGGAGGTTATTGCCATGCATTCTGCCTCCAAGTTACAAGAGCATTTTTTATCAGAAACATGATAAATATAACAAGGCAAAGGATATAATGAACCGGAAAAGCAATGCATTAATCAGATGCATGTGGAGCAAACTTACCAAACACACTGCAGGTGATCTCTCCTAGCAGGTCCTTAACCTTGGTGAAGCTGCTCCGGGTTTCCTCCAACTCCTTTTCAGCATTTTTAGCTCTTGTAATAAGAGCCTTTTCCCGGTTCTCAAAGTCCTTCTGGAGAACAGACCAAGTTTTGGCTGCCTCAGTAACTTGATCCTCTAGCTCCTTCCGCCGGGTCCAGTCCTCCTCGGTTTTCTTAGCCTCTTGTGTTAGCAGGCTCTTCAGGTTTGAAACCTCCTTTTGCATGGAAGATTCAAGACTCTGCACAATTATTGGTTGCATTAAAACAAGTTATTATTGGGTTCTAGTCATAACTTGAGGAAATTCCGGCTTACAAAAACATAACCCGGAAAATTAAGAGCCTAGAAGAAATTATAGCCTATTCTAGGTCATATTTTCAAGTCCCGAGTAGCCGCAGGCTGGCAAACCCGGTACTTGGGGGCTACACTATTTTAGATTCAAATAATGGGTTATAAGTTATGATTACGTCCCGGGTAGCTGCAGGCTTGCAACCCGACACTTGGGGGCTACGATATTTTAGCTTAAAATTTCCATGGTTAATTATAAAAGCAGAACAAGCCCCGGTTCACAATCAATTTGCAAACCGGCGCTTGGGGGCTACAGTTTTTCAGTTCCAAACATTCAATGATAAATATTCAAGTTCATGCTACAGATATAAACTTGAAGATTGAGGGCTACAGGTTATGTTTGTCAAGGTTACCTCATATCTTTTCTTCAGAAATTCTATAATCCCATCTGCCCGCCGCCGGTTCTCACACAATTCCCGAGCGAGTGTATCAAAATCTTGGCCTTCGATATTAAGGATGAGGGGAGTTGTCTTCTCTTCTGGCTTTGCCTTCAACTCCTCTGTGACTTTGGAAAGCAAACTGGAGGTTCCAATAGCATGTGCAGCTTGGGAGCCGGTTATGACTACATCCGGGTCAGAAATGACCATATCTTCAACAGGAGGATCATTAGCTAGTGTGTTATCAACCGGATTCACCTCCTCTTCAGTATCTTCAACCATAGCATCAACATGACCCAGCGATCGAGCAGCCGGTTCATCTTCTTCTTCTCCAAAAACCCTCTCGTCGAGGTTCGCAGCAGGAGCGGCAGATGAGACATGGTTAACTTTCAGCACAGCTTGGGCTCTGCAATGAAAAGAGAATCATCTCGCCGTGATCCAAGCAGCTTCCAGTGCTTGAACAGCATATCTACCAAAACAAATACCATTGCCTCGGCAGGATTTTCCTTTCATTCTTCCTCGCAAGAACGGCTCCTCGGTGGAGGAGTAGAAGCGCTGGTCCCCTTCGGTCAAGTGCTTGTGTGTGCTGGATCGCAATATCAAGTTGCTTTCCTGCAGCACCTACATGGCCACATTTGCACCGAATGAAGTCCTCCCTCCCTTTCTTTCAGAGGTGATTCTTTTAAAGAAAAGGCGCTTGAACCTATGGATTGGCTTAAGCAAGCATGGTATCTTTGGACCAGACCTCGAACATCTGCTTCTATAGGAGTTCATGTCTACTAGTTTGATCCCCCTTCCTAAAGTATACATACAGCTCTTTTCAAGTCGGATTGCATAAATAAATATTATTAGTGATGAACAAAAGGTAGAAAAGCTAGCTTACCCGGAGTTAATGGAAAACTCACTAGCCCCACTAAAGTGGGATGAGTCGGAGTTTGGAGAATTTGAATGAAAAGGACGACTTAGCTCAGGCCTGATTTTTCCGGCAAGGGATGTGAAGCAGTGGGTGAGACTCGAGCCTTGGAAACCCGGCAGAGAGTTTTCTCAGGCAAACCTGCTTCTAGATCACTTGACCCGGAGCTCCGGGTCCTCCTTCCCTTGCTACCTTCTTCATGGTCCTGCGTTTTCTCTATATGTGAGGATGGTTTCAATGGACGTTTTGACAGTCTAGAGATATGCCACCTTTGCAACAGCTTGCTGGGTCCTCTTAGTGCCCGCGGGGGAATCCTTCTCAGCCACCACATCGGAACCATTGATGGGAGTGGTGGGAGTGAGATCTGGAGCACTCTGATCCGGAGCAATCAGATCCGATGCCTCTTCACTAGCTCTTCCTTGGCGTAACCCGGCGCCCTCCTGCTCTACCGGTTCATCTTGCGAGTAACCAGCGTCAGCGAATTGATTGTGCAAGTGGTCGAGGTAGTCAAATTCAGAAACCTCATCCTCTTCATCACTTTGCTCCTCTGATTCACCGTCCTCGGGAGGAGAAGCTGGTTCTTCCGTGGTAACCCAGAAGGGATCCGTGGGCTGTGAACCGAACAAAATCAGGGTTAATATGTGCGCAGTTTTGAGGAATGAAAATTACTTATAGAAGATAAACTTACAGGAGGAGCTGAGTTAGAGGTGCAAAAAGCAGCAAGGCCAACATCAAAGAACTTGTCTTGCTTTATTCCCACAGAGAGTTTTAATGCAGTTACCATATCAGATTTGGAAACCGGAGATTCGGAATATCGCATGGGGTCTGATAAACCGGTGTACTCATGGAACAACCGGTTCCTGATACTGAGTGGTTGTATACGCCAATCCACCCAGGTCTTAGTCAGATCAAAACCAGTTAGACCATGAATAATCAAAGAGGTAACCCGTTTGAGAAGGGGCTTGATTTTGGCTCTGTCAGCTGATTTGGCATAGGAGTTCATGGTGCTAGTATAAATAAGACGCTCTGGGCGATAACCCGGAAGCGCCGGTTCATCTTTGGGAGAGGTTTTTTTATGTAGAAGAAGGTTTTTTTTCCATTGCTTGGGGTGACTAACGGGAATACCCGGATAGGCGATGTCTTTCCGCCTCTAAAACGAGACGCCACCGCAATAAATAAGTTCACCCCCGGCTACTTCCGAGTGTTTATTGCAATAAAAGTACTCAACAAAGAGATCTAAATTGGCTCTACTTGCAGATAATCTTCATAGAGAACTAAGAAGTTACTAACATTAAGGATGGAATTGGGGAGAAGATCTTGGAGGTGGAGACCGTAATAGCTCAAGAGCCGGCGGAAACAATGAGACCTGGGAGGACAAAACCCATGGAGAATGTGGGCCTTGAAAACTATTACCTCGCCTGGCCCAGGTTCAGGTCGGATGTCATTTCCTGGAGCTCGCCGGGATATATTCTTCAGGAGTAAACCGGCGTCCTCCATCTCGGTCAGCCGGCCCTGGACCGATGACAAGATCACGCGCAAAGGCCATCAAGGATAAGGTGAACTCGCTCCTCTCGCTCTATACTTTCGGTCACGTGGAGGATGGTGCGCTACCTCATGTTTCCACACTTTGCGTGCTCAGGTTCAAACACATCACGGAGGCACCGAAAAGTACCCGAGACGATGCGCAAGAAGATACGGAGAACAGCGGTGAAGATGGCGTCCAATTCGGAGTCCCGACGAAGAAGTTAGGGGCGAAAAACCCCTTCCTGGCCTCGGGAGCCGGCCAGGCTGGCCTCCCTCGCCCCCAGGCCGGACCCCCACCCGAAGGGGCCGGCCTCCACCTCGGCCTCGGGCCAGCCTCGGCGCCCCCCTCAGGCCGGACCCCCTCCAGAGGAGGCCGGCCTCAAAGCCGGCCTGCCCTCCTCCCATCCCGGCCCCAGGCCGGGCACCCACCCGAAGCAGCCGGCTTGGGGGCCGGCCTGCCTCCTCCCCACCCCGGCCCCAGGCCGGCCTCCCCCTCCAGGCGCCCACCCTGGCCCCAGGCCGGGTTCCAGGCCGGCCCCTAGGCCGGGGTGGACCCGAAAATGCCCAGAAAAGACCGGTTTTCGCTCCCGTTTCCACCTACTTCGACCCCCGGCTATATAAGGACTCCCCCAAGCTAGATCTAGGGTTTAGAGTTGAATTTAGAACATTTGGAGCTCAGCTCTCTTGTATCCCTCTTTGAGGAACTACTCCTCCGGTGTGTACCGAGGAACGTATCAAGGCTACTCCTCCGACTTCGTCGAGGATCGTATCAAGGATCATCCAATTACTTGATCTCTCCCTTTGGGTTTCTATCAAGGAATTGTCCAATCTTCCTCTCGATTATCTTGAGGTTCTATTGGCGTAGTGGACCGGCTACGGGTGTAAAGCGGTTTTAATCAAGGTGAGCTCAGTTGAATCGATCGTTCCGTAGGAGGCCCTCGGGGTTAGTTGACGGAAGATTTGGGGTTCTTCGGTTCTTACTATTTATCCTTGCGTTTTTTTGCGTTGCCCTCGATCTCCCCCTCGTTTCCCCCTCGTGTGTTCATCGAGTTCCTCGTGTTCTTCGTGTTCTCCGTCGATTCGTGAAGATCGGGCCAATCTAGGAGTAACCCTCCGCGTCATCTGGTATCCAGAGCTAGATTGACACGAATCCGACACCCCCAACACTTTCCATCCACCAATTTTTCTTTTTCCACCAAGAATTTCGAAAATCCTCAAAAAATAGCCAAAAGGGAATTTGACCGATCTGTTGATTCGTTGAGTTTTTCGTGGTTTTTCTTCATAGATTTGTTGCCAAACACCATTCCACACCTTTCTATTCAGCCAATTTTTCCAATTTCGTCCAAATTTTTTCTTGATTTTGTGGGAATTTCGAATTTGAGACAAAAACTCAGAAAATTTCAGCTCTTCAATTCTCCGACAGATTTTGAAACTTGTTTTTCTTTGTCATTTTTTATCCGAATTGAGTGCAACAAAGTGCTACGCGACGCCCACGACATCACCTACGCTTCCACATCAACGGATCGCCACGACATCGACTCCCCCACGGCCGCAAGTCCGTGATCATCAAATAAGAGAGGTATAACTTGCTTCCGCTTGCACCACCCCACCCCATTGTGTTACTTACCTATCGGACTAGTTCTTTTTACACCGCTTGGCATCGCATTTGTGGCATCGAGAGTGCGAGGTTAGCGCTTGTGAGAAATTAGCTACCGAGTAGGCATTGGCACTTTGGAATCCATCAAAAAGAGAAAATAAAAAAAAAGAGAAAAAGAGAAAATAGAAAAAGAAGCAAAAGGATCGGTGCCAATTGCTTTCCATTGTAGGAACGTGTAGCATTGCGTCGCAAAAGAGAAGAGTGACCGATTGCCACGGTGCGAATCTTGTTGCCTCTTCAAATTTGCGGTTTGAGCTAGCGTCCTCTTTGAGTTAGTGTGGCATTGAGCATTAGTCTACGTTAGGGCCATTTCGTTCTTCGCTCGTCCATTGGTCGCACTAACCCCATTTTTCCCTTGCGTGTGTGTATTCCACCATATTTCCATCCTATAGGTTTGGTTTTTGTGCTAACTTTTCTTTGAATTTTTTCCACGATTGACAACAAACTTTTCTTCGGTTTGGTTGATTTTTCCTCGCCACTTTCCTAACCTAATTGCCTTCCATATAAAGTGTGTGTGTTGCCGTTTGCGGTTTCTTTCGATCTTTTTGGATTCGCTCTTGACATACCGCCCTACACCTAGGCTCGTCCACTAGCCTCAATACGACCAAGAAAGGTAACGTTGGGTAAGTGAGGCGTCCATTTCTTCAATATCACCCTTGTGTGTATTTTTGAGATGGCTAGGGAAGGAGTATTCACAAGTCCGAGCTCGGAAGACGAAGGCAATCCATTCTACAACGACAATGCTTACGCCAACTTCGTCACCCACAATGACCACTTTCAACTCCGCGAACTCGTCAAGGACGGTTTGCAACGCTATGAGAGTCGACTACAAGAGCAAGAGGCTCGATTGAATGATCAAATGACGCGCATCAACATCAACTTGGCTAATCTTGCCAATCGTCGTCATTCTTCATCGTCCTCAAGGTCTCGTCGCTCAAGCCACCACAATCAAGATCCTCACCAACCTCGTCGCCATGATCGCCACGATCGCCATGATCGCCACAACGTGGAGGAGGGTGGACAACCTCAACAACCACCACCACCTCCTCCACAACCTCAACAACCTCCGCGACGCAATTGGTATGAGGATAGCTCGCCATCACCACCACCTCGACATCGCCAAGGCCGTGGTGACCCTCTTCAACAACCGCAACGCCCGGACCTTCGACAACACCATCATCCTCCACCTCCACAAGGCCACGCTCAAGACTATGGCCACAATGATTTCGTGGAAGATGCTCGTCAACATCGAAGGCCACCTAGGCGCCATGCGCGTCCCAACAACAATGACCGCCAAGAAAATGATCATCCTCATGACCCTCGAGATGAACAAGTGCTTCCGCAACACCCTCGCCAAGAACAAGAGCGTCCTCGACAACATCACAATGGCCATGATGATAGTGAACGCCGTGAAGCTAGGCTTCGTCACCACCAACCACCACCACCTAATGACCACCGGCGTCATCCTCCCCATCATGATCGCCACCGCCAAGACAATGAGGATGACCCCTATGATGATTCACCTCCCATTTATGATGAAGACCCCCATGAGCGCCAACATGAGCGTCCCCATCGTCCGCAAGAGGACAACAACATGAGTGCTCTTCGTTTCAATGTTCCCAAGTTCAATGGTGAGAATGATCCCGAAGACTATCTTGCTTGGGCTCTCAAGGTTGACAAGATCTTCGGCATTCACAACTTCACCGACAAGAAGATGGTTGCTCTAGCATCTTTGGAATTCGAAGGCTATGCACTCTTATGGTGGGATCGTCTACAAGCCGAACGAGTCCGCAATCGCATGGCTCCCATTACCACTTGGAATGAGATGAAGCAATTCATGCATGCTCGATTCGTTCCTCCTCACTACAAGCGTGACCTCTTCAAGAAGATCCAAGAACTTCGTCAAGGTGTGAAGTCCGTTGATGAGTACTACAAGGAAATGGAGACATCTTTGATTCGAGCTCATGTGATAGAATCTCAAGAGCAAACAATGGCCCGCTTCCTCAATGGCCTCAACTGTCCTATAAGGAAGATCGTCGAGTATCAACCGTATGACAACATTGTGGCCCTTGTCCACCAAGCTCTCAAGGCGGAACGCCAAATTGCAGAAGATCTCAAGTATAGCAAGCAAAAGGTTTTCTTCAACTCAAGACCATCATCCTCAACTCCAATGACACAAGTTCCTCCTCCAACTACCACCAAGGGCAACACTCGAGCCTCTAGTGCTCCCAACAAGTCTTCCTAACGATTCAAGAAGCAAGTGCCTCCCACATCATCCTCAAGTGCTCCTCAAGTCAAGTCAAGCACTATTACTTGCTTCAAGTGTGGTGGTAGTGGACACAAGTCCTTTGAATGTTCCAACAAGATGATCATGATTGTCAACCAAGACGGTGAACATGATTCTATGAGCGAAGGCGAATACTATGCCTTGCATCAAGTTGCTCTCAACTCTTTGGACGTCCCCAACGATGATGAAGAAAGTGTGTATTGCGATGAGGACAAGAATCCATCACTAGTGGTCACAAGAGTCCTCACTTCTTCTCCTCAAGATGAGCAAGATCAACGGTGCAATCTCTTTCAAACAAGAGCCGGTATTGATGGCAAGTCAATCAAGGTCATCATCGATGGTGGAAGTTGCCACAACTTGGCTAGCAAAGAGCTTTGCGACAAACTAAAATTGCCTTACAAGCAACATCCTCATCCATACCATGTCCAATGGCTTAGTGACTCCGGCACCTTCAAGATTCAACACATGGTCACCGTGACTTTCAAGATTGGTCCCTATGAAGACACGGTAGATTGTGACGTTGTTCCTATGACCGTGTGTCATCTTCTTCTTGGTCGACCTTGGCAATACGACAAGAGTGCTATCCATGATGGGCGTACCAATCACTATAGCTTCAAGTGGAATAACAAGACATTTGTTCTTCGTCCCATGTCTCCTAGCCAAGTGATTGCCGACAAAGCCAAGACTCTTGCACGTAGACAAGAAGAGCTCAAATCTCGTGAGATGAGTGGTGAGAGAGTGATCCACCAAAAAGTGAGTGAGAGCCACAAGCCAAATATGAGTGGAAAAATTCCGAGTGATGCCAAAGGCTTTGCCTTACTTGCCACCAAAAGAGAGATGCGAGAGCTAAGAGATGACCCAACCATACTTCACTTTGTCCTATTGTGCAAAGGGGAAGCACTTGAAACTAACGACATGACAAATCTTGCTCCATCTTTGTTGCCTTTGTTGCAGGAATTTGAAGACGTCTTTCCCGATGAGCTCCCTCCGGGCCTTCCTCCCCTTCGAGGAATCGAGCACCGTATTGACCTCATTCCGGGCGCGCCCCTTCCAAACCGCGCTCCTTACCGCACCAATCCCGAGGAGACTAAGGAGATTGAGCGCCAAATCCAAGAGCTACTCGAAAAAGGTTTTATTCGCGAATCCCTTAGCCCTTGTGCCGTGCCGGTTATCCTTGTTCCAAAGCAAGATTCTACTTCCCGCATGTGTATGGATTGTTGCCCTATCAATGCTATCACCGTTAGATATAGACATCCTATTCCTAGGCTCGATGACATGCTTGATGAATTGAGTGGTGCTACTATCTTTTCCAAAATTGATCTTAAAAGTGGTTATCATCAAATTCGTATGAGTATAGGTGATGAATGGAAAACGGCTTTCAAAACAAAACTTGGTTTGTATGAATGGCTTGTTATGCCCTTTGGTCTTTCGAATGCCCCATCTACCTTCATGCGTCTCATGAATGAAGTTCTACGTCCTTTCATAGGCAAATTTGTTGTGGTTTACTTCGACGATATTCTCATTTATAGCAAATCTTTGGAAGATCACCTTGATCATAGCAAATCTTTGGAAGACCCCCCGTTGCTTACCATAGTGAAAAACTTGATGGTGCTAAACTCAATTACCCCATCTATGATAAGGAACTTTTTGCTTTGGTTAGAGTGCAAGAAGTTTGGCAACACTACCTTTGGCCAAAAGAATTTGTCATTCATTCCGATCACGAATCATTGAAATACTTGAAAAGCCAAACCAATTTGAACAAGAGGCATGCTAAATGGGTTGAATTCATTGAATCTTTTCCTTATGTCATTAAGTACAAGAAAGGTAAAGAGAATGTGGTAGCCGATGCCTTGTCTAGGAAAGAATGCCTTCTTACACGTCTTGACATCAATGTGATTGGTTTGGATGAGATCAAGGACTTATATGCTTCCGATGCTTTCTTCGGTCCTATATTTGAGAAATGCTTGCCTAACCGAGGTTTCGATGATTACTATCTCCACAAAGGTTTCTTGTTTAAGGCTAACCAATTGTGTATCCCCGAGTCCTCTCTTCGTTTGTTGTTATTGAAGGAATCACATGAAGGAGGTCTCATGGGACACTTTGGACGCGACAAGACCTATGCCATGCTCTCCACCAACTACTATTGGCCCAAGATGAAGCATCACGTTGAGAGACACGTCAAGAGATGTTCTACATGCCTCCGAGCTAAGTCCACTTCCAACCCTCATGGTCTTTACATGCCATTACCTATCCCACATGCACCTTGGAGTGATATTAGCATGGACTTTGTGTTAGGCCTTCCACGAACTAAAACCAACATGGATTCAATCTTTATAGTTGTGGATCGTTTCTCTAAGATGGCACATTTCATTCCTTGCAACCGAACCGACGATGCTTCACATGTTGCTACTTAGTTTTTCAGGGAAATTGTGCGTTTACATGGTGTACCTACTTCCATTGTCTCGGACCGTGACGTCAAGTTCACCTCCTAATTTTGGAAGACGTTGATGGCCAAGCTCGGCGTCAAGCTACTCTTCTCCACCGCCTATCACCCACAAACGGATGGACAAACCGAGGTCGTCAACCGCACACTCTCTTCACTATTTCGAGCATTGATCAAGACCAACTTGAAGAATTGGGAGGAATGCATCCCACGCGCCGAGTTCGCCTACAACCGTGCTCTCCATCAAGCTACCAAGAAGAGTCCTTTCGAGATCGTCTACGGCTTCAACCCCAACACCGCCCTCGACATACTCCCTTTGCCTCTACGCGAGCGAGCAAACATGGACATCGACAAGCGCACCGACTACATCAAGAAGCTACACGACTCCACAAGAGCTACGCTTGAGAAGCATTCCGAGCACCGAGCCTCTATCATGAACAAGAACAAGAAACCCATGGTGTTCCAAGAAGGTGACTGATAAGGGGTGGCCCAATCTTCTCAGTGAACTCACAGATAACTTCTGAATTGATAACTAGTGCGCCACTAAGAACTCTCCGGCTGATCCCTGATGCCAATGCAAAAGGTAGCAACCCAATGGATATTCTTAACTCCACACTCTTGCACAAGTAATCCACCGACTACAAGTGGTCCTGTACCGTCTTATTCCCAGTGGAACAGCAGGTAACACGTAAAGTTTGCAGATGAACTTCCAGTATGAAAGGCTAACAAGCAGTTTCAACTAGAGGTTATGGGGTTTGTTTGATTTAATCGTAGTCTGATCTATTCCACACGCAGGTGGTAGCTATATATGAGGGAGGGGTGCGGCCACAAGCTCCTTGCGCAAGCAAACCCTCTCCTACATGACTAGGACTCCTATTTCCTAACACATATGGATACAAACCGACCCCACACACAAAGGGGTGCGGCCATATTGGTATACACACCAATTGGACTCGTTTTGGAAACTGGCAGAAAACTATTCGTGGCTTGTTTCGGTCACCACGGCTTGCACGAATCGAATTTCTTGATGGGGCCGGATCCATTGGAAAGCCCATCAAATTCCCTATCCGTAGAGTGCTTGTTTGCTGTATTTGGAGCCCGTATGAAGAATCCATGACTATTTCAAATTCGGGACTCCTGGCAGTCCGAACTGAAACATCAATTCCTTGTAGTTGTTTTCCATGCCTCCTTCTTCTGCTCCTTGCTTCCTCTTCTCCGTCCATGTTTGTGTTATCAATAAACCTAATCATACATATCATAGGCTTAGGTAGTATAACGTTCTCACAAACACAAACATTATTTATTAATAGGAAAGAATTCACCTTATAATAAACATCAGTGAGACTCAATATTTCCTTCCAACTCAAGCATGAATAAACCACATGGACCTCTATTATGTCCATATCATCCTCCCTTTCTTCAAGACAAGCCGTCCTCGGCTTGTAGTAAGCTGAAAGTGGAAGAAACAAAAAGAACAACGTGTATGCACAATACAAATATCTATAATGAGGTGCATTAGTTGTTATCATATCATAAAATTGTGCCCTAGACATGTGACCACGAATTTTGCTTAAAAACATCACATAATTGTCATAGCACTCCATAAAATAGCAATCACAATTGCAAATATAAGTGAAGCTCAATAAATCATGATCAAAATGAGAATCATATGTGTATATATTTTTATTGTTTAGTATCAATTCAAGTGTTCTCAAAGAAGATCTATGATCAAATTTATGTTTATTAATACACTCAAAGGTGGGAACATGCTTATTATTTTCATCATGAAAATTGCAACTTAATTTGCAAATATAAGTGAAGAACAAATTATTAGCACATGTATGTGACAAGTATTGTGGCAAACCAAACATATGTGTAAAATCATGCTCATATGTAGGAAGTTGTAGCTTAGTTACCCAAGGTAAAACAATGTTCAAATCGGCCACATGATCACAAGTTATGCATATATGATCCACCATAAAAATTTCACTCATGTTATAATCACCAATCAAGTTAAAAGTGAAAGAAGAAACATAATTGCTAGAATTGACATATGAAATTTCAGCAACCTTTTTCATAGCACTTTGCACATTAATTGATTCATTTAACATGATGTAATCCACAATATCATTAGGTGGTATTTTAGCAAGTACTTCTTTATGTGAAATCAAAACCACATGATTAAATTTCGAAATTAGCACATTATCACATGTAGTTGGACTATCTATGCTTGTTAACTCACAAGAATCAACTAGCAATTTAGTGGGATCACATAAATCAATACTTGAGAGGGGTAATACGAAATCAGCACCTTTATCAATAGCATCCTCCTCAGAATAATTAGGTACCAATTCAACTATCTCAAGTGGTGATGCAGGTTCTACTTGTTGTGGCTCCCTTTCTTCAAAAGTAACCTGCATATCACAAGGAACAAAACTAGGCATAATGGCATGCTCCTCCAATGGTTGTGGTGATGGTGGTGATGGTGCAGGTTGTACTATAGGCTCCCTTTCTTCAAAAGCAACCTGCACATCACAAGACACAACACTAGGAGTAGACATAGTTACATTAGTAGAAACAGCCTCATAGGTCTTCTTAACCTCTACAGATCTCATAACCAATGGTTGATGTCTAATTCTTTTAAATGTTGTAGGACTTTCATGTATTATCCAATCTCTCTTTTTATTCCAAAAGAATTGTAAATCAGGATAATGGCTATCAAAATTAACCTTATAGATAGTGCACCAAGAATCACTCAACAAAAGGTGACAACAAGTAAATTCTCTAGGAAACACATGACACCTAACTAGTATTCTATGATCATGAATAGTTAACGGAATGAAAGTAGCATGAGTAATGGGAAGTGGAGCACCATTAGTTTCTAACATAAATGAAGTGCGAGTTGCATATGTTGTCAACTGTAATGCTTCAACAACCTCAATACTAACAAAACTATACCACCGTGTACCCTTATCAAGAGTAATAGCAACAGTACTACCATTGATGTCTCCGCTGAAGTGAAACAAATTTGGTGCAAGTATTCCACTAGAATCCTCCTCCCAGAAAGCATCACTGCACACAGAAGAACTAGAAAACTCCATTGATTAACTTGTTAGTAACAAAATAACAATGGGATGTGGTGTTCTCTCACAACTCACTCAAAAATCTAGCAAGACAATAGATTATCTTACCGTTCCAAAGTGAATAGAAATACTTACCAACAAGTAGTGGCAACTAATATGCTTTGATGTGAAGAAGAGAATACCCAGGGTGCTAACAATCACAAGACAAACAAGGTATATGGTGGGGCTTGGTATGGATACCTAACAACACCAAAATAACAATTCCTATTTGCTGTCCAATGTGATATAAAAAGCACGGAAAACACACACCAAGTATGGAGACAAATGTGGCAATGCAAATATATGGAGGAAATTTTGCAATGCACTGGAAAGACACTAGCCAAGCTCAAATAATATTCAGGCACAAGATTGCTCAATGGTGTGTCAATATAGCAATGATGAAAACAGCTCCACAAATATATCAATGTATCTCAAGGCCTTTTTGCTTTTTTCTCAATTTTTTTTGATACTTTTTACTGGCCAAATAACAACACTAGGAGCAATACTGTCAAGTGATAACAATGCTATGAACAATGTGACACAAATATATGATAAAGAGCAGCCTGAAAACGAGCAAAAAATAGCTAGTCTTATGGGTTATGGTACCTAAATTTTGCTGTAGAATAGCTCTGGCTAAGGCTCACAAAGATCAGACTGGAAACCGTGTTGTATGGCAGTGATTGTGAGGTGAAACGTATGGTGAAAAAGTGCGCCCAGGTGGTATTTGTTGCGATGTGTAGTGGACAGGATCTGTGGTTTCCGATACGCTAAAGGTAGCGATGGGCCGGTGCGGAATAAGGAGACGCGCGTGGTGTAGCGCTGGACACTTTTTGGCAGGTACTAATTGAGCAATTATGGCGCGTGGGGTCGCTGTCTGTATCCAGGAAAACGCGCGCGCAAGCAGCGGATCACGTGAACGAATCCCACGCGGAAATCGAGGCAGTTATTATTTTTTGGCTGGTAACAGGATGCGTGTGCTGCGCGGACGCTACGCGTCGAGTCCAGAACTCCCGATAGGAACCTGGGGCGGCGAGCGATTTTGCGGGCCTCCCGATAGCGCTCGGAACGAATCCGACAAGGATAGGCCCACGCGCGGTGTGGGCGGAGATACACCAGTACCTAGCAGCGATCGCGCGTGGCGTGGCTTGGTTGGTGGATTGCGCGTGGCCGACAGGGGACAGACCGGCGGCAGCGGATCCCAAGCGCGCGCCGACAGGGGTTTTTGGTTTTCTTCGCGCGTGGAACGACGCGCTCGGCTGGTAGCACGCGCTTGACGCGGTTTCAGGTGGATCTGCGAGCCCCGAGTCCAGGTGATTGGAACAATGATTGAAAACACGCGTGGCAGTAGCGGATTTGGTGGGATCAGTGCGAATAGGTCAAAACAAAATATGGCAGGAACAACGCACAGCAGCTTTGGACAAACTTTTTGGTGGAATTTTCGGTATAGATCTAAACAGAAGATGAACACGAGGAACCCTAACCCTAATAGACAAAAACTAAAAACAGAAAAACGGGAACGCAAATCAACAAAAAACAGCAACTAGTAGATGCAAATTGGTGTTGATCTAGGCTCTGTCAATGAACTAAACTATTTTTGTGGGGCAATTTTCTGGATAGGTAATAAAAACACTCAAAACTAAAGGGAAATTGATAGCTCACCGAGGCAACCTGTAAATCTGATACCAAGATGATAAGGGGTGGCCCAATCTTCTCAGTGAACTCACAGATAACTTCTGAATTGATAACTAGTGCGCCACTAAGAACTCTCCGGCTGATCCCTGATGCCAATGCAAAAGATAGCAACCCAATGGATATTCTTAACTCCACACTCTTGCACAAGTAATCCACCGACTACAAGTGGTCCTGTACCGTCTTATTCCCAGTGGAACAGCAGGTAACACGTAAAGTTTGCAGATGAACTTCCAGTATGAAAGGCTAACAAGCAGTTTCAACTAGAGGTTATGGGGTTTGTTTGATTTAATCGTAGTCTGATCTATTCCACACGCAGGTGGTAGCTATATATGAGGGAGGGGTGCGGCCACAAGCTCCTTGCGCAAGCAAACCCTCTCCTACATGACTAGGACTCCTATTTCCTAACACATATGGATACAAACCGACCCCACACACAAAGGGGTGCGGCCATATTGGTATACACACCAATTGGACTCGTTTTGGAAACTGGCAGAAAACTATTCGTGGCTTGTTTCGGTCACCACGGCTTGCACGAGTCGAATTTCTTGATGGGGCCGGATCCATTGGAAAGCCCATCAAATTCCCTATCCGTAGAGTGCTTGTTTGCTGTATTTGGAGCCCGTATGAAGAATCCATGACTATTTCAAATTCGGGACTCCTGGCAGTCCGAACTGAAACATCAATTCCTTGTAGTTGTTTTCCATGCCTCCTTCTTCTGCTCCTTGCTTCCTCTTCTCCGTCCATGTTTGTGTTATCAATAAACCTAATCATACATATCATAGGCTTAGGTAGTATAACGTTCTCACAAACACAAACATTATTTATTAATAGGAAAGAATTCACCTTATAATAAACATCAGTGAGACTCAATATTTCCTTCCAACTCAAGCATGAATAAACCACATGGACCTCTATTATGTCCATATCAGTGACCTCGTGTGGCTACACTTGCGCAAGGACCGGTTCCCCGAAGAGCGCAACTCCAAGCTCAAGCCAAGAGGTGACGGTCCCTTCAAGGTCATCAAGCGCATCAACAACAACGCCTACAAGCTCGACTTACCGCAATCCAAGTACCTCGTCCACAACTCCTTCAATGTCAAGGACCTCTCTCCCTTCCATGGATACCCAACTGATGAAGACGCCGCCGAGTCGAGGTCGACTCTTTTTCAAGGGGGGGGGGGGAGATGATGTAGCCCAACCATCTACTCCAAGTGGACCGATGACAAGATCACGCGCAAAGGCCATCAAGGATAAGGTGAACTCGCTCCTCTCGCTCTATACTTTTGGTCACGTGGAGGATGGTGCGCTACCTCATGTTTCCACACTTTGCGTGCTCAGGTTCAAACCCACCACGGAGTCACCGAAAAGTACCCGAGACGATGCGCAAGAAGATACGGAGAACAGCGGTGAAGACGGCGTCCAATTCGGAGTCCCGACGAAGAAGTTAGGGGCGAAAAACCCCTTCCCGGCCTCGGGAGCCGGCCAGGCCGGCCTCCCACGCCCCCAGGCCGGACCCCCACCCGATGGGGCCGGCCTCCACCTCGGCCTCGGGCCGGCCTCGGCGCCCCCCTCAGGCCGGACCCCCTCCAGAGGAGGCCGGCCTAAAAGCCGGCCTGCCCTCCTCCCACCCCGGCCCCAGGCCGGGCACCCACCCGAAGCAGCCGGCCTGGGGGCCGGCCTGCCTCCTCCCCACCCCGGCCCCAGGCCGGCCTCCCCCTCCAAGCGCCCACCCTGGCCCCAGGCCGGGTTCCAGGCCGGCCAGGCCGGCCCCTAGGCCGGGGTGGACCCGAAAATGCCCGGAAAAGACCCGTTTTCGCTCCCGTTTCCACCTACTTCGACCCCCGGCTATATAAGGACTCCCCCAAGCTAGATCTAGGGTTTAGAGTTGAATTTAGAACATTTGGAGCTCAGCTCTCTTGTATCCCTCTTTGAGGAACTACTCCTCCGGTGTGTACCGAGGAACATATCAAGGCTACTCCTCCGACTTCGTCGAGGATCGTGTCAAGGATCATCCAATTACTTGATCTCTCCCTTTGGGTTTCTATCAAGGAATTGTCCAATCTTCCTCTCGATTATCTTGAGGTTCTATTGGCGTAGTGGACCGGCTACGGGTGTAAAGCGGTTTCAATCAAGGTGAGCTCAGTTGAATCGATCGTTCCGTAGGCGGCCCTCGGGGTTAGTTGACGGAAGATTTGGGGTTCTTCGGTTCTTACTATTTATCCTTGCGTTTGTTTGCGTTGCCCTCGATCTCCCCCTCGTTTCCCCCTCGTGTGTTCATCGAGTTCCTCGTGTTCTTCCTGTTCTCCGTCGATTCGTGAAGATCGGGCCAATCTAGGAGTAACCCTCCGCATCAGGGGCAACCCAAGGCCGGATGGAGCGCTAGGGCTTTAGGCATAAACCGGACAAAACTTCTAGGAACCGGAGTGATCTAGGACTCCGATCACAGGACCAACCCGAATCTCTCTGTAACCCGGGGGTCTTGTCCACTATATAAGGCGAGACCCTGGGACGTAGATAGACAAGTTCTAGGTCAATAGCAAGGTAGCTCGATACAATCGAGAGCCGGAATCGCCCTTTGTAGTCGAGACCTTGTTCCCCAGTAGTAAGAAGGCAGGAGTAGGTTTTACCGTCAATCGAGGGGCCGAACCTGGGTGAACTCGCGTCTCTCTTTTCCGCCTTAACCCTTTCAAAGTTTCGCTCAGTAGAAATGGCCTCGCAATCTAGTTCTCACCTGAGGACACTTGCCGTGACAACACCACGACAGGATCCGTTCTCCCCAATGCTTTTTGTTGCAGGCGCTGACCTCTTGCAGTCCATGGTCAACCGTCTCGCCTCTAGTGGGAGCCTACACCCCCTTTTCCTATCCCTGGTACGAACTTCCCTATCGTACAGTACGCAGATGATACATTGCTGATTTTGCAAGCTTGTCCAGCTCAGCTGACCGCGCTAAAGGAGCTTCTTCATTCCTTTGCTGATGCAACTAGCCTACCTGTTAATTATGATAAGTCTTGCTTACTGCCAATCAATATTGACCATACACATCTTGTTCATCTCGCTGCAACTTTTGGATGCTCGGTAGGCTCTCTCCCTTTCATCTATCTTGGTTTGCTGCTAGGGTCTTCGTGTCCTTCTGTGAAAGACCTCTCTCCTATTGTTGATCGCATTGAGTGTCGGCTCATTGCAAGTGCGCGATTTATTGTTTATGGTAGTAGGCTGACATTTGTGAACTCAGTCTTGACTTCTCTCCCGGTTCATTTCTTGTGCTCTCTAAAAGTGCCAAAAATCATTCTTAATTTATTTGATCATGCGCGTCGGCACTCCTTGTGGGCTAAGGATGCGGATTCTTCATCAGTTCACTCTCTGGTTGCTTGTCCGTTAGTTTGCAAGCCAAAGCAGTACGGTGGTTTAGGAATTTTAAATCTTGAAATCCAAAACAAATCCTTGCTTTTAAAGCAAGTGCACAAATTCTATTGCAAGGAACAGATTCCCTGCGTGAAATTGGTTTGGTCCCTTTATGTGATATGGGGTGGCCCAATCTTCTCAGTGAACTCACAGATAACTTCTGAATTGATAACTAGTGCGCCACTAAGAACTCTCCGGCTGATCCCTGAAGCCAATGCAACAGATAGCAACCCAATGGATATTCTTAACTCCACACTCTTGCACAAGTAATCCACCGACTACAAGTGGTACTGTACCGTCTTATTCCCAGTGGAACAGCAGGTATCACGTAAGGTTTGCAGATGAACTTCCAGTATGAAAGGCTAACAAGCAGTTTCAACTAGAGGTTATGGGGTTTGTTTGATTCAATCGTAGTCTAATCTATTCCACACGCAGGTGGTAGCTATATATGAGGGAGGGGTGCGGCCACAAGCTCCTTGCGCAAGCAATCCCTCTCCTACTCGACTAGGACTCCTATTTCCTAACACATATGGATACAAACCGACCCCACACACAAAGAGGTGCGGCCATATTGGTATACAGACCAATTGGACTCGTTTTGGAAACTGGCAGAAAACTATTCGTGGCTTGTTTCGGTCACCACGGCTTGCACGAGTCGAATTTCTTGATGGGGCCGGATCCATTGGAAAGCCCATCAAATTCGCTATCCGTATTGTGCTTGTTTGCTGTATTTGGAGCCCGTATGAAGAATCCATGACTATTTCAAATTCGGGACTCCTGGCAGTCCGAACTGAAACATTTATGCCTTGTTGTTGTTTTCCACGCTTCCTCCTCTTGCTCCTTGCTTCCTCTTCTCCATCCATGTTTGTGTTATTAATAAACCTAATCATACATAAATTCATAGGCTTAGGTAGTATAACATTCTCATAAACACAAACACTATTTGTGAGGAAAGAATTCACCTTATCATAAACATCAGTGAGGCTTAATATTTCTTTCCAACTCAAGCATGAATGAACCTCATGGACTTCTATTATGTCCCTATCATCCTCCCTTTCTTCAAGACAAGCCGTCCTCGGCTTGTAGTAAGCTGAAAGTGGAAGAAACAAAAAGAACAACGTGTATGCACAATACAAATATCTATAATGAGGTGCATTAGTTGTTATCATATCATAAAATTGTGACCTAGACATGTGACCACGAATTTTGCTTAAAAACATCACATAATTGTCATAGCACTCCATAAAATAGCAATCACAATTGCAAATATAAGTGAAGCTCAATAAATCATGATCAAAATGAGAATCATATGTATATATATTTTTATTGTTTAGTATCAATTCAAGTATTCTCACAGAAGATCTATGATCAAATTTATGTTTATTACTACACTCAAAGGTGGGAACATGCTTATTATTTTCATCATGAAAATTGCAACTTAATTTGCAAATATAAGTGAAGAACAATTTATTAGCACATGTATGTGACAAGTATTGTGGCAAACCAAACATATGTGTAAAATCATGCTCATATGTAGGAAGTTGTAGCTTATTTACCCAAGGTAAAACAATATTCAATTCGGCCACTTTATCACAAGTTATGCATATATGATCCACCATAAAAATTCCACTCATGTTATAGTCACCAATCAAGTTAAAAGTGAAAGAAGAAACATAGTTGCTAGAATTGACATATGAAATTTCAGCAACCTTTTTCATAGCACTTTGCACACTAATTGATTCATTTAACATGATGTAATCCACAATATTATTAGGTGGCATTTTAGCAAGTACTTCTTTATGTGAAAGCAACACCACATGATTAAATTTCGAAATTAACACATTATCACATGTAGGTGGAATATCTATGCTTGTTAACTCACAAGAATCAACTAGCAATTTAGTGGGTTCACATAAATCAATACTTGAGAGGGGTAATACGAAATCAGCACCTTTATCAATAGCATCCTCCTCACAATAATTAGGTACCAATTCAACTATCTCAAGTGGTGATGCAGGTTCTACTTGTTGTGGCTCCCTTTCTTCAAAAGTAACCTGCATATCACAAGAAACAAAACTAGGCACAATGGCATGCTCCTCCAATGGTTGTGGTGTTGGTGGTGGTGGTGCAGGTTGTACTATAGGCTCCCTTTCTTCAAAAGCAACCTGCACATCACAAGACACAACACTAGGAGTAGACATTGTTACATTAGTAGACACCACCTCACATATCTTCTCAATTTCGGATCCCATGACTTGAGGATAACATAATGGTTGTTTTCTTACTTCCATACAATGTTCAAGTGAAACATGGTTTCTAGCAAAAACAAACTGAAATTTGAGAATACATGATTTACTCAACAAAAGATGACAAGTAGTAAATGATCTAGGAATCACATTACAATAAATTTGCTTTGTATGACCACAAATGGTTAATGGAACAAAAGTACGTTGAGTAATTGGAATTTTATCATCATTAGTAATTAACATGTATGGATTTGCTGAAAAAGTTTCCAATTGCAATTGTTCAACCACATCAAGACTAACAAAGTTATATTGAGTATCCTTATCAAGAGTAATAGCAACAGGACAACCTTCGATGTCTAAAATCAAGTGGAACAAATTTTTTGCAGGCATTCCACTAGAATCCTCCTCCCAGAAAGCATCACTGCACATAGAAAAACTACGAAGCTCCATTGATTAGTTTGTTAGTAACAAAATAACAATGGGATGTGGTGTTCTCTCACAACTCACTCAAAAATCTAGCAAGACAATAGTTATCTTACCGTTCCAAAGTGAATAGAAAATACTTACCAACAAGTAGTGGCAACTAATATGCTTTGATGTGAAGTAGAGAATACCCAGGGTGTTAACAATCACAAGACAAACAAGGTATATGGTGGGGCTTGGAATGGATACCTAACAACACCAAAATAACAATCCTATTTGCTGTCCAATGTGATATAAAAAGCACAGGAAACACACACCAAGTATGGAGACAAATGTGGCAATGCAAATATATGGAGGAAATTTTGCAATGCACTGGAAAGACACTAGCCAAGCTCAAATAATATTCAGGCACAAGATTGCTCAATGGTGTGTCAATATAGCAATGATGAAATCAGCTCCACAAAAATATCAATGTATCTCAAGGCCTTTTTGCCTTTTCTCAATTCTGTTTTTCTCTTTTTCTCTTTTTTTTTATACTTTTTACTGGCCAAATAACAACACGAGGAGCAATACTATCAAGTGGTAACAATGCTATGAACAATGTGACACAAATATATGATAAAGAGCAGCCTGAAAACGAGCAAAAGATAGCTAGTCTTTGGGTCGTGGTACCTAAAATTTGCTGTAGATAGGCTGTGGCTAGGCTTAACAAAGATCAGACTAGAATTCCTAGAGATAAAAGGATAAAATGACTAGTACATGCATGTGCGGACAGCCGCGTGTGCAGATGGTTTCTGTTGGCCGGTAGTGATTTGGTGTGGCGCGCGTGGCAGGTGGATTCTGTTCCTCGAAAACCGCGGGACAGAGATTCGCGTAGAGGTGGATTCGGTGCGGGTTTTGGCTTGTAGCCGCACGAAAAACGAGTGGAACAAGGAAACGAATCAGGCGCGTGGTAGCGCGTCGGGATCCGAGTGTTTGGAGGACGCGTTCCGCGCGTGGATTGTTGCCTTCTCTTTTTTTTTTGTCTCGTAGCTGTCGGAAGAAACGTCGAGCGCGCGTAGCTGGAACCAGGTGGTCACGTGGTAGTTGTGCGCGGCCGCGCGTGGACGGAGTCCACGTAGTATTAACTAGCGCTCGCGCTTTTGGCTGGTAGGGATCGGTGAAACCACGTGAAACGAGGCCAGCGACGACGGAACGGTGCTCGATTCCCACGGAAAGGAAACACAGCGCGCAGGTGGTCTATGTTGGCAGGTGCGCGCGTTGGACTCCGAGACGGAAACAAAAACGCGTGGATTGGCGTGATGCGCTCGGCGATTTTTGCTCAGCGACACGCGCGGTATAACCGCGGATGGAGCGACAAAAAGGTGGGCGACGCGGTTATGCGTGTGGCCTCCACGCGATCTGCAGGAAAACGACAAGGAAACTTGCAACGCGCGCAGCGAATAGGACAAGTAGGGCAGCCGTAGACAGGTATTTTTGGTGGGATTTTCGCTATTAGATCTAAACAAGAGACGAACTAGATGAACCCTAACACAAAAGGAGAAAAAGAAACACAAAATCAACACGAACAGCAACTAGGGATTGCAAATTGATGATGATCTAAGGCGATGGCAATGACTAACACTATTTTTGTGGGGCAATTTTCTGGATAGGTAATAAAAACACTCAAAGTAAAGGGTAAATATGATAGCTCACCGAGGCAACCTGTAAATCTGATACCAAGATGATATGGGGTGGCCCAATCTTCTCAGTGAACTCACAGATAACTTCTGAATTGATAACTAGTGCGCCACTAAGAACTCTCCGGCTGATCCCTGAAGCCAATGCAACAGATAGCAACCCAATGGATATTCTTAACTCCACACTCTTGCACAAGTAATCCACCGACTACAAGTGGTACTGTACCGTCTTATTCCCAGTGGAACAGCAGGTATCACGTAAGGTTTGCAGATGAACTTCCAGTATGAAAGGCTAACAAGCAGTTTCAACTAGAGGTTATGGGGTTTGTTTGATTCAATCGTAGTCTAATCTATTCCACACGCAGGTGGTAGCTATATATGAGGGAGGGGTGCGGCCACAAGCTCCTTGCGCAAGCAATCCCTCTCCTACTCGACTAGGACTCCTATTTCCTAACACATATGGATACAAACCGACCCCACACACAAAGAGGTGCGGCCATATTGGTATACAGACCAATTGGACTCGTTTTGGAAACTGGCAGAAAACTATTCGTGGCTTGTTTCGGTCACCACGGCTTGCACGAGTCGAATTTCTTGATGGGGCCGGATCCATTGGAAAGCCCATCAAATTCGCTATCCGTATTGTGCTTGTTTGCTGTATTTGGAGCCCGTATGAAGAATCCATGACTATTTCAAATTCGGGACTCCTGGCAGTCCGAACTGAAACATTTATGCCTTGTTGTTGTTTTCCACGCTTCCTCCTCTTGCTCCTTGCTTCCTCTTCTCCATCCATGTTTGTGTTATTAATAAACCTAATCATACATAAATTCATAGGCTTAGGTAGTATAACATTCTCATAAACACAAACACTATTTGTGAGGAAAGAATTCACCTTATCATAAACATCAGTGAGGCTTAATATTTCTTTCCAACTCAAGCATGAATGAACCTCATGGACTTCTATTATGTCCCTATCATTATGACCCGTCAACTCCTCCTCACGCTCAATCGATTCGCGGCTCATTCTGGTGGCGAGATGTTTTTAAAATCGTTGAGATTTATAGAGGGATCACCTCCTCTGCTGTTTCTAATGGCTCCTCCACCCCTTTTTTCCATGCTGCTACAGGTTTCCTCGCCTTTTCTCTTTTGCGTTAAATGAGAATATTTCAGTCCAACATATGTTTAATCTGTCGGACCATTCTTCTGCGTTCTTCTTACCTTTGTCGTCCCAGGCTTTTGAGGAGTTATCTGATATCTTTCGTATTTTGTCTCAAATTACCTTCTCTGTTGATGAACCTAACGTTCGTTCATTTTCGTGGGGTGGCTCTCGGTACACAACGGCCAAATTTTACAATTTTATTTTCTCAGCTTTGCCCCGTGATGCCTCTTTATCGGCGATATGGAAATCCAAATGCTTGCCCAAATTAAAGGTTTTTGCCTTGTTGCTTCAAATGGACAGACTTAACACAAACGACTTGATGTTGCGCAAAATTTGGCACTTAGAAGATGGGTTCTCTTGCATTCTTTGCTCCCTGGATATCCTAGAAACAAGAGACCATCTTTTCTTCTCATGCCCTTTTGCTTTGGCTTGCTGGAACTTCATCAATATCACTTGGGATTGCTCACTTCCCATTTCTTAATGATTTCTGTTAGCAAAAAGGAACTTCACGGGGCCTTGTTTCCTAGAGGTCTCGGTTTGTGCCTTATGGAATATTTGGAAAAACAGGAACGACCTCATCTTCAAAAGATTGCTGATAAGGATGGACCTAAGGACTATGTTCTCACAAGCATGAGTGATGAGTTGATAGAAGCCAACAAGATCATGGTGAAAACAAATATTCAAGAGGTGGAAAACAAGGTCACATTGTTGAAAACAATCAAGCAAGATGGTGGAAACAATTCATAACAATTGTTATTCAATAGAAACAATTGTTATTCATCAATTTGACAAAGGGATGAGTGCCTCTACAAGGTCAAATGCACTCATTGATGGACAAGCAAGAGGAGGGCGCCCACAAAGAGCATCTATGCGCCATGATGAGTCCTAATAGTAGTAGGTTTGGTTTGTATACCAATTGTGGCCGCATCCCACTTGTTTGGGTCGGTTTGTATCCCTATTGTGTGTCCTAGTTGGACTCCTAGTCCTAGTAGGAGTCCTAGTCCTAGTAGGGGAGGGTTTCTTGCGCAAGGGCCCCTTGTGGCCGCATCCCTCCACCTATATATGTGCCACCTGCGTGTGGATTAGAGGGAGAACAAGTTTAAACCAAAAACCCCCAAAACCCTAGCCTCTAGATTGTATTGCTTGTTAAGCATTCATCTTGAAGTTTACCAATTGCAAAGCAGCGTGATATCTTGTTATTCCACCTGGGAATAAAGGGATACAGCACCACTTGTGATCATTGATCATTTGTGCAAGAGTGTGTAGTTGAGAATATCTAAGGAGCTTGATTGTTGTTGCATTGGCAACGGGAATTAGCTAAGAGAGGTCTCAGTGTAGCACTAGTTATCCAATTATCAGAAAATACAAAAAGAGAGAGTTAGTTCATCGAGAAGATCGGGCCACCCCTTATCATCTTGGTATCAGATTCTCCAGGTTTCCTCGGTGAGCAAAGTTATCCTTAGTTTTACTATTTTTATTCCTATCCAGAAAAAGCCCCACAAAAATATTGCTAGTCATTGCCATAGCCTAGATATCACCATAGTTATTTTTCTTTTGCTGTCATTGTGTTAGATTTCGTGTCACCTTTTTCTGTTTTAGATTTCTTTTTATTTCGGCTAGATCTAGGTTCCTTGTTGTTCTAGTCGAAACCCTATCAAAAATACCAAAAACAGCCACTTCCACCTTTCATATACCCACCAATCCGAGCTACCCTAGGGTTCTTGCCGTGCCATCATTACCACCGTACCATACCACCTAGTTGGACTCGGTTTCTTCTCCATATTCGGTTCCAAAACCCCCTCATAGCCGCAGCCCCCTTACCATATCCATCCACCGCCATAACCACCGTATATCATACCTAGTAGGACTCGGATTCCATACATATTCGGTTACCAAACCCCCCCTTATACCCGCAGCATACTTGCCATATCCATCCACCCACCGCACCATCGCAACAACCCACCGCTGCCGTGTGCTACTCGAACTCGGATCCGCACCGTAACACGCTTACAAAAACGCCTCGCGAGCCCGTAACACGGTTACCAAATCCGCCCCGGTTGCGCTGCCGCGGCACAGAAAAGCGTCGAAACGCTGCCGCGCCCACGTCTCACACCCGCACCCAAAAATCCTCGCAGCAGCCTTACCAATCCGTGTAACGCGCAAGCGCGCGCTGCCGCGGTACAGATTTTGACAGTTTTGCTGCCGTGAACTTCTGTGTTCTGCCGCGGTACGAAAAGCATCCAAATTCGCTGCCGTGAGTGCTGCCTTGGTTCAAAAACCATCAATTTTGCTGCCGTGTGTTCTAATTCCTGCCGTGAGTGTTCCAAAGCCACAAATTCACCTAGAATCTTTTGTGTTTGTTTTTCTTTTCCTGTTTTTTATCACTAGGACTTTTCCCTCCATACTTTGTGAACCATAGACACAGCCTTTCTACAGCATCTTTATAGGAACTTGCCCACAAGTATAGCTATTTTGTGCTCTGACAGGTTGCTCTTATTCATCACCACCATTGTGTTCACTTGTGTTTGGTTAATTGTTGCTCCTAGCTTAGTGTAAGGCCATTGGAAAAATTCAAAAAAAAAATAGAAAAAGCAAAAAGTATATAAAAAAAGAGAAAAGAGAAAGTGCAAAGAGGCCATATTATTACTATTGTTTACTAGTTGAGCTTGCCATTGTGACACTTGGTTTTTCATTGAGCAATCTTGTGCCTGTCAATAAGAGCCTAGCTAGTGACTTTCTAGTGCATTGCAAAATTCCTCCATATATTGCATTGCCACATTTGTCTCCATATTGTGTGAGTTTCCTTGGATCTTTTTATATCTTCACAAGAACAGCAAATAGGATTATTACTTTGGTGATTGTTAGGTATCCATACCAAGCCCCACCGTAAGCCCTGTTTGCATTGTGATACTTGATAGCTCGGTTATTCTCTTCTCACACCAAAGCACATTGATCATTGCTCCTTGTTGGTAAGTTGATCTTTTTCTCTCTTGGAACATCAAGTGAAACCTCTTTGCTTGCTTTTGAGTGAGTTGAGAGAGGCACCACAAACCCATTGTTTATTTTGTTACTAACAAATTAATCATGAGTTCTTCTAGTGATGTTGATGTGCAGGCAAAGAAGAAACCCGAGGATACTGTCCATTGGAATGAGTATGAGGCATTGAGAGATCATTTGTCCAACAAAATTGCTAAAGATATTGAAAGAAGTGATGATCAATTGAGAGAAGATTTGAATATCATTGATTTGAAAATAAGGGAGTGTGCATCTCAAGATTCTGTCAATGAGATCAAGGAAGCTATAAGGACTATGCAACTCCAAATGACTACAATTACCAATACATTGCAACAAATTCAACAAGCACCACAAGCCATTGCTCCAATTGATAATGGGAGAGGAAATTACAATGATGGCCGTGGACAAATAGCAAGAAGAGTGCCTTTGGAAAATAATAGAGAGAATGATGGCTTGGGAAAACCAAAATTCTCCATCCCTAGTCTTGCTTGTGATTCTGAAGATGTGGAAGAGTACTTAATGTGGGAGCTTAAAATTGAGAAATTATGGAGACTTCATGAGTATTCCGAGGAGAGGAAAGTGAACCTTGCATCTTCTTCCTTTGATGGCTATGCTCTTTTGTGGTGGGATGGCATTACAAAAGATAGAGAAGAAAAAGAAGAAGAAGAGGTGAACACATGGAGAGAGATGAAGCACTTATTAAGAGAAAGATTTGTTCCCAAGAATTATCTTAGAACTCTCTATGACAAATTGCAACAATTGAAGCAAGGAACCAAGACAGTTGATGCCTATTACAAGGAGATGGAGTTGATTATTCAAAGGGCTCGAATTAGAGAGGCTCCTGAACAAACAATGCAAAGGTTCTTGAGTGGATTACAATTCAAAGTGAGAAGCATTGTGAGGCATGTTCCTTACAACAATATGAGTGAATTACTTCATCAAGCAAGGGAGGCCGAAAAGAGATTGCAAGAGGAGCTTCAAGTGAGTGCAAGGAGAAGTTTTTCTTCTCAACAATCCAATTTTGCAACCCCTACACCTCCAACCCGTGGACTTCCTAGTACCAAACCCGAGCCAACTTCATCAAATTCAAAGAAGCCCATTGCTTCTACTTCGGGTTCTAGTGGTGCTACACCTCCTACAAGGAATAAAGACATGACATGCCATACATGTGGAGGAAAAGGACACTTTAAGAAGGATTGCCCCAACAAGAAAGTTATGCTCCTTAATGCTAATGATGAGTATGAGACTGGAGATGATGTTGATCCTAATGATGAGGATGCATATGATGATAATGATGATGATGGTCCTATTGATGCCTTTGCTACAAATTATCCAACTATTGTGTGCACCAAAGCATTGACTATTGCTCCTAGCAAAGATGAGAGCCAAAGGTGCAATTTATTTCAAACCAAAGCAATTGTTGGACCTAGTATGGCTTGCAAGGTGATCATAGATGGAGGAAGTTGTAGAAATCTAGCAAGCAAAGAATTATGTGCAAAGCTAAGGTTGAAGTATATTCCACACCCCAATCCATACTATATTCAATGGATCACTGACAAAGAGGAGATGAAGGTATGTCATATGGTGAGAGTGGAATTTCAAATTGGACCATACAAGGATACAATTGAGTGTGATGTGGTTCCCATGTCGGTTTGCCACCTATTACTTGGAAGACCATGGCAATTTGATAGAAAAGTGCTACATGATGGGAGAGCAAACACCTACCACTTGAATTGGAACAATAAGGATATCATATTGAGGCCTATGTCACCCCAACAAATCATGCATGAATCAAGACAAAAGTTTGAAGTGAAAGAGAAGGGGAGTGAAAACACCAAATCCATGGAGGAAGACAAGCCTAGGTCTAGTGGAAAAAGCCTTTTAACTAATGATAATATTTTTCCTAGTGTTGTTTCTTGTGTACAGGTTGCTCTTGAAGAAAGGGAGCACAAGGACATAACACAACCATTAGAGGTTTATGCCACGGATACAAAAGTTCTAGCTTGTGATATGAAGGTTATTTTTGAAGAAAGGGAGCTACAACCTTCAAATTCACAAGATATTGAGGAGATCATACCTACTACACATGAGGAGGTTAGTATTGATAAGGGTATGGATTTCGGTTTGGTAACTACAAGTAGTGAATTATGTGATAATTTTCACCCATATAAACCTATAAATTCGAAATTTCACAATGTGGTTTTTATTACACATAAAGAAGTACTTGCTATGATACCTTCTAGTGATATTATATACTATGACATGCTAAAAGAACCAATTAATATGCAATGTGCTATGGATAAATTTGGTTATGATAATTCTAGCACATATGATAATAGTTTCAAATTTTACTTGATTGGTGATTATAATTTGGATAAAATTTTCATGATACATCACATGTGTGTTACTTATGATAAAGTGGCCGAATTACATAATGTGTCCTCTTGGATAGATGATTATAGAGATGATATTACACATATGTTTATTTCACCACACTATTGGTTGGATACATATAAATCAAACTACACTTATATTTGCAATTTTGATTGCTATGAGATGAAAGAATATGACTTTTATGTGTTGTTTTCATACAAAATTCGTGATCATATGACATATGCACTATATTGTGTTTTACTAACAACTAATGAGTGCCATTATATATACATATATGGTGCATACACTTTGTTTTTCTTGTTTATTCCACTTTCAGATAATAACAAGCCGAGGACGTCTTGTCTTGAAGAAAGGGAGGATGATAAGGATGGACCTAAGGACTATGTTCTCACAAGATCATGGTGAAAACAAATATTCAAGAGGTGGAAAACAAGGTCACATTGTTGAAAACAATCAAGCAAGATGGTGGAAACAATTCATAACAATTGTTATTCAATAGAAACAATTGTTATTCATCAATTTGACAAAGGGATGAGTGCCTCTACAAGGTCAAATGCACTCATTGATGGACAAGCAAGAGGAGGGCGCCCACAAAGAGCATCTATGCGCCATGATGAGTCCTAATAGTAGTAGGTTTGGTTTGTATACCAATTGTGGCCGCATCCCACTTGTTTGGGTCGGTTTGTATCCCTATTGTGTGTCCTAGTTGGACTCCTAGTCCTAGTAGGAGTCCTAGTCCTAGTAGGGGAGGGTTGCTTGCGCAAGGGCCCCTTGTGGCCGCATCCCTCCACCTATATATGTGCGACCTGCGTGTGGATTAGAGGGAGAACAAGTTTAAACCAAAAACCCCCAAAACCCTAGCCTCTAGATTGTATTGCTTGTTAAGCATTCATCTTGAAGTTTACCAATTGCAAAGCAGCGTGATATCTTGTTATTCCACCTGGGAATAAAGGGATACAGCACCACTTGTGATCATTGATCATTTGTGCAAGAGTGTGTAGTTGAGAATATCTAAGGAGCTTGATTGTTGTTGCATTGGCAACGGGAATTAGCTAAGAGAGGTCTCAGTGTAGCACTAGTTATCCAATTATCAGAAAATACAAAAAGAGAGAGTAAGTTCATCGAGAAGATCGGGCCACCCCTTATCAATTGCCCCCTTCCCTCGCTTGCTGGAGAGTTAATTTCCAAAGTGATATTCTGCTTCATCAACATCGTGTCCCTGCTAGTTTGGTGCAACCCCTTCTAGACTGGGTTTTAGATTTTTTTTCTCTTGATGGATTGTTTTGTTCTCTTTCATTTCCTCCCCCCATTAGTTTTTCTCAAACTTGTTGTACTTTGGACGGACTGTGGTTGGTTCTCCTATAAGGAAAACTTATGGCTTTCCTTTTTATATATATATAAAATTTACACCGTAGATATTTTTCCCTACGGTACAGTGTTAAAAAAACCTCTATTTTCTGTTTACCATTCATTGACATAAGCATACACCTCTCAAAAAAATGTTTTCAATATCTCTGTTTAATAAAATAAAAAGCTCTAGCACATGAGTTAATCCCTGCTTCCCTCCGTGAAGGGCCTTTCTTTTACATTTATGTTGAGTCTCCATCTTCTAACTTTATACACAGTTGAGAGAGTGTAGTTTCCATTTTGAGTTTAATATGCATCAGTCCCAAAGATTATTATTAATTGATTCATGATGTATTATTACTTTGATAAGGGGTGGCCCAATCTTCTCAGTGAACTCACAGATAACTTCTGAATTGATAACTAGTGCGCCACTAAGAACTCTCCGGCTGATCCCTGATGCCAATGCAAAAGATAGCAACCCAATGGATATTCTTAACTCCACACTCTTGCACAAGTAATCCACCGACTACAAGTGGTCCTGTACCGTCTTATTCCCAGTGGAACAGCAGGTAACACGTAAAGTTTGCAGATGAACTTCCAGATGAAAGGCTTACAAGCAGTTTCAATCTAGAGGTCTAGGGTTTATGTTTTATCGTAGTCTACCCTCTCCTATGCGCCCCAAGGGGTATATATGAGAGGGGGTGCGGCCACAAGGCTCTCCCTTGCGCAAGCACCTATTCTAATTGGACTAGGACTCCTACTAGGACACTACTAGATACAAACCGACCCCATACACAAGGGGTGCGGCCAAATTGGTATGGAAACCAAACCTACTACTACTAGAACTCCATATGGCGCATTGATGCTTCCTTGTGGGCGCCCTCCTCTTTCCTTGTCCATCTATGAGTGTGAAATAACAATGTATATTGTTTTCCACACTTAGTGCATTTGACCTTGTGGAGGCACCATCCCCTTGTCATGATAACAATTGTTATTTGTTGTTTTCACCATGCTAGCACTTGTTTTCCACCTCCTCTTGAAGTCCATGCTCATCCTTGTGTAGCTCCCCTCCTTGATCTCCATTCATGTTTGTGTTATCAACAAACCTAAGAATACATAAATGCAATGATTTAGGTAGTATAAAGCTCTCACAATTATAAACATTATATTCAAGTAGGAGTGAATTCACCTGTAGTTGTAATAGCTTGGTTCTTGATCTTGTCATTGGACCAATCCTCACTTCATTAGCTTTAATTGGTGGATCTTCATGTTCAACAATAGGTGAAGAGCTAGGGATGTCCTCATCATCCTCCCCCTCTTGAAAAGGCATCGACCTCGATGCTAAATCATCTCCATGGTAAGGTGTCAAATCAGCCACATTAAAAGAATTACTAACACCAAACTCATCAATTGGGAGGTCAATCTTGTATGCATTATCATTGATCCTTGAAATAACTTTGTAAGGACCAGCTCCTCTAGGCATCAACTTGGACTTTCTCAATGTTGGAAATCTATCTTTTCTGAAGTGTACCCAAACCATATCTCCTGGCCGAAATATAAGCTCCTTCCTCTTCTTGTTTATTCTTTCAGCCACATGTTTTCCTTTCTTCTCAATTGCTTCTTTTGTTTTCTCATGAATCTTCTTCACAAAATCAGCCCTCTTTGATGCCTCCATATGATGAGGACATCCCTAGTGTTTCACCTATTATTTCACATAATATTCCTACAAAGAATGATGAAGTGAGGATTGGTCCTATGACAAGATCAAGGACTAAATTATTACAACAACAGGTGAATTCACTCCTACTTGAGTACAACATTTGTGATTATGAGAATTTTATACTACCTAAATCCTTGCATGTTTTAATTCTTAGGTTTGTTGATAACACAAGCATTAAGGAGGGAGAACAAGGAGAGATGATGCACATGGATGGAGAGGAGTTACAAGCAAATGTTGATCATGGTGAAAACAATTCTACAAGTGTGGAAAACAAGTGCTAGATTGTTATTCCACACTAATGGAGGGACATAACAAGAGGAGGGCGCCCACAAGGAAGTACCTATGCGCCATATAGAGTCCAATTATAGTTAAACATGGTTTGTATACCATTATGGCCGAATCCCCTAGCATGGGTCGGTTTGTATCTATTGTGGTTGAGTCCAAGTCCAAAACTAGACCCATGTTGGGTTCCTATTCGGGTTGGTGGGTGTTGCTTGCGCAAGGCACCTTGTGGCCGCATCCCACCCCTCATATATACCCCTTGGGGCGCATAGATTAGGTTAGACTACGTTAAAACAAAAACCCTAGACTTCTAGATTGTATTGCTTGAAGCATTCATCTTGAATCATCATACCTTTGCAAATCTGAGTGTATTCTGTTGTTCCACTGGGAATAAGGAGAAACATGACCACTTGTAGTCGGTGGCTACGTGTGCAAGAGTGTGGAGTCTCGAATATCCGAAGGGGTTAAGTGCTGTTGCAATTGGTGACAGGGTTTAGCCAAAGGAGAGAGCGAGGTATCACATTGGTTATCAAAGTTCACTGAGAAGATCGGGCTACCCCTTATCATCTTGGTATCAGATTACTGGGTTTACTCGGTGAGCTGTATCTATCCTTTTAGTTTCGAGTTGTTCTTATACCTATCCAGAAAAAGCCACAAAAAATAGTCGTAGTGTTTGCCATAGCCTTAGATAATTACTAGTTTTCAATTTCTAGTGCTGTTTTGTGTCTTGATCTTGCGTTGCTTTTTCTCCTTTTGAGTCATTAGGTTTCGGTTAGGGTTAGGGTTCTTAGTTGTTCTTTTTCCGAGTCGAGTCTATATCAAAAATCCCAAAAAAATTAGCTTCCCGCAAGGCTTTGTGTTTCCAATCCGATTAGTACTTGTTTCTCTCGGGTTTGGGTTCTATTTGCCTTCGGATTTGATCCCTGCCGCAGCTCCAAAACCACCCAATTCGCTGCCGCGGTACGGTTCTAGTAGGACTCGGATTGCCCTCGGTGCACGCTTACAAAACCACCATATTCCACCGCAACATCCTTACCAAATCACTCCACCGCAAACCACCGATCCACCCGCGCGCACGGTACGCTTTCGTTACGTTTTGCTCTGCCGTGAGTTCGTTTCCGCGCAAAATCTCTGCCGCCGCTGCCGTGAGTGTTAGCTCTGCCGTACGGCACAGAAACGGGCAGTTTTCTGCCGTGATCGCCTGCCGCGAGCTCAAAACGAGCTGTTTCTCTGCCGCCGGCAGGAAAACAGTCAGTTCTCTGCCGTGGGTTCCTAGCTAGTTTTAGGTTGTTTTTCTTTGATCTTTTCATTAGGTTTTCAAGTCCAATCATTGTGAACCCTAGACAAAGCCTTTCTACAGCAAATAAATTAGGTACCTTGCCCACAAGACTAGCTATTTTATTGCTCTTTTCAGGCTGCTCATTATCATATTGTGTCACATTGATCTAGCTGTTATTTTCATTTGCTCCTTTAGTTGTTTTCGGCCATAAAAAGTATAAAAAAAAGAGAAAAACAGAAAATAGGAAAAGAGAAAAACAGAAAAAGCAAAAAGAAAGGCCATTGAGATATTTTGCTATTACTATCATTTGGAGCTGTTTTCATTGCGATCATTGACACCATCTATTGAGCAATCTTGTGCCTGATTATCATTGAGCTTGGCTAGTGTCTTTCTAGAGCATTGCAAAATTTCCTCCATATATTTGCTTTGCCACAATTGTCTCCAATTTTGGTGTGTGTTTCCTAGGTGTTATTTTGTATCATTCACAAACAGCAATAGGACTTGTTAATTGGTGATTGTTAGGTATCCATACCAAGCCCCACCATATAACCTGTTTTACCTTTGTGAGAGCAAAAACCCCTGGGTATTCTATTCTTCACACCAAGTCACATTAGTTGCTATTACTTGTGGTAAGATTTTCTATTCACTTTGGAACAGTAAGGATCACCTCTTTTGCTGGTTTTTAGTGAGTTGAGAGAGAACACCACAACCTATAGCACTTTGTTTATTTCACTAACCCATTAATCATGGTTGCTCCTAGTGATGTTTCTACACAGGCTATGAAGAAGCATGGTGATGAACAAGTGAAGTGGACAGATTTGGAAGAGATGCAAGAACAAATCACTACATCTATTGCTACAAAAAATTCTGAGTTGCATTCTCTTATTGATAAGCATGGAGTGGACATGGATACACATGTTCAGAATTTGGGCCTTCAAATTGATACTGTGACTGAAACAGCTGCTGCTACTCAAGAGCAAGTTACCACATTGCAAACCTCTATTGATACATTGACTGCTAGAATTGGTGCCTTGGCCACTTTATTGGATCAAAGAATTCCTGCCCGAGAGGATGGTGGGAGTGCCTTTGGTGATGCCGAGGAGGAAGAAGAGGAGGATAATGATTATGTCCAACAAGGCCGAGGTAGAGGAAGAGGAAATCCTGGGGCTGGCCGTGGGTTTCAAGCAAGAAGAGTTCCTGTTAATGAGCAAAACCGTGAGGATGATGGTCTTGGTAAACCCAAGTTTATGTTACCTACTCTCAACTTTGATACTGATGATGTTGAGGAGTACCTCATGTGGGAGCTCAAGATGGAGAAATTATGGAGGATGCATGACTATTCTGAGGAGAGAAAAATCAAGCTTGCTTCCTCTAGTTTTGATGGCTATGCTTTGCTATGGTGGGATAATATTACAAGAACAAGGGCAAGAAATAGGGAACCAGATGTTCTCACTTGGAGGGAGATGAAGCAAATTATGAGAGATAGATTTGTGCCCAAGAACTATTTGAGGTCTTTATATGACAAGTTGCAACAATTGAAACAAGGTACAAAATCAGTGGATGCTTATTTTAGAGAGATGGAGTTGATATTGCAAAGAGCTAGAGTAAAGGAGGATGTTGAGCATACTATGCAAAGGTTCCTTTCAGGTTTGCAATTCAAAATTAAGAGCATTGTGAGGCATACACAATATAATGATATGAATGACTTGTTGCTCCACGCAAGGGAGACAGAAAAGCAATTGGCCGAGGAGGCTCTTATGGCTCCAAGGAGACCTTTCCCTAATAGGTCTTCTTTTGCTTCACCACCATTGTCACAATCTACCCCTAGCCGTGGGGTATCCACTACAAAATCCGAGAGTACTACCTCTGTTTCTAAGAGGCAAGCACAACCAGCAGCTAGTGCAAGTGGATCCACTTCTTCTACAGCTCGAAATAGGGACATGAGCCGCCATACATGTGGAGGTAAAGGCCACTTCAAGAGGGATTGTCCAAATAAAAATATTATGCTTATTAATGAGGACAATGGTGAGTATGAGACTGGTGATGATGCTGATCCTTCTCAAGAGGATGCTTATGATGATGATGATGGTCCTCTTGATGCATATCCTTCCACATATCCTACTTTTGTTTGCACACCTAGAACATTGAGTATTCTTCCAAGTCCTGAAAGTCAAAGATGCAACTTATTTCAAACAAGAGCAATTGTTGGTCCCCAATTGGCTTGCAAGGTTATTATTGATGGTGGTAGTTGCAGAAATTTGGCAAGCAAAGATTTGCGTGCAAAATTGAAGTTGAGATACATTACACATCCTCATCCTTATCATATTCAATGGCTTAGTGATAAAGGAGAGATGAAGGTTACCCACATGGTGAGAGTTGAATTCCAAATTGGGCCTTATAAAGACACCATTGAGTGTGATGTGGTGCCCTGTCAGTTTGTCACATGTTGCTTGGGAGGCCTTGGCAATTTGATAGGAGTGTGATACATGATGGGAGAGCAAATACTTATCAACTCAAGTGGAAGGAGAAGGATATAGTGTTGAGACCTATGACACCACAACAAATTGTAAATGAATCTAGACAAAAAATTCCTGAGAGTGTTGAAAAGAAAGAGAGTGAAAATTTGAGTGTTGTGAGTGAAAATAGGGCATCCAATTCGAGTGGAAAAAATAATAGTGAGGGAGTGAGCTTATTATGCATGCTAGCTACTAGAGAGGACTTGAGAGAATTTAGGGAGGATCCTACTATGCTTCCTATAGTGCTTATGCACAAGGGAGAAATTTTAGTTTCTAATGACATGACCCCTATTCCTCTTGGTGTTTCTCATGTGTTGCAGGATTTTGAGGATATTTTTCCCAAGGAGGTGCCCTCGGGTTTGCCACCATTGAGGGGTATTGAGCACCAAATTGATTTGATTCCAGGATCCTCATTACCAAACCGAGCTCCCTATAGAACTAATCCCCAAGAAACAAAGGAGATTCAGAAACAAGTACAAGAGCTTCTTGATAAAGGTTACATTCGGATAAGCCTTTCTCCTTGTGATGTTCCTGTTATTTTAGTACCTAAAAAAGATGGTACATGGCGCATGTGTGTAGATTGTAGAGCAATTAACAATATCACTATTCGTTATCGTCATCCAATACCACGTTTGGAAGACATGTTAGATGAATAAAGTGGTAGTGCTATTTTCTCTAAAATTGATTTGCGTAGTGGTTATCATCAAATTAGGATGAAAGAGGGGGATGAGTGGAAAACAGCTTTTAAAACAAAATTTGGTTTATATGAGTGGTTAGTTATGCCTTTTGGATTGACGAATGCACCTAGTACTTTCATGAGATTAATGAACCATGTTTTGAGAAATTTTATTGGTAAATTTGTGGTAGTCTATTTTGATGATATTCTTATTTATAGCCACAATGAACATGAGCATGTTGATCATATTAGACAAGTTTTGCAAGTGCTAAGAGAACATAAATTGTATGGTAATTTGGAAAAGTGCACTTTTGGCAAAGATAAGGTCATATTTCTTGGTTATGTTGTTTCTAAACATGGGATTGAAGTAGATGAATCAAAAATTGAAGCTATTAAAAATTGGCCTATTCCTACTAATGTGAGTCAAGTAAGAAGTTTTAATGGACTAGCTGGTTTTTATAGAAGATTTGTCAAAGATTTTAGTACACTTGCTGCACCTTTGAATGAACTCACTAAAAAGGGTGTAGAATTTGTGTGGGGAGTTGAACAAGATATTGCTTTTGATGCTATTAAAGAGAAGTTGATTTCGGCCCCTTTGTTAATGCTTCCTAATTTTGACAAACAATTTGAGATTGAGTGTGATGCTAGTGGTATAGGTATTGGAGGAGTGTTAATGCAAGAAAAGAAACCTAGTGCCTATTTTTCTGAAAAATTACATGGTGCACAATTGAATTATTCTGTTTATGATAAAGAATTATATGCACTTGTGAGAGTTTTAGAGGTGTGGAAACATTACTTGTGGCCTAAAGAATTTATTATACATAGTGATCATGAAGCATTGAAATTCTTAAAGTGCCAAACAAATTTGAATAAAAGACATGCTAAATGGGTTGAATTTATTGAGTCTTTTCCATACATAATTAAACATAAAAAGGGATTGGACAATGTAGTTGCTGATGCTTTGTCAAGGAAAAACATGTTACTTTTTAATTTAGAGATTAAGGTCTCGGGTTTGGAGGGTATTAGAGAGCTATATGCTAATGATAAGGAATTTTCTATGCCATTTAATAAATGTTCTAATGTTAAGGCATGGGATAAATTTCATATACATGATGGATACTTGTTTAGAGCTAACAAATTATGTATTCCCGAGTGTTCTTTGCGTTTATTCTTATTACAGGAATCTCATAGTGGAGGTTTGATGGGACACTTTGGAAGAGAGAAAACATTGCTTATGTTGGCTGAAAATTTTTATTGGGCACATATGAGAAGAGATGTGTATAGATTGGTGCAAAGATGCATTACATGCAATAAGGCAAAATCCAAGTTGAAGCCCCACGGTTTGTACACACCATTGCCATCACCAAGTACACCATGGGAGGATATTAGCATGGATTTCGTGTTGGGTTTGCCAAGAACAAAGAGAGGCCATGATTCCATCTTTGTAGTTGTGGACAGATTTTCCAAGATGGCACACTTCATTGCTTGTCATAAGAGTGATGATGCTTCTCACATTGCCAATTTGTTCTTTAGAGAAATTGTGAGATTACATGTGGTGCCAAGAACAATTGTTTCTGATAGAGATGTCAAGTTTATGAGCTACTTTTGGAAGACACTATGGGGGAAGCTTGGCACTAAATTATTATTCTCCACTACTTGTCACCCTCAAACTGATGGGCAAACTGAAGTTGTGAATAGGACATTGTCTACATTGTTGAGAAGCATGATCAAGAAGAATTTGAGGGAGTGGGAAGATTGTTTGCCACATGTGGAGTTTGCTTATAATAGGGCTGTGCATTCAACCACTAATTTTTGTCCATTTGAGGTGGTTTATGGATTTCGGCCTACTACACCCCTAGACTTGTTACCACTTCCCATTCAAGAGAGAACTAATATGGATGCATCTAATGATATGGACATAATAGAGGTCCATGAGGTTTATTCATGCTTGAGTTGGAAGGAAATATTGAGTCTCACTGATGTTTATTATAAGGTGAATTCTTTCCTATTAATAAATAATATTTGTGTTTGTGAGAACGTTATACTACCTAAGCCTATGATATGTATGATTAGGTTTATTGATAACACAAACATGGACGGAGAAGAGGAAACAAGGAGCAGAAGAAGGAGGCATGGAAAACAACTACAAGGAATTGATGTTTCAGTTCGGACTGGCAGGAGTCCCGAATTTGAAATAGTCATGGATTCTTCATACGGGCTCCAAATACAGCAAACAAGCACTCTACGGATAGGGAATTTGATGGGCTTTCCAATGGATCCTGCCCCATCAAGAAATTCGACTCGTGAAAGACGTGGTGACCGAAACAAGCCACGAATAGTTTTCTGCCAGTTTCCAAAACGAGTCCAATTGGTCTGTATACCAATATGGCCGCACCCCTTTGTGTGTGGGGTCGGTTTGTATCCATATGTGTTAGGAAATAGGAGTCCTCGTCGAGTAGGAGAGGGATTGCTTGCGCAAGGAGCTTGTGGCCGCACCCCTCCCTCATATATAGCTACCACCTGCGTGTGGAATAGAGGAGACTACGATTGAATCAAACAAACCCCAAAACCTCTAGTTGAAACTGCTTGTTAGCCTTTCATACTGGAAGTTCATCTGCAAACCTTACGTGATACCTGCTGTTCCACTGGGAATAAGACGGTACAGTACAACTTGTAGTCGGTGGATTATTTGTGCAAGAGTGTGGAGTTAAGAATATCCATTGTGTTGCTATCTTTTGCATTGGCATCAGGGATCAGCCGGAGAGTTCTTAGTGGCGCACTAGTTATCAATACAGAAGTTATCTGTGAGTTCACTGAGAAGATTAGGCCACCCCTTATCATCTTGGTATCAGATTTACAGGTTGCCTCGGTGAGCTATCAAATTTCCCTTTACTTTGAGTGTTTTTATTACCTATCCAGAAAATTGCCCCAAAAAAATATAGTAGATCATTGCCATCGCCTTAGATCATCACCAATTTGCAATCCCTAGTTGCTGTTCATGTTGATTTTGTGTTTGTTTTCTCCTTTTGTGTCTTCAATTTTCGAGTTAGGGTTAGGGTTCATCGTGTTCGTCTTTTTGTGTCTAGATCTATAAAAAAAAAATCCTACCAAAAAATAGTTGTCCACTTCCGAGCCAAAGTCGCTTCGCTCCTCCGCAATTTCCACACGCGGCGCAGAATCGATCCCCCAAAATACCACCGAACCACACGCAGTGCTTGTCGCTTTCGTCCAACAGAATCGCTGTACCGCGTCGGGTCCTTGTCCTATTCGCTACCGGGCCAACAGACGGAGCGGCCGTCGTTGCCTTCCACGCGCAAAGCGCATCGACCATTGTCGGTTTGGTTTCCGCGCGCGCACCGATCCCACAAACCCCGCTACCGACAAATCCTATCCGCACGCACAGCAAAATCCCACCGAACCACGCGCCCGCATCGCAGTATCCAATCCACTTTTCGTGGGAGGCCGAGCGCGCTGTACACGTCCGCACCACGCGTGATTAATTGCGGTCCACGCGTTTTCCAGTTCGTCTCGGAGTCCGCACACCAGGCCGCGTCCCTGACTTAGCGCGCGCGTGGCCCGTGGTGCGTGACGCGTTTTTGACTGGTGTGCCACGCGTTCTGGTTGGGAGAAAAGCCAGCGCGCGACATTTTCTCTATTGCCAGCTCCCGTACCAACAGAAATCACCTGCCTCACGCGCTTTCTACACGCCATCTCTGTTCCGTCTCGAACTCCGAGCAATCACCAGGTGATACGCGCATACAAAAGTTCTGTTTTTGCCGTAGGCTTTTAGCAACACACATACTCGCTGCCGTGCAGACCGTATTTTTGCCCCGTTTTCGCTGTTGTACCGCACGGTTTCTAGTCTTATCTTTGTAAGCCTAGCCAAAGCCTATCTACAGCAAATTTTAGGTACCACGACCCAAAGACTAGCTATATTTTGCTCCTTTTCAGGCTGCTTTTTATCTCATATTTGTGTCACATTGTTCATAGCATTGTTACCACTTGATAGTATTGCTCCTTGTGTTGTTATTTGGCCAGTAAAAAGTATAAAAAAAGAGAAAAAAAAAGAAAAGAGAAAGAAAAAAAAAAGAATTGAGAAAAAGCAAAAAGGCCTTGAGATACATTGATATATTTGTGGAGCTATTTTTCATCATTGCTATATTGACACACCATTGAGCAATCTTGTGCCTGAATATTATTTGAGCTTGGCTAGTGTCTTTCCAGTGCATTGCAAAATTTCCCCATATATTTGCATTGCCACATTTGTCTCCATACTTGGTGTGTGTTTCCTGTGCTTTTTATATCACATTGGACAGCAAATAGGATTGTTATTTTGGTGTTGTTAGGTATCCATACCAAGCCCCACCATATACCTTGTTTGTCGTGTGATTGTTAACACCCTGGGTATTCTCTTCTTCACATCAAAGCATATTAGTTGCCACTACTTGTTGGTAAGTATTTCTATTCACTTTGGAACGGTAAGATAATCTATTGTCTTGCTAGATTTTTGAGTGAGTTGTGAGAGAACACCACATCCCATTGTTATTTTGTTACTAACAAGTTAATCAATGGAGCTTCGTAGTTTTTCTATGTGCAGTGATGCTTTCTGGGAGGAGGATTCTAGTGGAATGCCTGCAAAAAATTTGTTCCACTTGATTTTAGACATCGAAGGTTGTCCTGTTGCTATTACTCTTGATAAGGATACTCAATATAACTTTGTTAGTCTTGATGTGGTTGAACAATTGCAATTGGAAACTTTTTCAGCAAATCCATACATGTTATTAATTACTAATGATGATAAAATTCCAATTACTCAACGTACTTTTGTTCCATTAACCATTTGTGGTCATACAAAGCAAATTTATTGTAATGTGATTCCTTGATCATTTACTACTTGTCATCTTTTGTTGAGTAAATCATGTATTCTCAAATTTCAGTTTGTTTTTGCTAGAAACCATGTTTCACTTGAACATTGTATGGAAGTAAGAAAACAACCATTATGTTATCCTCAAGTCATGGGATCCGAAATTGAGAAGATATGTGAGGTGGTGTCTACTAATGTAACAATGTCTACTCCTAGTGTTGTGTCTTGTGATGTGCAGGTTGCTTTTGAAGAAAGGGAGCCTATAGTACAACCTGCACCACCACCACCAACACCACAACCATTGGAGGAGCATGCCATTGTGCCTAGTTTTGTTTCTTGTGATATGCAGGTTACTTTTGAAGAAAGGGAGCCACAACAAGTAGAACCTGCATCACCACTTGAGATAGTTGAATTGGTACCTAATTATTCTGAGGAGGATGCTATTGATAAAGGTGCTGATTTCGTATTACCCCTCTTAAGTATTGAATTATGTGAACCCACTAAATTGCTAGTTGATTCTTGTGAGTTAACAAGCATAGATAGTCCATCTACCTGTGATAATGTGTTAATTTCGAATTTTGAACATGTGGTGTTGATTTCACATAAAGAAGTACTTGCTCAAATACCACCTAATGATATTGTGGATTACATCATGTTAAATGAATCAATTAATGTGCAAAGTGCTATGAAAAAGGTTGCTGAAATTTCCTATGTCAATTCTAGCAATTATGTTTCTTCTTTCACTTTTAACTTGATTGGTGACTATAACATGAGTGAAATTTTTATGGTGGATCATATATGCATAACTTGTGATAAAGTGGCCGAATTGAACATTGTTTTACCTTGGGTAAATAAGCTACAACTTCCTACATATGAGCATGATTTTACACATATGTTTGGTTTGCCACAATACTTGTCACATACATGTGCTAATAATTTGTTCTTCACTTATATTTGCAAATTAAGTTGCAATTTTCATGATGAAAATAATAAGCATGTTCCCACCTTTGAGTGTAGTAATAAACATAAATTTGATCATAGATCTTCTTTGAGAACACTTGAATTGATACTAAACAATAAAAATATATACACATATGATTCTCATTTTGATCATGATTTATTGAGCTTCACTTATATTTGCAATTGTGATTGCTATTTTATGGAGTGCTATGACAATTATGTGATGTTTTTAAGCAAAATTCGTGGTCACATGTCTAGGGCACAATTTTATGATATGCTAACAACCAATGCACCCCATTATAGATATTTGTATTGTGCATACACGTTGTTCTTTTTGTTTCTTCCACTTTCACCTTACTACAAGCCGAGGACGGCTTGTCTTGAAGAAAGGGAGGATGATATGGACATAATAGAGGTCCATGAGGTTTATTCATGCTTGAGTTGGAAGGAAATATTGAGTCTCACTGATGTTTATTATAAGGTGAATTCTTTCCTATTAATAAATAATGTTTGTGTTTGTGAGAACGTTATACTACCTAAGCCTATGATATGTATGATTAGGTTTATTGATAACACAAACATGGACGGAGAAGAGGAAACAAGGAGCAGAAGAAGGAGGCATGGAAAACAACTACAAGGAATTGATGTTTCAGTTCGGACTGGCAGGAGTCCCGAATTTGAAATAGTCATGGATTCTTCATACGGGCTCCAAATACAGCAAACAAGCACTCTACGGATAGGGCATTTGATGGGCTTTCCAATGGATCCTGCCCCATCAAGAAATTCGACTCGTGAAAGACGTGGTGACCGAAACAAGCCACGAATAGTTTTCTGCCAGTTTCCAAAACGAGTCCAATTGGTCTGTATACCAATATGGCCGCACCCCTTTGTGTGTGGGGTCGGTTTGTATCCATATGTGTTAGGAAATAGGAGTCCTCGTCGAGTAGGAGAGGGATTGCTTGCGCAAGAAGCTTGTGGCCGCACCCCTCCCTCATATATAGCTACCACCTGCGTGTGGAATAGAGGAGACTACGATTGAATCAAACAAACCCCAAAACCTCTAGTTGAAACTGCTTGTTAGCCTTTCATACTGGAAGTTCATCTGCAAACCTTACGTGATACCTGCTGTTCCACTGGGAATAAGACGGTACAGTACCACTTGTAGTCGGTGGATTACTTGTGCAAGAGTGTGGAGTTAAGAATATCCATTGGGTTGCTATCTTTTGCATTGGCATCAGGGATCAGCCGGAGAGTTCTTAGTGGCGCACTAGTTATCAATACAGAAGTTATCTGTGAGTTCACTGAGAAGATTGGGCCACCCCTTATCATCTAAAAGGGCTGATTTTGTGAGGAAGATACATGAGAAGACAATGGATGCTATTGAGAAGAAAGGGAAATATGTAGCTCAAAAGAGAAATCAAAAGAGGAAGGAAGTTAATTTTCAAGAGGGAGATTTAGTATGGGTGCACTTTCGAAAGGATAGGTTCCCTAAGCTAAGGAAATCAAAATTATTGCCAAGAGGTGCTGGTCCTTACAAAGTGATTGCAAAAATAAATGACAATGCATACAAGATAGATCTTCCAATTGATGAGTTTGGAGTGAGTAATTCATTCAATGTTGCTGATTTGACACCATATCATGGTGATGACCTTGATGAGGACATCAAGGATTTTCAAGGAGGGGAGGATGATGAGGACATCCCTAGTGTTTCACCTATTATTTCACATAATATTCCTACAAAGAATGATGAAGTGAGGATTGGTCCTATGACAAGATCAAGGACTAAATTATTACAACAACAGGTGAATTCACTCCTACTTGAGTACAACATTTGTGATTATGAGAATTTTATACTACCTAAATCCTTGCATGTTTTAATTCTTAGGTTTGTTGATAACACAAGCATTAAGGAGGGAGAACAAGGAGAGATGATGCACATGGATGGAGAGGAGTTACAAGCAAATGTTGATCATGGTGAAAACAATTCTACAAGTGTGGAAAATAAGTGCTAGATTGTTATTCCACACTAATGGAGGGACATAACAAGAGGAGGGCGCCCACAAGGAAGTACCTATGCGCCATATAGAGTCCAATTATAGTTAAACATGGTTTGTATACCATTATGGCCGAATCCCCTAGCATGGGTGGGTTTGTATCTATTGTGGTTGAGTCCAAGTCCAAAACTAGACCCATGTTGGGTTCCTATTCGGGTTGGTGGGTGTTGCTTGCGCAAGGCACCTTGTGGCCGCATCCCACCCCTCATATATACCCCTTGGGGCGCATAGATTCGGTTAGACTACGTTAAAACAAAAACCCTAGACTTCTAGATTGTATTGCTTGAAGCATTCATCTTGAATCATCATACCTTTGCAAATCTGAGTGTATTCTGCTGTTCCACTGGGAATAAGGAGAAACAGGACCACTTGTAGTCGGTGGCTACGTGTGCAAGAGTGTGGAGTCTCGAATATCCGAAGGGGTTAAGTGCTGTTGCAATTGGTGACAGGGTTTAGCCAAAGGAGAGAGCGAGGTATCACATTGGTTATCAAAGTTCACTGAGAAGATCGGGCTACCCCTTATCACCATATTAACTCTCTCATGTAATGGAAGTGGTAATAAATCAAGAGGAGTAATAGGCTTGAAACCATACACTACCTGAAAAGGACATAATTGAGTAGTTGAATGCACAGCTCTATTGTAAGCAAATTCCACATGGGGCAAACACTCCTCCCACTCCATCAAATTCTTCTTGATCATACCTCTTAGCAATGTGGACAATGTTCTATTAACCACCTCGGTTTGTCCATCAGTTTGGGGGTGGCAAGTAGTAGAAAATAATAGCTTAGTGCCAAGCTTACCCCAAAGTGTCTTCCAAAAGTAACTCATGAACTTGACATCTCTATCTGAAACTATAGTCCTTGGAACTCCATGCAATCTCACAATCTCTCTAAAGAACAAATTGGCAATGTGAGAAGCATCATCACTCTTGTGGCATGGAATAAAATGAGTCATCTTTGAAAATCTATCCACAACCACAAAGATAGAATCATGTCCTCTTTTTGTTCTTGGCAATCCCAACACGAAATCCATGCTAATATCTTCCCATGGTGTACTTGGTGATGGCAATGGTGTATATAATCCATGGGGCTTCAATTTTGATTTGGATTTGTTGCAAGTAATGCATCTTTGCACCAATCTATACACATCTCTTCTCATATGTGTCCAATAGAAATTTTCTGCCAACATCAACAATGTTTTCTCTCTTATTTTCCCATAAATAAGAAATAAGTATTTCTCAGGAGATGACTCTGCTGATACCGAGTTTCAATGCAAAATGGCTCCCGCTTCTTCTGAAAGAAAACTGGGGAAAAATAAATATGGAGCCGTCAGAGGCTTATCTGGCCGATATGACTTCCAGAAATGATTTCCTGAGCTCAACCTAAAATTTAGGGGTTGGGGCTTTGGCTCCAGGCTCAAACTCTATCTTGTGGTAGACTGCCCGGAGCGCTTGGGCAACTAACTTGTGGGGCATGACATCCCAAATTCATCATTCGGAATTTCCTGAGAAAAAAGTATTATGTGTATTGGATCCGCTCTTCTGTTAGCATGAACACATGAATGAGATTCTTCTTATTCTTCCTAAATAGAACCCCCCACCCTCACCTTTCTTAGGACTATCAAGCCTTCTCGAATTAGGTCTATGGGTACGAAGGCCTCTCGAATTTGTTCTACGGTAGAAGCTTTGAACGTAGACCCGGATACAAATCTTTCACTCACTGAAAAGTGAAAACCTGTGACTATATCGTCCTGAAGACGGATGCGACGGGAAGAAGTGGCATTTAGAAGTGTTGCTGACTTTACATTTAGGTTTCGGCATAACAAAGCTTGCACTGTCTTTTCGCACTTAGGCGCACAGCGTGCCGTTGGTAATGATTCTACTACGGTGCTGCAAATTCGCAAGCTGATCCTAAGTAATCGTTGTTGTTCATTGGATTCCTCCGGAATTACTTCGTTAGGATTGAAGAATTGCTGCAATTCTTCCTGAATAGACTCGATTCTCCCGTCGAGAGTTTCTTTGAAAGTATTACCCAAACTCTTCCGACTGAATATGAGAAAGCCTATAAAACAACGAGCTACTATCATTTCTTCATTATAGATTGAGATCTTCTTCGGACTTGATGCACAAATAGATGGAATAGCAGCAAATAGCATATTTCTATTATTCATGTAGGGTAACTCCATCAACTCTGCTCCCGAAAAGAGAAAGGAGACTGAGACAGGGAGACTTTTTTTTGTGGGCGCCGGTTTTTCCAACGAAAGCCTGATTTAGCATGTAACGTGAACATGAGCGGACACCCACATTTCACTGCTAAGAGCTAATAACATGTATGCCCTGCAAAGCAAATTGGTGAGCATCCGCGGAGCGGAGGAGAAGTTGATCAGAAAAAGAAGGCTTAATTTTACACTAGTGGAGTGAAGTTGATCACCCTTCCTTATTCAGACGGATTTGCCTTAGTTTGAGTAGACCGTCGAGTGATTCCCTGTTTCTGCTTGCTCGAATTCGATATCATTAGCACATTGGTCTTATTAACTGCCTCACTCAGTCCCAATGCTGTGGTCACGGGCCATGCTACTGTATTGTGTGTGATCGGCAAGCCAATCTGGTACTCGAAGGTGTATGAAAAGCGGCTTTAGCAAGATTGCCAACCCAAACTCTAGCTTTTGTTCTTTCGGCGTACAAGTTTATTCCGGTTGAGGAAAAGAAGGCTGCTCAATGGAAATCGGAGGAAGAAGGACAAGCAGCCCCCCGTCGTGAATTCCGGGATTCGTTAATGATAAATTGACTTTCTTCGCCATTCTTCCCATTTTCCTTGGATTTCATTGCTATTTCCTTAGTAACACAAGTGGGTGATGAAACCGAGAGATAGTACCTGCTTTCCCTTCACCAAAAGTTGCTTGTTTTCAATTCAAGAGCCAGTTTCAGAGCTCTTTATATGATATTTCATTCCCACATGTGACTTCATTTAACGGAGAGGACGTACGACCTTGCCATACATCCATAAGTTTCTATTACAAAACAACCAAGGCTCCATCGAACCGATTGAAACTGTCTTCACAGCCTTGAATCGAAGGGAACTACTATAGAGACTTGAATAAGCAACAAGGCATAACACTAATAAGGGTCCCTAGTCTTTAGATAACCTTAATCACACCAGCTTTTCCTCATGGGAGAAATGGGAGGCTAAAGGAAATAGGAATGTAGGAAATCTATGCCAATAATAAATGCTGAAGGTTGTCAACTAGAAACAAGTTATCAGTCTCTTCTTCCGATCGTGCCATCAGTTTCTTGTAAGCCAGCTTCCTCCGATGATCGGTTGCGGCTAACTTCTCTCTCTTCATCTCTCAGAGTTCGCTTCAAGTGATCTTCTTGGTAGTAGTTACCCCTGTCAGAACCATTGTCTACTCTTTCGTTGCCCTACGCGGGTCTGCCTGCCAGCCGAAAGTAGAGAACCACATTGTAAGATCTGGGGCAACAGTCAACTCTCTGTTATAGCTGCTATTTCTTATTCATTCAGGGCGCCCGTTCATGTGTTTAGTCTTAACCCTTGAGATTCTGATTTCAATAGAGATTGGATTCGTCGCATCTAGAGGAAGAGCTCGACCTGAAACCGCAGAGTTAAGTTGGACGGATGCTGTGGTAGCGGGTCAGGCTTACGATAGCCTTGGTTGGGATCGTCGCCTGACGCGCGTCATTCGTTTTAAATAATCTTCCGGATTTTCTGCTCTGTTAGCAGAGCGTTTGGAGGCCAAGGCTCAAGAGGCTGTTCCGGGTCGCACTCGTCCGCCCACCTGGGACCTATCGAGGGGAGGGAAGTGGAAGGTTGACGTGAGGTGGACGGCCCTCCTGGTCTTCACCTAATTGTGGAAGAGGGGAGTATCAACTCTCTCTCGCGCCTTTCTTCAGCTTGCTTCTTCCTGTTCGTCCATTCGGGACGGGGCAGGCAGCCCACATACATGAAGAGAAAAAGAGGGGGGTACCTTGTCTGTCGGTCGAAGAAGGAAACAAACAAGTGGAAGCAACCGATGCTTTGGTCATTCGACTCCTTGATGCCAGTCTGTGCTTGCTGTCATGCTGGCAAAAGCGGGGGTTTCGGCCGGTTTTACCTACTATTGGATTTGAACCAATGACTCTCGCCGTATGAAAGCGATACTCTAACCGCTGAGTCAAGTAGGTCAAGCTGAGTCAAGTCAGAGAAAATCGAAAAAAAGAGAAAGCCAACCAAAGCGCAACCAGAGTTCTCCGCGGGGTGGAGCGCTAAGAAAGAGAAAGCGTTATCGCTATACGAAATGAAGCAGCGGCTAGCACACTAAGATAAACCACTCGGTTTAGGCCCCTGCTTAGTGGCGTGTGATTTCAACACTATTCCAGAGGTATATGACAAAAATTGTGGGAGAGACCTCTATGTTCCTCAGCTTAAATCATTCTATGATTGTTTACAATTCTGTCATCTATTTGACATGAGGGCTAGAGGGTGGTCTTGGAGCAAGAAAAGTGTTGAGTCCAGGCGCATTATGGTACGACTGAGACTGAGTTGGGCAGGAGCAAGCGGTTGGATTGGCCTGACTCTTCAAGACCAAAGATACTCGGCTTCCTCTTCATCAAGTCACGAAATTCGACCCGCAGCACCAAAACTAGAGCAGGCCCAAGACAAGCAAGAACAGTCAGTCAGCACCGATCAGGCAGGAAGCAGACAGTAAGCTAAGAATACTGGAAGAAGGTGGTCGCTCAGCCAAAGCCCTAGTTCAACCAGAACAGTAGGGAAAGCGGTAGAGGCCGCTCCGTAGCTTTGGTCGTCGCACTCTAATCCGGTTTAGAAGAAGCAGCTATTCTATTGGACTGCTTGGCTATAAAGCCTATAAGTAAGAACTCTGGGGAAGGAATCCGATCTGCAGATGAAGCAGAAGCAGGCAAAAGGCGAGCGCACAGCGAGGAATTTTCTATACTAGATCGACTCAACATTACCGAATCTACTCTGAGACTCTCTTCTCTTCATGGTTGGCTGTAAAAAAAGAGTATCTTTAGTCCCCAACTCTATGGATTTTACTTTTTGGCTCAACACCCTGCTCTGCTCTCGACGTTTGCTCGGGACGGGAGGCTATGAAATAGTTGAAAGCAGATGCAACATTAAAGAAAGTAAATCCAGTAGCCTTAAGTCGTACCGAACACTATGTCCTAATAGGAAGGGATTTCTTTCAACCCGGTGGTAAGCCGGTGGTACCCGGAGAAAACGTTGCCCGAAGGAAGGGACTAAACCCATCTGTTCAAGTAGTAGCCAAGTAGTACCGAAGGAGTATCTCCGAGTTAAGGAGTACCGAAGGGAAGGAAGAAAAACCAAGTGAAAGAAAGAGATCGCAATGGTCTAAGATATAGTCAGTGAACAATAACTCAGATCTGATGTCGGATCGAAACACAAATGCAAAAAGACAACACAAACGTAAAAGATCGAACTCTAATTTAGTTACTGAGTGAGATGTTTTGGTACCTACAAAAGGTTGGTTCTGTTGATATCCTTTAGGAGCATGTGTCATTATCTGCACCGGCAAATGATGACAGTGATGAGGTAGAAGATGTGTATGGTGAGTCGATACTAAAGCAATCCCGGAATTTCTCATTGGATGGCAGTAAAGAGTCTCCTTCGTTACCTACGTGGTACGATGAATCTCGCCTTATGCTACCAAGGTGGTAGTTTTCATTTAGTTGGATACAGCGATGCCGAGGGATCTGCTGATAAAGATGGACGAAAAAAGGCAAGGGTATATGTTTATCCTTGAAGGAGGCTCAATATCTTGGTGCAGTAAGAAATCAGATTGTTTCTCTTTGTCTACCATTAAATCTGAATATATAGCATGCACGGCTGCAGTTCAAGAAGCAATATGGCTGATAAATTATCTTCTCTGTCTTGATGTGACTAAGCATGCATATGAGACAACCGTGATCTACTGTGATAACACGGCAGCCATTCTTTTCTTCTCGACAAATATCATACCATGGGCTGTACAAAGAACTGACCATGATCTCTTGCTAGGGGAAGGTATGTATCGGGACAAGATGGTTGGTGAGGTGGGCACAAACACTTTTCATTCCAATCCCTATCGTTGTGGTTGGACCAGACTACATGCCAAGACCGTTTATTCCAACATTTTCTCACTAACAGCTCCTTCGACTTATTTTTCTATTCCATTGTTGCTTTCACAATCAATCACTAACCGCATTCTTGCAATTCATGTGCGGTTGGCATCTATTTTCTATTTTTCAAGAGTTGACTCGTCGGGCATGCTTGGCCTTCTTGTCGCCTTCCTTTGTTCCTCTTCCTTCTGCGCAGATACTTTTGACCCACTCCTTTCCTATACCGCGCCCTCTGCCTATTACGATCGATACCCAGAAAGCCTTGGGAGAAGAGGTAGTTCACAAACCTGTACTAAATAAGTAAAAAATGTGCGAATCTCAAAGTGACAATTCAAGCAGTTTACCTCGGCTGTTATGGCATATCCCCGCCTAACAACCAACTGCCAAACAGTTGTTTCATGAAAAACGGAACATTATCATGGCAAAGCAACGTGAATTCAGAATAACCATCGTCGCATTAATCATAATCTTCAAAAGCATGCTCAAAGTGATGCCCTGGCACAACGAGCTGAACTTGGTCAAAAGGACTAGATCCATAACATAAAAAGGCATCGCTTATTTTTCTCCGTCAGGTCAAATATCACGAACATCACCTGCAAACATCAATCAAGAATTCATCTACACTAATCAACAATTCATCTATATGTTCGTTGATACTCTAACAGTATTGATACCACGAAGCTCACTGTCGAAACCAAGATCGAATGTTGTTGGCTGACTAGCAACGGGGTTATCCAACTTCACTGCCTCATCTATTTCTGCGTATGAAATGCATATTGCAGAAAAGAAAATATTCGTTGCAACGATTAATAAAATAACAATAATAATGATGCTGACCTGCAAATATCGAATCCAACTCATCTACAAATGAGTCTTTGATGGACCGAAAAGTCTCCTCTATGTGCGTAGTTTAAACCTAATCATCAATCTTCTCAATCGCAGATCAATCAATGATTGCACTATACTCGCCACTCAGCCTCTTCACAATATCTTGTTCCCATCGAGATCCGTAAAATCGACTCCAGTATCCTCAAATAGACCATCAGGTGTCAACTAAAAGCATATCGCATCAGAACTTCGTCCTGAAAACCATAGCTTATCTGCCAGATTTGGCAACGGTTTGGCAACAATATTACTGCCGCACAGCCAGCAAACGCACCATTTGAAATCCGATACATAACTCTCTTCGGTTTAGAAGACGGTATTTCAACCAATGAACCAGGAGTCTCGGGCACATAACCACGGCTCTGTTGAGAAACACCCAAAGGTGGATCAAGACGATAGGGAGAACTATTGCGCGAAGCCTTCGGAACTGCAGGGGATTTTTGGCTACAACTGGAGTCTTTAAGTGCCAACCAATTGGATCCGGTAACTCCGGAACCACTTCACTAGTCTCGGCAGGTTGTTCTTCCTCTAGGTCTCTCCATTCCAAAGGAATATTTCTTCATGGGCTATAAGACATTAACAACTGGCTCTCGAGTATTCCTATCATCAAGTTTTTCTATTTCCATCATAAAGTTCGCGGGTATAAGTCAAAAGGTTAGCTCGCTTATTTGGCTAAACCATCCAAACAAGAAAAAGAAATACGGCACCGACATTTCCAATGGTAGTCAAGTTCACTGGAATAGGTTCTTTGAGCTATGATCCACTGTCGAATCAGCAGTAACGAAGTAAGTGAATTATTCATCGAGAACTTCCTATGGCATTCAGCCTTTTCCTTCAGCTTAGCGCCCTCACTGCTACTTCTCTCTATTAAGCTGCTCTCTGGGTCCGTCCATAAGCATGCATACTGGCGCTCTCTTATTGGCTAGGCCCCTATCTAATTTGCGGGTTATTCTAACAATCAAAAAAGAAGATAATGTTTGGAGTTCAATAAGCTCTTTGCAAAAGAATAGTTCCTGCTAGTGAAGTACCTAAATAGTGCAATCTCTTGCATCGAGAATCATCCTACTGGAGAACCTTCTTGCTTTGTCTTTCCCTTATCTTGCTAGCTCTATACCAGTGCTTGAAATAGGCATTTCTTTCAAGTGAAAAAGGTTTTGGGTTTCAAAAGGCTGTAGCTCAAGTATGCATGGAATAGCACAGATAGCGGATAAAGAATAGTTTAGAGAAGGAAAGCCAGTAGAGTATGCCTTGGTTTAAGAGAGGAGGCATCTGGTATAAAAGGCAGAGCAAGGAGGTTTGTTGAACTGGTAAGCTGATAAGCGAGCGTCGGTATTGGCTTTTTGATAGATAGCAAGGAAAAGAAGTAAGTTGAAAAGGTCAGTCACCCCGGATATGCATTACTTTGGTAGTAAAGGAATATGCGTGAGAGGACTATTTCAAAGAAAGACCGGTCTATGGTAGTTCTTGGCAAGGACGTAGTACCGGTATTAGAGATAAGGAAAGTAGTTGGGAGTATGTATGCCGGCAAAAAAGTACCCACACCTTCTTAGCCTCCTTATAGAGGAAGATCTTTTTATGAAAAAAAGACATACATTCTTTTCTTTTAGGTCAATTTTTCTCAATCGATGATATTGTTTCTGGATAGTTGACCCAACCAATCAAAGCTCCCTTGACTAGCTTTCCAGCATGCGCTACTACTGCCTACCTAGCAGTCACCTCTTCCTCCTCTATTCCATTTCTAGTGCAATATCTGACTTCAGGTCTCAAATCCCGCTACTCGAAAGCCCGGTCCGTAATCCCTTCCTTCGCCCCGTCTTAGCATCCCCTCGTGCGCTTCCATATAAATTCCCATTTCATCTACCAGTTTTTCCGAGCAGATTCGATCACAGTCCCATAAGCAGTAGGGACCACGAGTGAGCCTATTTCGTGATCGGCTAGTAGCTCCTCATTTCTTCTTCTTTGCGACTAAAGGTCTACTGGGTGCAATAGATCCAATTGATGGCGGCACATAAGAACCCCTGAATTCACCCAGCCCTTCTCACTTCTGGTTCATCAAGATAGGCTGGATAGTGGCACATCTCCATTTCTTCCATTCGCTGTCCAGAAAACTACAGCTTTCAAGCCTACGTGCGCAGGAGCGCACTTCCGTTTTCTACGCCGGGTCGATGTACAAAAAGAACCAAATATCATAGATTGTTCATGTCGTGAAAAATAACTTGTCAACGTGATAGATAGACTTCGTCTTACAGAAAAGATAAGAAAAGCGAAGCGGGAAGGGTCACAAAGAGCTTATTTTGGGCTCTGTTCCCGAGGCATACTCTTCTAGATAGAGAGGTGTCAGGCTAGCTTTCAAACAATGTCTGCAGAAAACATCTATCTAAATTCTCACACGTCCCCATTTTCTTGGTCTTTTTTCTTGCACCAGGCTTGCTTACCTAGGAAACAAGTCCAAAATAGGATATGCTTTCAAACTGGCCTGCGTAAGGCACTTTCAAAAGCTTGATCCCACTCCCGGCTAAATAACCTTCTTTCTTTACTCTCGTTCACGTTTACGGTACAGTCATTCTTTCTATATAGCAACTGCTTTACAACCTACTATGCCTAGAGCCTCATTTGAGTGTATGAAGCAGATTGGAAGGATGGGAGAGAACAATGAATGGTACTAGGCTTTCTACCAAGGTGAACCATAAATAGCTGAGATCGAGCCAGGTTAAACAGATCAAGGGAGATCAGAGCGATAATTTCTGGTGGGTGAAAGGGTCTATCTAAAACTGCAACCTCATAGACAAATCACAGTGTCAGGAAAAAGGCAGCACAAACTGAGCCGTACTATGGCCATTTAAAATTGTAGAAAAGATTGGAACTTTGGCCTATAGATGGAAATTGCCAGTGGGATCACTGGTACATCCGGTTTTCCACGTGTCTCAATTAAAGAAGAAAGAAGGGCGCTAAGCTGTGGTGATCACTCCAGAATTACCTCTTACGGGACCAGAAGGCGAGTTTCAAGCTGAGCCAGTGGCAATTTAGGAAAGGAAGATGAAAAAAAAGGGAGATGCATATACAGTTTTCATTAAGGTGAGTTGGGCACACTTACCGGAATCTGAAGCAACCTGGGAGGATTATTATGAGATGGAGAAGCGTTACCCAGAGTTCATGGCTCACCAAACGCCTTGAGGTCATGATATGGACATAATAGAGGTCCATGAGAGTCATTTATGCTTGAGTTGGAAGGAAATACTAAGCCTCACTGATGTTCATTATAAGGTGAATTCTTTCCTAGTGATAAATAATGTTTGTGTTTATGAGAATGTTATACTACCTAAGCCTATGAACTTATGTATGATTAGGTTTATTAATAACACAAACATGGATGGAGAAGAGGAAGCAAGGAGCAAGAGGAGGAAGCGTGGAGAACAACAACAAGGAATAAATGTTTCAGTTCGGACTGCCAGGAGTCCCGAATTTGAAATAGTCATGGATTCTTCATACGGGCTCCAAATACAGCAAACGAGCACAATACGGATAGGGAATTTGATGGGCTTTCCAATGGATCCGGCCCCATCAAGAAATACGACTCGTGCAAGCCGTGGTGACCGAAACAAGCCACGAATAGTTTTCTGCCAGTTTCCAAAACGAGTCCAATTGGTCTGTATACCAATATGGCCGCACCCCTTTGTGTGTGGGGTCGGTTTGTATCCATATGTGTTAGGAAATAGGAGTCCTAGTCGAGTAGGAGAGGGATTGCTTGCGCAAGGAGCTTGTGGCCGCACCCCTCCCTCATATATAGCTACCACCTGCGTGTGGAATAGATCAGACTACGATTGAATCAAACAAACCCCATAACCTCTAGTTGAAACTGCTTGTTAGCCTTTCATACTGGAAGTTCATCTGCAAACTTTACGTGTTACCTGCTGTTCCACTGGGAATAAGACGGTACAGGACCACTTGTAGTCGGTGGATTACTTGTGCAAGAGTGTGGAGTTAAGAATATCCATTGGGTTGCTATCTGTTGCATTGGCTTCAGGGATCAGCCGGAGAGTTCTTAGTGGCGCACTAGTTATCAATTCAGAAGTTATCTGTGAGTTCACTGAGAAGATTGGGCCACCCCTTATCATCTTGGTATCAGAGCTACAGGTTGCCTCGGTGAGCTATCATATTTCCCTTTAGTTTGAGTGTTTTATTTCCTATCCAGAAAATTGCCCCACAAAAATAGTTGTTTAGTTCATTGCCAGAGCCTAGATCAACACCAATTTGCATCTACTAGTTGCTGTTTCTTGTTGATTTGTGTTCCTGTTTTTCTTTTTCATGTTTTTAGGGTTCATCTAGTTCATCTTTTGTTTAGATCTATACCGAAAATCTCGCCAAAAATTTTGCCCAAATCTGCTGCGTATTGCCCTAACCACCATCAGATTCCTTGCTGGGATCGGAGCAGCAATTTTCACCTGACTTTCGATCCGCTGCCGCGCTGCTCCCAGCCAAACCAATCCGCTACCGGCCAAGTGGGTCGAAATCTTTTCACCTGCCATAAAAGTGTTGCCTTTGTCCTATTCGGGGCTCCGTGCTGCTCCCTCGATTTCCGTAACCGAACAAATCGCGCGCACCCTATCCACCTCGTCCCCGTCGCTGGCCCCCGACATCACATTAAACGCGCGCAGATTCTGGTGCCCTGGTCCAAATCGCGCGTCAGAGAAGTCCACGCGCCAAACGAGCCGCTAACGGACAAACACGCGCGCACACCTACCATCCTGTCCACCGCGCGCGTTCCTGTCGCTACTAGCCAAAGAAAAAAAAACGCGCTGTTTTATTCTCCTCGGTCCAGCGATCCACGCGTGCTTATTCCAATCCCACCTAATCGCGTCAGTCCACCGCTACCGACCAAAAGGCGCACACTGGTTCCTTTTTCCACGCGCGCTCGGATTCTGTGTGTTGAAAGCACACACGGCAAAAACCGCGCGTAGCATTGAATTCCGGGAGCCACCAAGCACTACGCGCCGAAATACCTGGCCATACCGCGTCGCTGTCTTTTTGTCTTTTCGCACACGGATCCTGCTACCGGACACCAGGCGATTCTGCGCAGCAGAAAACACCTGCGATTTGTTTTTTTTTCCGTGGACTTGTTACGTGTTGCAGGTCACATACCGTGAGTTATTTTCTTCCTAGATTTCTGTGCCGAACTTTGTGAGCCTTAGCCACAGCCATTCTACAGCAAAATTTAGGTACCACAACCCATAAGACTAGCTATTTTTTTTTTGCTCGTTTTCAGGCTGCTCTTTATCTCATATTTGTGTCACATTGTTCATAGCATTATTATCACTTGACATTATTGCTCCTAGTATTGTTATTTGGCCAGTAAAAAGTATAAAAAAAAAAAAAAAAGCAAAAGGCCTTGAGATACATTGATATATTTGTGGAGCTATTTGTCATCATTGCTATATTGACACACCATTGAGCAATCTTGTGCCTGAATATTATTTGAGCTTGGCTAGTGTCTTTCCAGTGCATTGCAAAATTTCCTCCATATATTTGCATTGCCACATTTGTCTCCATACTTGGTGTGTGTTTCCTGTGCTTTTTATATCACATTGGACAGCAAATAGGAATTGTTATTTTGGTGTTGTTAGGTATCCATACCAAGCCCCACCATATACCTTGTTTGTCTTGTGATTGTTAGCACCCTGGGTATTCTCTTCTTCACATCAAAGCATATTAGTTGCCACTACTTGTTGGTAAGTATTTCTATTCACTTTGGAACGGTAAGATAATCTATTGTCTTGCTAGATTTTTGAGTGAGTTGTGAGAGAACACCACATCCCATTGTTATTTTGTTACTAACAAGTTAATCAATGGAGTTTTCTAGTTCTTCTTGGTGCAGTGATGCTTTCTGGGAGGAGGATTCTAGTGGAATACTTGCAGCAAATTTGTTCCACTTCAGAGGAGACATCAATGGTAGTACTGTTGCTATTACTCTTGATAAGCGTACATGGCGTAATTTTGTTAATATTGAGGTTGTTGAAGCATTCCAGTTGACAACTTATGCAACTCGCAGTCCATTTATGTTAAAAACTAATGATGCTCCACTTCACATTACTCATGTTACTTGGATTCCGTTAACTATTTATGATCATACAGTGCGCATTAGGTGTTATGTGCTTCCTAGAGCATTTACTTGTTGTCACCTTTTGTTGAGTGATTCTTGGTGCACTGTCTATAAGGTTAATTTTGATAGCCATTATCCTGATATACAATTCTTTTGGAATAATAGGAGAGATTGGATATTTCATGAAAGTCCTACAACATTTAAAAGAATTAGACATCAACCATGTGTTATGAGATCTGTAGAGGTTAAGAAGACCTATGAGGTTGTTTCTACTAATGTAACTATGTCTACTCCTAGTGTTGTGTCTTGTGATGTGCAGGTTGCTTTTGAAGAAAGGGAGCCTATAGTACAACCTGCACCACCACCACCATCACCACAACCATTGGAGGAGCATGCCATTGTGCCTAGTTTTGTTTCTTGTGATATGCAGGTTACTTTTGAAGAAAGAGAGCCACAACAAGTAGAACCTGCATCTCCACTTGAGATAGTTGAATTGGTACCTAATAATTCTGAGGAGGTTGCTATTGATAAAGGTGCTGATTTCGTATTACCCCTCTCAAGTATTGATTTATGTGATCCCACTAAATTGCTAGTTGATTCTTGTGAGTTAACAAGTATAGATAGTCCAACTACATGTGATAATGTGCTAATTTCGAAATTTAATCATGTGGTTTTGATTTCACATAAAGAAGTACTTGCTAAAATACCACCTAATGATATTGTGGATTACATCATGTTAAATGAATCAATTAATGTGCAAAGTGCTATGAAAAAGGTTGCTGAAATTTCATATGTCAATTCTAGCAATTATGTTTCTTCTTTCACTTTTAACTTGATTGGTGATTATAACATGAGTGAAATTTTTATGGTGGATCATATATGCATAACATGTGATCATGTGGCCGATTTGAACATTGTTTTACCTTGGGTAACTAAGCTACAACTTCCTACATATGAGCATGATTTTACACATATGTTTGGTTTGCCACAATACTTGTCACATACATGTGCTAATAAATTGTTCTTCACTTATATTTGCAAATTAAGTTGCAATTTTCATGATGAAAATGATAAGCATGTTCCCACCTTTGAGTGTATTAATAAACATAAATTTGATCATAGATCTTCGGTGAGAACAATTGAATTGATACTAAACAATAAAAATATATACACATATGATTCTCATTTTGATCATGATTTATTGAGCTTCACTTATATTTGCAATTGTGATTGCTATTTTATGGAGTGCTGTGACAATTATGTGATGTTTTTAAGAAAAATTCGTGGTCACATGTCTAGGGCACAATTTTATGATATGATAACAACTAATGCACCTCATTATAGATATTTGTATTGTGCATACACGTTGTTCTTTTTGTTTCTTCCACTTTCAGCTTACTACAAGCCGAGGACGGCTTGTCTTGAAGAAAGGGAGGATGATATGGACATAATAGAGGTCCATGAGAGTCATTTATGCTTGAGTTGGAAGGAAATACTAAGCCTCACTGATGTTCATTATAAGGTGAATTCTTTCCTAGTGATAAATAATGTTTGTGTTTATGAGAATGTTATACTACCTAAGCCTATGAACTTATGTATGATTAGGTTTATTAATAACACAAACATGGATGGAGAAGAGGAAGCAAGGAGCAAGAGGAGGAAGCGTGGAGAACAACAACAAGGAATAAATGTTTCAGTTCGGACTGCCAGGAGTCCCGAATTTGAAATAGTCATGGATTCTTCATACGGGCTCCAAATACAGCAAACGAGCACAATACGGATAGGGAATTTGATGGGCTTTCCAATGGATCCGGCCCCATCAAGAAATTCGACTCGTGCAAGCCGTGGTGACCGAAACAAGCCACGAATAGTTTTCTGCCAGTTTCCAAAACGAGTCCAATTGGTCTGTATACCAATATGGCCGCACCCCTTTGTGTGTGGGGTCGGTTTGTATCCATATGTGTTAGGAAATAGGAGTCCTAGTCGAGTAGGAGAGGGATTGCTTGCGCAAGGAGCTTGTGGCCGCACCCCTCCCTCATATATAGCTACCACCTGCGTGTGGAATAGATCAGACTACGATTGAATCAAACAAACCCCATAACCTCTAGTTGAAACTGCTTGTTAGCCTTTCATACTGGAAGTTCATCTGCAAACTTTACGTGTTACCTGCTGTTCCACTGGGAATAAGACGGTACAGGACCACTTGTAGTCGGTGGATTACTTGTGCAAGAGTGTGGAGTTAAGAATATCCATTGGGTTATGAACTGTTGCATTGGCTTCAGGGATCAGCCGGAGAGTTCTTAGTGGCGCACTAGTTATCAATTCAGAAGTTATCTGTGAGTTCACTGAGAAGATTGGGCCACCCCTTATCAGGTCAAGTCGTTTCTTGAAGGGGAAGGGAGTGTCTAGATCTGAAAATCGAATTAGGTTCATTCGGATTTTGTTTCTATTTGGAGTAGGGAAGAAGGTTCTGACTGGCTGGGACCCATAGTCAGGATTCAAGGAGTTGGGGACGAGTTAATTACTAGTTGGGCCTACTCTTCTTTTTATTTCTTTTCAGGGAGCGATCTCGGCATTTCTCGGTGATGGTTTGCTATCTTTGTGATGTTACTCGCCGCTGCATTCAGCTTCTACACTCGGAAGGAAAGAAAACTTCTTTCTTATCTATTGCCCGCCCAGACCAACTCATGCTTAGAGGAATGAAAGAAGAGAAGTGCATACTAATGGCTGACATGAGTAATAAAGAGGAAGAAGAAGGAGAACTACACTTGATGATTCCAACCGACATACCCACACACAAACAGACTAAGACTGTTATGCCTCATTCTGTTGAGAAGGTGCTATCTATATACCAAGTAGTCTTTGAGGAACCTAAAGCACTACCTCCTAAAAGAGCAATTGACCATGCCATACCCGGCTGGAACCAAACCCAAACATTTTATACCTTCCCTACTTTGTATTCCACTGAAAAGGCAGGCTTTAAAAAAAAAAATCTTCATCCTTCCTTCCTATTAGTAATTTTGGTGACTCTTCGCATTCGCTCTGAACCATTGGAAAGCGAGCGAAGCGACGATATGCATGGATATTCTCTTTCAAGTCATCCCTACGGCTACTAATTTAATGAGGACAAAATCAAACTAGTACTCCTTCAATTGATGATAACCGGACCGCAAATATATAAAGGAGTCAACCTCACTCCCTTGAAGCTGATCAAAAAGATTATCAATACGAGGAAGTGGATACCTATTCTTCACGGTTACCTGAAACAGCTTACGAGTTGAAATGCAAAGGCGCCCGTCCTTCTTTTTCACAAACAATACGGGCGTGGAGATCAACTCGGTCGAATTCACCCAGAAGTTCTTGTAACTGCTTCTTAAACTCTTCCATTTCTGTTGTCGCCATCCAATATGGTTGCTTAGAGATTGGAGCCGGTAGCAAATCTATGGTGAACACTCTTTGCCTATCTGGTGGAAGTCCTGGTAATTCGTCTGGGAACTCACATACCTGTGGTATGTCTTTAAGGCCCAGAACACTCGAGTAGCTCTCCGAAATGAAAGCCATGTACCCGGTGCAACCAAAAGTGGAGTGGCATGAATGGCCGAAATTAGAGCGGGATATTCATCACACACCCCAACAAGTTCAAACGATGGTTTACAGGGTGTTGAGTCACTATCTTCCTAAAACAATCCACACGAGCATGGTATGCAGACAACCAATCCATACCAGCATCAAAATATATAAAGTATAAAACTATTAGATCCACCTTCATTTCCTGATCTGCTCTCGTAATAACACAGTCCTTTAATACTAGCTTTGTAAGCAAGGAATCTCCCATTGGAGTAGCTACTAAAAGACTTACATGGAGCGGCGAACCCTATTGTTCTTCGGTACAAATAACGGGGATACAAAAGAGTGAGTGGAACCAGCCAGGGTCTACAAGTATGCTAGCAGATTTACCACAAATTCGAATAGTGCAATGAATGACCGAACCTGTGGCTTGTGCATCTTGTTGGTTTAATGCAAAAACACGTCCTTGAGCTGGCTTCTTCTGCTGATCCAACTCCTTTGAAGCAAGGGCTAAAAACTTGTGAGTTATCTTAGAAAGAAAATATAGTGTGGCTGACTGAATAAGCAAACTGATTGCCCGATTGATTGTTTACCCCGGTCACTGAAGAATAGAGAGCTGACTGAGCTGCCCCATTTGCTTTCGCATATTGACTAAACATTTCCAACTAGTAGGCCTCTTTCTTTGTGCGTAGAAGACATAGTTCTTATTTATCTAGAGCACAGCCGGGCGGAAGACTTGAAAGGAAGACGCGATCTCCTTCCTTTTTTTTTCCAAATCTCTCCCCTCCGCATAACACTTCTGTCTACTCTGCGTGGTTAGCAAGCGTTTCCGAATCATCTCTACCTTCTCATCAGCCTCCTGGACAAGATCCGGACCGAGTAACTTCTTCTCTCCGACGGGTGATCTACACTTCCGCCCGTACGTAGTATAGTGCCTGTACGGAGCCACCTCAATGGTGGAATGGTAGCAGCTCTTGTTGTATGCGAACTCGACTAAGTGTAGATGCGACTCCCAACTCACTCAATAAGAAAAAAAGACGTTGATCCACTTCAGATTCTTTTTTCTAAAAAAACAAGAAATGATGGAACCTACTTCCACCCTCCTGTGGATGCGGCATTAGCGGTCAACGAACTTTCCCTCTTCTAAGGAGGAATCGGCTCAGGCTAGATGGGCATTCAATAACAGATTAAAAGGTCTGTTATTTCAGTAGGGTTATTAAAGCTGTTTTGTACACATCTTCCTCACTCATCCTGATCTGATGGTACCCAGATCTGAGGTCTATCTTAGAGAAGTACCTTGCCCCATGTAATTCATCCAAAAGATCATCAATGATTGGTATAGGGTACTTGTTTTTCACTGTACTGGTATTAAACTTCCTATAGTCAATGCAAAGCCTCCAACGCGGAGCGCCTTCTTCTTCACTAACAGCGCTGGGCAAATGGGCTGGTGGAAGGTTGAATGAATGATTTCTGTTGTCCATGATTTTATCAATGGAAAGTTTATTCAAATAAGAATATCCATAGGGCCTTTGATTGACAGGTTTAGTGCCTGGTAGTAAGGGTATTTTGTGGTCTATTGTCCTCCTAGGAGGTCACTCTGTAGGCTCAGCAAACAATTCACTGAAGCCATTCAAGACCGGTTGCAGGGCAGACAGACCATTGACTTGACATGACCGTAATACATACAGAATAAGAAGGATAAGCTATAAGATAGAGATCCGGATTGTTGTGCTCCGGAATAAAGAAGAATACCATCTTGTCTAATCAAATACGAATACCATCTTATTGATTTAGTCAGCTTGCATCAACACATAAGATGTGATATGAGTAGTGGGAAATAAACTCTTCTTTGATCACTTGAAACATAGTAGAAAGCATCCAAAACAGAATGAAATGCTGTTCAAAAGAAGAAGCTACCTGGCCCAACCACTACACCATTTTTCCTAATGTGTGACTACCCATATCAGTTACAACATCTTCAGTTTCCAAGTTTTCAGTGCCTTTTTCTTATAGTATACAAAATAGGATTCTGGATTGCTCTTCATTTCGTTCAATTTATCCCCTTGCTTTTCAACGTATATATATTAACCCGCCTTGTTTACCTATTTCTTCTACAATTCACATGACTCATTGAAACCAACTTTCTCCTTCCTACATTTTATCTCTACAGCAGTTATCCTGTATAATGATTTCTTTTTGGTCGCTACTCTCCTAACCGACGAGTCGGAGAGGATACGAATGTCCATTCACCCTACCACCCATCTTCCTTCTAGCTTCCTTGATCAACGACGAGTAAAGATCCCGGAAAAGATCAAAGGGAGTACAATACACTTTATATTCACGTCTTGAATAATGAGGGGGGTAAAGAAGAAAGTCCGATTTCTCTCTCCTTTGCGGATATGCCCTTATTCAGCTCTTGAAAGAAAGAGAGAATGATCAAACTCAACTAGACGGCAGTTCCTCTTGTTCAAACCTCTCTTGCCGAGTCTTCTCCTCATAGCGAGTTTCGCTCTCGCTTCGCGTGTCCTATACTGACTGTTCAAAAAGAATTGATTGTGAAAGACAAGTGTTTCATTCCCCTCTCTAATCGTTGAAATTCGAACTGTCCGCTAGCTCCTCCTTTGTTTGGATTATAGCCCTTCTTTGGGGATTTACTATAAAAAGTAAATCTTTCCAGTTTCAAATGCTACTATTTCTTCGTGGGCAGAAAGTCCCAAATCTCCTTACTCTTTTCTCCCGTCGTCCTACTTTCACTTCTACGGACCTTCTATCCATAACGAGTTCCAGGATTGGTGAATCGATGTGGGAATGAATAGATAAAACGATTTTTGAGTACACAGTATAACCGTGTAGCTCATCCAGAAGATCATCAATGACCGGTATCGGGTATTTCTTTTTTACGGTTTGCGCATTGAGTTGCCTATAATCCATAGGCGCCACGAACCTTCTTTCTTCTTTACAAGAAGAGCCGGTGAGGCATGAACTAGGTTGTAGAGTACCATTCTAGAGTAACTCCTTTATTATGGCTTCAATTTCATCCGGTGGTGTGAATACCTATAAGGCCTTTGATTCACTGGTTGACTATCGTGAGGTGAATCCGATGGTCACATGGTCTTTTAGGAGGGAGGGTAGTGGGTTCTAAGAACACATCAGAGAAAGAGGACCAAACCTGCTTGAGTCCTCTTCTACATCTTGAGTACTTCCCACTCCAATGGATCTCGTTTTTAGAATAGCTTTGATCCGGCCATGTAGAGCACTCATAGAGGTCCGGCTTCACGTCAGTAATCTACCACACCCATGCTGGAATTCAGTAGAGTCCCACGAGTCAATCGACAAAAGCGAGAAACGAGGTTGTTCGACAAGGCTACGGTCTAACTTTTTATTCCTAGCGGAGTTCAATACGAAAATAAAGGCGCTCCGCGTTGGGAATGGCGTACGTAGTACGGGTGGTATTTCAGGTATAACTGATCAGGGTTGTTCTGAAAGCAAGTCAATTGGTGCTTTGGAAAGTGAGTGCCAGAGGCTAGTCACTGCTTGGTTTACAGAAGGGAAGGAAGAAAGAGATACCGAAGCAGATTCAGTATAGAAAAGAAGAAATTGATACCATTCATTCCAGCTTATTTGATACCCACTTAAAGTTTCTATCAAACCATGTCTTTTTCTTCGAACGTCAATCTCGTAGGAATTTCGATTGGAAGTGTGGTATTGAAGGGCGAAGCCTTTACTCTTTGACTTGTTTCTTTGAATATAACATAATATTGACTGCGCACTTCGAAAGATGATGGTGTATTCCGAGGATCAGTCCGTTTTTTATTGAATTCGAAAATTGATAGATCTGGATGATTCAAAGAATGATTCTTCCCTGGGTATTTCCCCGGTACCATTATTTAAATTGGAGCTTTTCAATTCTTTAGGGTTTAAGACCGCTCGTAACGATTTTTTTCTTTTATGGCTGGGTGGGCAAGAAAAGGATTTTACTCTTGAAGATATCAACTCATACGCCTGCTCCATACATTCAAAAACATTTTTGGTACTTTCTATGAGAATGGATAAATAGAAATGGGTACATTCCTCTTTCTCTTTCCTGGCCAAACTACCCATAAAAAAGAAGAGAGAGAGCTGTAAGAGCGGTAAAAGCAAGCTCGGTGGCCCGGTTCACTACAGGTTGATATATCCTTTTCTTTTGAAAGAAAAGTCAATTCGCTATGCTATAAGGTACCAATTCAAAAAGGTATAAAAAAAATCTACAGTGGGAGTCCCTATCTACTTTCGATTCCCTTATTACTTTGCCAATACATCATACTGATTTTACGCTTCCTTACGCTTTCTTTCAAGCATTGCTTCCAGGACAACGGAGAGTATTCCAAGATAAAGAACCAGAACTGAGGTTGACACTACTGAAAGATAAAAGAATGGTGGATAGATGGATTCGCACCATCCCAAAACCGAAATACAGACAGACCAAAAAAAGACGCAAATAAATACTCCACCACCAGCCTACCTACTAGCATGTATTAAGCGAATAGCTTGTATGGTAGTTGTTAAAGATGTATGTAGTCCCGGAAGAGAAGCAATTGTCGTACGACCTGTAAGCGTAACTTTTGACTTCCTTGCCGTTTGTGAATTGAGTCAATCGAGTTACGTTTGAAAAATGAATGAGTGGACCGAATATCCATGGCAGAACCCCACACTGGTCAAAAAGAAAAGTAAATCTCTCTAAAAAATAAGCACTTCAACAAGTCAGGGCCCTTTATTATACAACTCCTATGCGTAATTGATAGCTTTTTGGTATTCTCCATATATATATACTACTAGGTACGAAATAACAGGAAAGATAGAAATAGTGACTTTGGCTTCAAATAGAGAGCAGCTTAAAGGGAACTCGCACTGGAGGACTGCTCTGATAAAATAACTGAACACTGGCTAGGAACTGGGCTGCACTAAGCCCGGCACTTTTTGGGCTTCTTCATGAATCTAGTTTTCAGGTAAGGTCAGATCATCTTATTGAATAGATATCTGAAAGAAAGCAAAGGAATGAATCGTTTTTCCAATTACCTTCTCTCGAAAACCATAGATCTTCTGGTTACCATTGACTATCCGGCACTTTCGTCTGTAGAGCGAAGCAAGAAATTGCATGGAAGGGCTTGCCCTGCTAATATCAGCCTTGTTTGGAACGGAACAATAGATGCAATCCATTTCAGTGTATGTCACTGAGTTCACCATTGCAGTGGAGACGTCAGGCAATTGAGCGTTCCCTAGAGTTTGGTTCAAAGGCTAAGGACTCCCCGCCGCCTTCATAAGGGCACTAAGGCGGAGCACGGAAAATCAAATTGGGCACCCATGTTTTACCAGTCCCGGATCTCAGGGCCGTTTTGCCAACCGCCGACATGAACGAAATCGAATTTCATTGCGGGAAATTAGGATTTCATGAGGGAGGAAAAGGCGAGGCGGAGGGTGGAGAGTCGTACAATGCATTGGTGGGATGAAGGTGCTAGCTTGGCTGAGATAGGAAGTTTCGATGTGTATGTAGATTTGGTTCTAGTGCCCCCACCCTTTTCGAGATCTGTCAGGATTAGCAAGATGTTATGGTGTAAACTATAGAGAAATGGAATGAATGAAATGTATCTAAGAAGAAAGGAAGCCATGCTCCATCCTGTTTATAAAAAGAACATCACCTCCCTTTTTGGTTAGATACCGCTCCGTTAGGTACTAATGCTTCTACCTATCACCCTCCGGGTGAGTTTGAGAGCTGTGTTTTTTCCAACGTTAATAGCATTCCGCGAGAAAAGTCATCTACTGATGTTGTCAGCGGAGTCCCTCGTCCATCCATGTATGAATAGCGGTATCCCCCATTTTGGACAGTGATGAGGTAGTCGACGCAATTTGCATGTGTATTTGCGTTCGGCTTTGCTACTTTCCTTCTAGACTATAAAAGAATGTCGCGGAAGGGAATAGTCTACGTGGCCCGGGGTAGTCTTTCAATTCCTTTATCGGGTGGGAGAGTTTAGAACCAGTTAAGCCAATAGCTGCTGCTTTAGTCACACTAGCTACATCAGTTGATCATGGATTTAGCATACCACCTCAGAATAGTCTACGTGGCCCCTTGTTTTTACTACAATTTTATATAGTGAATCCAGTAATGCAGACAGCCCTTTTAAAAGCGCTAGGTCGGGCTTGCCCCTGACTCTCAAAAAGAGCTGGAGGTTTTGCCTCAACTCATTCCATGAATGTTGTTTCATTCCCCACGCGGCTGAATCCAACTCTGTCTTTATCCTGCCTTGGAGTTCTCTCTCATAACTGAAGCCAGGAGGTATTCGATTTATCGGATTTCGAGCTAGCTGCCCTTTTCTTGCTCCTTGCCATTAGCGCAGCCCTTTTCTTTTTCTTAGCTAGCGTAGTTTTTCACCTTAAAAAGAAGGCGCCAGCGCTTTTGTAGTGACCCCTCCGGGGTCCCGGGCTGCTTTGGCGCGCCCCACCCCGTCAGTCCTGTGTTGTACTTGACTTGACTCTCCCCCGCTTGCTGCTTGCTGATCGCTGTGTTCAAAAATGACACGAAGCTGGATATGAGTAGATGTTGTTGGTCGAAAACGTCTTTCATTCACAATGAAACAGAATGGTCTCGCTCGATGCGTCATTTTATGATGTGTATTTTCATATTAAGAGTTCTTAAAAGTTATCAACTCAAAGCCCAACCGTAAAAAGGATGCTACAATGTTCGAAATTATCAACTTAACATGCCCCCTTACTTCCTTCGTGACCTCCCACTACTTCATCTACCGAAATGATTAGGCAGATCTCCTTTTTTCTAGCATTAAACCTGCTCATGATCCTTAGGCTATAGAGCATGGAGCAGACAGAGAGATGAAAGGACCACCTTCTCCTGCTTGCTTGATCGGAATCTATTCACATTTAGAATAGCTGAAGTGCTACTTAACTTCACTTAGTAGTTGAAACTCGGAGAGACAGAGAGAGTCCTCTCTCATACTTGCCAATTCCAAGGCTGATCAGCAAGGGAATTGGCAGGAACCAACCTTAGTTGCCCCTCGGTAGAGTGAGTCTACTTAGCGAACTGGCAGGACGCGGAGATCGATTGATCAATATGCATATCGAGAGTTGATGGTTGACCGCCGCCCCCCTTGTCCTGTCCTGGAGGCTCCCCGGCCGGGGAGGCAAAGGGGATTGCTATCGTCACCCTTTCTCCCGGTGTATGTGAAAGAGAAAAAGTGACGAACTTTTTAGATTTTCGGTCTGCGGTTGGTTGGTCCAAAGAACGAGAGTCAGCTTCCTTAAGTCCGTTCGTCCTCAATAGCTCAGTTCGGTAGAGCGATCGGTTGTTAACTGATTGGTCGTAGGTTCAAATCCTACTTGGGGAGATTTGATTCATTCAGAATTCGAATTGATAGTTATAGCTTTTCTGACTAGCGACCCCTGTCCTTCTCCTTTTTCTTTTTCAAAAGACGCAGCAGAATCGTCAAACGGGACATCAAAAGTGGGAAGTTGATTGTAGGATTTCTATTCCTCACTCTCGTATAGGTGAACTTGGTTCGTTCAATGAAAAGGGATAAGAAGGATCCACTGGGAATGAATGGGAAGACTGGGGTAGTATCTTCATTAGCCGGAAGGAATTAGTCTCCACTAGCGTAATTCTAAGAACGAACAAGAAAAGGCATCACTGTTTAGGTAGGAGGATGGATGGATGTGGTCCAATGGCTAAAGCTCTGCCAGCTTCTTGTAGACTGGCAGTCTCCGAGAGGAACCTTCACCCCCCCGGGTTAGGCCGGGTGGGATGGTATACTTTTTTTTTCGCCACAAGTAGGAACTCTGTCCTTGGTAAGACACAAGGGGGGAAGGAAGATCTTCACTCATTCATTAAGTGCCTGCGGTGAGACGCGACCCACAACAAACGAAGGGGGTGGAGGGAGACCGAAGAAGGAACAATTGTCTTGAATGCTACGCTGGGATCAGCAGCTTCCAGTGAAGACAAAATGAGTCGGGCAGGAAGAGGAAGATCGGGCGGGGAAAACGGGGTTCGAACCCGCGACTTCTGGCGTGACAGACCAGCACTCTAACCAACTGAGCTATTTCCCCCTTTCGTAACTACTGTCGATTCAACAGTCACCTACCGGTTACCTTTGTAACTATACCAAAGTAGCTGTACAACAGAATGCCCTTCGCCTTTAGTACTTTTCTTTTTCTTTTGACGACAGTAGAAAGAAATGGCTCTGCTCGCTTAGACTCGGGGCTCCGCGCTCTATCAGCTATCAGTTAGTTGGCGCTACGCGCGACTTCAGTTGACAAAAGCGAACAAGATAGCGCTAGCGCCCGCGGAGAACTTTCGTTTGTTCGCCTTCTAAAAGGCCTACTGACCTGCCGGTGAAAAGCCGGTTCAAAAAAAAAGAATAAGACGTAGTGAAAAAGTACCAAAACAACTGAAGCCTACATCCCACTACGTCTGGGTTCCCCCTTCCTATGAACCTTGAGTCAATAGGTAGGGTCAACTATACCAAAGTGGAAGGGCCACTATCTAAGCTATTAGTGGGCTGGTTTGAACTATTGATTTACTGAATCGAGTGAAGCTGTGTTGCGTAACATATAGGTCGCCAAGGCCTAGAAGTACAAGTGGTCGCCCTAACGGTCACTCTCAAACTCACTACTTGAGTGACGAAAGTCACTTAGCTTCTTTAATAGGGCTTGCCAAAGAACCCCTCCGGGGCCCCGGGAAGAGGAAGAAGGAGATAGAGCAAAGGTCTCCTCTTTCTGTCCGCTCTTCCCGGCATGTAGAGATCCGATTGGGCTTATAGTTTAATTGGTTGAAACGTACCGCTCATAACGGTGATATTGTAGGTTCGAGCCCTACTAAGCCCATCTGACCTGCTTAATCAATGACTCCGGTAGTCACCTGAACCACTCTCTCGGATAGCCCACAGCCTCTCTTCTGTCAACGAGTCAGTTACAAAAGTGCGAGATAGCTCAGTCTTACTACCTTGATGGGCGCGCAAGCATCTTGCGCAAGCCATTTTCTAAAGTGCAAACCGCTTTTGAGTTTAGGTTTGGTCAGCTTCATACGCGATGTGGCGAAAAAGACTGATTCAACGAAATATGCCATGCCAGCTTTAAGATTTAAAACGTGTCGTCTACTTCCAGGAAATGTTCGGAACAGAGAACTTTCTCTAATCCAACGCCGCATTCTCCGAAGATTGAGGAACAAGAGGAGATCCATTAAAAGAAATCTTTCTCAGAGAGAAAATCTAAACAGTAACATCAAATCACAAACTACACGAAAGTTGTCCCTTTATTATGGGGATTTACCCATAAGGGAGATGCACAGAGGAAGAGAACGAACTTCATATATCCCTTTTTTACTCAATCAAGAAACAAGATCGGACGTGATTCCGGTTCGTCTCCATTTTAGTGACACTCTTCCTCAAGCAAGGCAGCCGATAAGTCATCGAAGGGTTTGTTTGAATAATGGACTGGTAACCATTACTCATTTGAAAGTTTCCCACGGTGATCTAATATCTTTTAAAGAAAATGACGCGAGAACCCGCGGTGAAGAAATAAGGAGATCTTTCTATATCGACATATCAGTTGGCAAAATAATAGGCAAATTCCTACCGGCCAAAATCTGGAGAAGAACAAAAACGGAATTGTTCCGCTTACTCATCACAACTCAGAGGGGATGCCGCTTACTACTCCAATCCTTGTTTTTGCAAGAGTTGCGTTCTTATATGCAAGAGGAAGACTTTGAAAGAACAAAGAAGTTTGGATCCGCAAAAGTATGCTTAGGCAGTTCCTTCGCTGAGCACAACAGAATGAAGAGGAATTTGTTTCATTTCAAATACTTCTTCTTATTGAAAAGAGGGAAGGAGAAAAACCGAAATCTTCCTACTCGAACAATAAGTCCTTTTGTTTACGAGTCTTCTTTATGTCCTTTTGTTTACAAGTCTTCTTTATATAGTAATTCGACCTATTGCTCCGGATCCCCGTTTACTAGGAAGATAAGAATCAAAAGGATCGAACTACCTACTCATTATTCGGAGGTGAATCATAGAACACTAAAAGCTGTGGTATCTTATGGACCTAACATAGGTCACATCCCTCACGACATAAGATTGAAAGATCCAAACCTTCCTCTTCGGAGCGGAAACGGACGTGGCCAAAACATATAAAAAAAGATCGGCCTAGTCGCTCATAGGGACATATCTATCCGGATAGAGGATAGTCTAGATCAATTTTGATCCAAATCTCTATCTATATAGATAGGTATCTCTGTGGATAGAGATAAAGATAGGGATCCCTATAAATCGAAATATATGGAAAAAGTGCACTTTTTGACTACTACTATTTATTATACTTTTTAAAGGAAACATCGTTTTTCGATTTTGACTGAATTGGTCGGAGCGTAGACGAGCAAGCAGAGCCCAGGAAAGAGGTCAGATCGTCATAGAGCAGTCGACTATAAGTATAAGACTGCTGGCCTGAGAGAAGGCAGTCTCTCTCGGGAAACATGGCCCAATTTCTCTTCTTTCTTTTCACACGGGCAACAATTGGGAATAAAACTGACCATGAACATGAGTTTAAAATGTAAAAAAAAAGGTCTGAAAGACTTATTCTTTTTTTTTAAGGAGGATAATAAAATGTAAAGATTATTTGTTGATGTTATTATGTGTTATTTAGTACCTTTGGGAAAAGTTTTCTACTTTGGAAGTTCTTGACAAGTCCCAAGTGGAGGAGATTAAGAGGTCATTAAAGAATTCTTCCTTTTAGTTCTCTTCGATGTATCGATCATGCATTCCTAAACCACATAAGCCGGGGGAGATGCGCCCCATTAGACAGCCTCATAAGGCAGACATCATTGTCATGGATACGGCTTTTGAACATCGTTTTTTAAGACATCTTTCTAACGTACTCCCATGGGTTTCGAAAAGGGAGAGTGATATGGGGTAGCCCGATCTTCTCAGTGAACAATCTTGATAACTTGATAAATAATGTGATACCTCGCTCTCTCCTTTGGCTAAACCCTGTCACCAATTGCAACAACACTTAACCCCTTTGGATATTCGAGACTCCACACTCTTGCACACGTAGCCACCGACTACAAGTGGTCCTGTTTCTCCTTATTCCCAGTGGAACAGCAGAATACACTCAGATTTGCAAAGGTTGTATGATTCAAGATGAATGCTTCAAGCAATACAATCTAGAAGTCTAGGGTTTTTGTTTTAACGTAGTCTACCCTAATCTATGCGCCCCAAGGGGTATATATGAGGGGTGGGGTGCGGCCACAAGGTGCCTTGCGCAAGCAACACCCACCAACCCGAATAGGAACCCAACATGGGTCTAGTTTTGGACTTGGACTCAACCACAATAGATACAAACCGACCCATGCTAGGGGATTCGGCCATAATGGTATACAAACCATGTTTAACTATAATTGAACTCTATATGGCGCATAGGTACTTCCTTGTGGGCGCCCTCCTCTTGTTATGTCCCTCCATTAGTGTGGAAAAACAATCTAGCACTTGTTTTCCACACTTGTATAATTGTTTTCACCATGATCAACATTTGTTCTCAGCTCCTCTCCATCCATGTGCATCATCTCTCCTTGATCTCCCTCCTTAATGCTTGTGTTATCAACAAACCTAAAAATACAAACATGCATGGATTTAGGTAGTATAAAATTCTCATAATCACAAATGTTATACTCAAGTAGGAGTGAATTCACCTGTTGTTGTAAAAGTTTGGTCCTTGATCTTGTCATGGGACCAAGCCTCACTTCATCATGTTTTATAGGAATATCATCATGTGAAATAATAGGTGAAACACTAGGGATGTCCTCATCATCCTCCCCCCCTTGAAAAGCCTTGATGTCCTCATCAAGAACATCACCATGATATGGTGTCAAATCAGCAACATTGAAGGAATTGCTCACTCCAAACTCATCAATGGGAAGATCTATCTTGTATGCATTATCATTTATTTTTGCAATCACTTTGTAAGGACCAGCACCTCTTGGTAACAATTTTGATTTCCTTAGCTTAGGGAACCTATCCTTCCGAAAGTGCACCCATACTAAATCTCCCTCTTGAAAAAGAACTTCCTTCCTCTTTTGGTTCCTCTTTTGAGCTACATATTTTCCCTTCTTCTCAATAGCATCCATTGTCTTCTCATGTATCTTCCTCACAAAATCAGCCCTTTTAGAAGCATCCATATTAATTCTCTCTTGAATTGGAAGTGGTAACAAGTCTAAGGGTGTAGTAGGCCGAAATCCATAAACCACCTCAAAGGGACAAAAATTTGTGGTTGAATGCACAGCCCTATTATAAGCAAACTCCACATGTGGCAAACAATCCTCCCACTCCCTCAAATTCTTCTTTATCATGCTTCTCAACAATGTAGACAATGTCCTATTCACAACTTCAGTTTGCCCATCAGTTTGGGGGTGGCAAGTAGTGGAGAATAATAATTTAGTTCCAAGCTTCCCCCATAGTGTCTTCCAAAAATAGCTCATAAACTTGACATCTCTATCAGAAACAATTGTTCTTGGCACACCATGTAGTCTCACAATTTCTCTAAAGAACAAATTGGCAATGTGAGAGGCATCATCACTCTTATGACAAGCAATGAAGTGTGCCATCTTGGAAAATCTGTCCACCACTACAAAGATGGAATCATGGCCTCTTTTTGTTCTTGGCAAACCCAATACGAAATCCATACTAATATCCTCCCATGGTGTACTTGGGGATGGCAATGGGGTGTACAAACCGTGGGGCTTCAACTTGGATTTTGCCTTATTGCATGTAATGCATCTTTGCACCAATCTATACACATCCCTTCTCATATGTGCCCAATAAAAATTTTCAGCCAACATAAGCAATGTTTTCTCTCTTCCAAAGTGTCCCATCAACCCTCCACTATGAGATTCCTGTAATAAGAATAAACGCAAAGAACACTCGGGAATACATAATTTGTTAGCTCTAAACAAGTATCCATCATGTATATGAAATTTATCCCATGCCTTAACATTAGAACATTTATTAAATGGCATAGCAAATTCCTTATCATTAGCATATAGTTCTCTAATACCCTCCAAACCCGAGACCTTGATCTCTAAATTAGAAAGTAACATGTTTTTCCTTGACAAAGCATCAGCAACTACATTGTCCAATCCCTTTTTATGTTTAATTATATATGGAAAAGACTCAATAAATTCAACCCATTTAGCATGTCTTTTATTCAAATTTGTTTGGCACTTTAAGAATTTCAATGCTTCATGATCACTATGGATAATAAATTCTTTAGGCCACAAGTAATGTTTCCACACCTCTAAAACTCTCACAAGTGCATATAATTCTTTGTCATAAACAGAATAATTCAATTGTGCACCATGTAATTTTTCAGAAAAATAGGCAATAGGTTTCTTTTCTTGCATTAATACTCCTCCAATACCTATGCCACTAGCATCACACTCAATCTCAAATTGTTTGTCAAAATTAGGAAGCATTAATAAAGGGGCCGAAATCAACTTCTCTTTAATAGCATCAAAAGCAATATCTTGTTCAACTCCCCACACAAATTCTACACCCTTTTTAGTGAGTTCATTCAAAGGTGCAGCAAGTGTACTAAAATCTTTGACAAATCTTCTATAAAAACCAGCTAATCCATTAAAACTTCTTACTTGACTCACATTAGTAGGAATAGGCCAATTTTTAATAGCTTCAATTTTTGATTCATCTACTTCAATCCCATGTTTAGAAACAACATAACCAAGAAATATGACCTTATCTTTGCCAAAAGTGCACTTTTCCAAATTACCATATAATTGATGTTCTCTTAGCACTTGCAAAACTTGTCTAATATGATCAACATGTTCATGCTCATTGTGGCTATAAATAAGAATATCATCAAAATATACTACCACAAATTTACCAATAAAATTCCTCAAAACATGGTTCATTAATCTCATGAAAGTACTAGGTGCATTAGTCAATCCAAAAGGCATAACTAACCACTCATATAAACCAAATTTTGTTTTAAAAGCTGTTTTCCATTCATCCCCCTCTTTCATCCTAATTTGATGATAACCACTACGCAAATCAATTTTAGAGAAAATAGCACTACCACTTAATTCATCTAACATGTCTTCCAAATGTGGGATAGGATGACGATAACGAATAGTGATATTGTTAATTGCTCTACAATCTACACACATGCGCCATGTACCATCTTTTTTAGGTACTAAAATAACAGGAACAGCACAAGGAGAAAGGCTTATCCGAATGTACCCTTTATCAAGAAGCTCTTGTACTTGTTTCTGAATCTCCTTTGTTTCTTGGGGATTAGTTCTATAGGGAGCTCGGTTTGGTAATGAGGATCCTGGAATCAAATCAATTTGGTGCTCAATACCCCTCAATGGTGGCAAACCCGAGGGCACCTCCTTAGGAAAAACATCCTCAAAATCCTGCAAAACATGAGAAACACCAAGAGAAATAGGGGTCATGTCATTAGAAACTAAAATTTCTCCCTTGTGCATAAGCACTATAGGAAGCATAGTAGGATCCTCCCTAAATTCTCTCAAGTCCTCTCTAGTAGCTAGCATGCATAATGAGCTCACTCCCTCACTTATATTTTTATCACTCGAATTGGATGCCCTATTTTCACTCACAACACTCAAAGCTTCACTCTCTTTCTTTTCAACACTCTCAGGAATTTTTTGTCTAGATTCATTTACAATTTGTTGTGGTGTCATAGGTCTCAACACTATATCCTTCTCCTTCCACTTGAGTTGATAGGTATTTGCTCTCCCATCATGTATCACACTCCTATCAAATTGCCAAGGCCTCCCAAGCAACATGTGACAAACTGACATAGGCACCACATCACATTCAATGGTATCTTTATAAGGCCCAATTTGGAATTCAACTCTCACCATGTGGGTAACCTTCATCTCTCCTTTGTCACTAAGCCATTGTATATGATAAGGATGAGGATGTGTAATGTATCTCAACTTCAATTTTGCACACAAATCTTTGCTTGCCAAATTTCTGCAACTACCACCATCAATAATAACCTTGCAAGCCAATTGGGGACCAACAATTGCTCTTGTTTGAAATAAGTTGCATCTTTGACTTTCAGGACTTGGAAGAATACTCAATGTTCTAGGTGTGCAAACAAAAGTAGGATATGTGGAAGGATATGCATCAAGAGGACCATCATCATCATCATAAGCATCCTCTTGAGAAGGATCAGCATCATCACCAGTCTCATACTCACCATTATCCTCATTAATAAGCATAACCTTTTTATTTGGACAATCCCTCTTGAAGTGGCCTTTACCTCCACATGTATGGCAGCTCATGTCCCTATTTCGAGCTGTAGAAGAAGTAGATCCACTTGCACTAGCTGCTGGTTGTGCTTGCCTCTTGGAAACAGAATTATTACTCTCGGATTTGGCAGTAGATACCCCACGGCTAGGGGTAGATTGTGACAATGGTGGTGAAGAAAAGGAAGACCTATTAGGGAAAGGTCTCCTTGGAGCCATAAGTGCCTCCTCGGCCAATTGCTTTTCTGTCTCCCTTGCTTGGTGCAACAATTCATTCATATCATTATATTGTGTATGCCTCACAATGCTCTTAATTTTGAATTGCAAACCTGAAAGGAACCTTTGCATAGTATGCTCAACATCCTCCTTTACTCTAGCTCTTTGCAATATCAACTCCATCTCTCTAAAATAAGCATCCACTGATTTTGTACCTTGCTTCAATTGTTGCAACTTGTCATATAAAGACCTCAAATAGTTCTTGGGCACAAATCTATCTCTCATAATTTGCTTCATCTCCCTCCAAGTGAGAACATCTGGTTCCCTATTTCTTGCCCTTGTTCTTGTAATATTATCCCACCATAGCAAAGCATAGCCATCAAAACTAGAAGAAGCAAGCTTGATTTTTCTCTCCTCATGATAATCATGCATCCTCCATAATTTCTCCATCTTGAGCTCCCACATGAGGTACTCCTCAACATCATCAGTATCAAAGTTGAGAGTAGGTAACATAAACTTGGGTTTACCAAGACCATCATCCTCACGGTTTGGCTCATGAACAGGGACCCTCCTTGCTTGGAACCCACGGCCAGCCCCATGATTTCCTCTTCCTCTACCTCGGCCTTGTTGGACATAATCATTATCCTCCTCCTCTTCCTCCTCGGCATCACCAAAAGCACTTCCACCATCCTCTCGGCCAGGAAGCCTTTGATCCAATAGAGTAGTCAAGGCACCAAGCCTAGTAGTCAAAGTATCAAGAGAAGTTTGTAATGTTGTAACTTGTTCTTGTGTAGCAGCAGCCGTATCAGTCACTTGGGTAATTTGAAGGCCCAAATTCTGAACATGTGTATCCATGACCACTCCATGCCGATCAATAAGAGAATGCAACTCAGAATTTTTTGTAGTAATAGTTGTAGTGATTTGATCATGCATCTCCTCCAAATCTGTCCACTTCACTTGTTCATCACCATGCTTCTTCTTAGCCTGTGTAGAAACATCACTAGGAGCAACCATGATTAATGGGTTAGTGAAATAAACAAAATATGTGTTGTGGTGCTCTCTCCCAACTCACTCAAAACCAGCAAAAGAGGCTTACTGCTCCAAAGTGAATAGAAAATCTTACCACAAGTAATAGGAACTAATGTGACTTGGTGTGAAGAATAGAATACCCAGGGGTTTTGCTATCACAAAGGTAAAACAGGTTATATGGTGGGGCTTGGTATGGATACCTAACAATCACCAATTAACAAGTCCTATTGCTGTTTGTGAATGATACAAAATAACACCTAGGAAACACACACCAAAATTGGAGACAATTGTGGCAAAGCAAATATGTGGAGGAAATTTTGCAATGCTCTAGAAAGACACTAGCCAAGCTCAATGATAATCAGGCACAAGATTGCTCAATGTGTGGTGTCAATGATAGCAATGAAAACAGCTCCAAATGATAGTTATAGCAATGTGTCTCAATGGCCTTTTCTTTTTGCTTTTTCTCTTTTTCTATTTTCTGTTTTTCTCTTCTTTTTTTTTTTATACTTGTATGGCCGAAAACAACTAAAGGAGCAAATGAAAATAATAGCTAGATCAATGTGACACAATATGATAATGAGCAGCCTGAAAAGAGCAATAAAGTAGCTAGTCTTGTGGGCAAGGTACCTAATTTATTTGCTGTAGAAAGGCTTTGTCTAGGGTTCACAAAGATAAGACTGGAAATCCTAATGAAAAGATCAAAGAAAAACAAAGAAAAACAACCTATAACTAGCTAAGAAACCCACGGCAGAAAATAACACCACGGCAGAAAAACAGTGAGTTTTTGACTCACGGCAGCGTACCGCGGCAGAAAAACGCTCAAAAGCGTGCCGTAGGTGAGCTCACGGCAGAGCAGGAAGCTCACGGCAGCGGCGGCAGAGAATCGGCGCAAAAACGAGCCCGCGGCAGGAAATTTCGGCGGAAAAACGTGCTGCGCGCGCGATTGACTGGTGGGTTGCGGCCGAGCAAATTTGTAAGCGCGCTGCGGTGGTTTTGGGCGGTTTGGTAAGCGCGCGCTGGTGGATGCCGAGTTCGGTTAGGAGACGTGTACCGCGGCAGAGATTTGGTGCGTTTGCGAGCCGCGGCAGAAAACGAATCCGATAAGAACTAGAACTTGCGGGTAGCTAATTTTTTTGGGATTTTTGATATAGACTCGACTCGGAAAATAAGAACAACTAAGAACCCTAACCCTAACCGAAACCTAATGACTCAAAAGGAGAAAAAGGAACACAAAATCAAAACACAAAACAGCACTAGAAATTGAAAACTAGCAATTATCTAAGGCTATGGCAATCAACTAACACTATTTTTTGTGGCTTTTTCTGGATAGGTATAAGAACAACTCGAAACTAAAAGGATAGATACAGCTCACCGAGTAAACCCAGTAATCTGATACCAAGATGATATGGGGTAGCCCGATCTTCTCAGTGAACAATCTTGATAACTTGATAAATAATGTGATACCTCGCTCTCTCCTTTGGCTAAACCCTGTCACCAATTGCAACAGCACTTAACCCCTTTGGATATTCGAGACTCCACACTCTTGCACACGTAGCCACCGACTACAAGTGGTCCTGTTTCTCCTTATTCCCAGTGGAACAGCAGAATACACTCAGATTTGCAAAGGTTGTATGATTCAAGATGAATGCTTCAAGCAATACAATCTAGAAGTCTAGGGTTTTTGTTTTAACGTAGTCTACCCTAATCTATGCGCCCCAAGGGGTATATATGAGGGGTGGGGTGCGGCCACAAGGTGCCTTGCGCAAGCAACACCCACCAACCCGAATAGGAACCCAACATGGGTCTAGTTTTGGACTTGGACTCAACCACAATAGATACAAACCGACCCATGCTAGGGGATTCGGCCATAATGGTATACAAACCATGTTTAACTATAATTGGACTCTATATGGCGCATAGGTACTTCCTTGTGGGCGCCCTCCTCTTGTTATGTCCCTCCATTAGTGTGGAAAAACAATCTAGCACTTGTTTTCCACACTTGTATAATTGTTTTCACCATGATCAACATTTGTTCTCAGCTCCTCTCCATCCATGTGCATCATCTCTCCTTGATCTCCCTCCTTAATGCTTGTGTTATCAACAAACCTAAAAATACAAACATGCATGGATTTAGGTAGTATAAAATTCTCATAATCACAAATGTTATACTCAAGTAGGAGTGAATTCACCTGTTGTTGTAAAAGTTTGGTCCTTGATCTTGTCATGGGACCAAGCCTCACTTCATCATGTTTTATAGGAATATCATCATGTGAAATAATAGGTGAAACACTAGGGATGTCCTCATCAGAGAGGAGTCATCCCCTTTTTCGCTCATGTTCCAAAATTGGGAAAGGTTGTTGATAGACTCATTCAAGCAGGTATAGTAGGTTCTTTTTTTAATATTAATATTCATATTTGCATTTCAACATTAAGCGCGCATATTGGGCAAGGTAATGATGCCTTCTTTAATCTGATTGAAGCTAGTGATATCAAAGATCAGAATCGATCAAGTTATGCATTCTTTTTTTAAGGAATACATCGGGTAAGCCCCTTATCTCCAGTTCTTTTTAATATCTTCTTACATCAACATATCATGTTGATTCATATCATATTTGGAGTAAAAAGAAGGAATTTATTGTTGTTATATATGCAGATAACTTTGTATTTGCAATTTTTTATTTGCTATTAAGAAGGGGCCAGAGTCATAAAGAGTAAGCCAAAGCTTCCAACAGATGTTGATCAAGTCTTTGGCCGAGCTCAAACTCAAACTCTTTTAAAAAAGCTTTGAACTCATTCGCGAAGTCAGTCAACCCTGCTATACTATACTATACTATATTAGGAGTACTTGTCTCCATTCACTCAGACGGACTTATGAAGGCACCCACGAAGAAATTCCTCTGAATGCCTTAAAAACAAAATAGAAAATCAATTACAAAAGAAAATGCTCAACCTTGAGGAAGTACTTCTCCCTAAGATACAGACATATCTAGCTCTATATTGTTTTAGTCAAAATGAGAATGACGTCATTGCATACTTAAAAGACTTTTTTAGATAAAAAGTTATATAACATTTGGGCAGTTAAAAAAGCAAAATATAAGAATCAAAGGAAGAAAGAAAAAATCCGGAATCTTTCCCTAGACCAGAAAAAAAGAGTAGTAGCTTCTCAGCGGTCAAGGCGGAATTCATACATCAACTACCGTAGTCGCTACACCTCTGATGTCTTGCCCATTTTTTAAAGAAAGAGGACCAAGAAGAAGCGCTTTCCTGTCCACGTGAGTTCCCCCATGGATCCTGCCTTGCAGACGATTGTAGCCTTTAGAAAAGTGATTCCCCTGCTCTTGACTCATCAAGCCCTGGATGGATGGCAGTTCTAGCCGATCACGGGACCGCCTCTTTGTCCAATGAAAAGTGAGAGGATTCCCTCTCTGACGACTTCGGTGAACAATGGGCAACTCCTACTACTGAAGCCAGTGGATACTGAGCCTCTTCCTCTCATCTCTGGGCTGCTCTTGGTGACAGCAACAAACGGTTTTTCTACGCCTCCATTCATGCTAGGAGAGCCCATCATACTATCCGCTGTCTTAGAGACGGGGGATACCACACATAATCTTTTTTATATGAAAAACATCACGGAGACATTCTTCTTTCGGTTGGGGACTGACCCTGAGACCAATCCCTCATCTTCACCTTTTTGATTCTAAAAAAATACTGACTCCCGAGGCCAGCTCTTGGCTCACTAGAAAGGTATCTTTTTAGGAGGTGGAGAGCATTGTGAAAGAAGCTATGATCTCATTTTTATAAGGCCCCGGGCCAGATAGATTCCCCGCTGCCTTCTTCCAGACCTGTTGGGATGTCATTTAGTTTGATGTGTGGGCCGCCATCCGAAACTTCTTTCGATCAGGAAGACTGATTAAGGAGGATCATCATACTATCATTACTCTAATCCCCAAGACTGAGACTGCTGATAGGACTGGAACATTTAGACCCATTTTTCTTTGTCACTTTTTTTTTCATCATTTCTATCTAAAATCCTCACTCTGCGCTTGCTGGCTGATATCATCTCCGGAAGCCAATCAAGCCTTCATTAAGGGCCGAAGAATAACTGACAACATTCTTATTGCCAATGAGCTGGTTCGGAACTTTCATCTTTCTTCTGGTGCTGCCAAGACCTGCCTCAAAGTAGATCTTCGGAAAGCCTACGACAGCGTGAACCGGCAATTTATCTACAATCAAAAAAACCAATCTTCCCTTCCGGCGACTTATGGATTCCATCTAAATCTACAAACGCGTCTTTTTTGAAAAAACCTCGATTGAGTCTAGGAGACAGGCTCAAAAAAAATCCAAACAGGTTGGAGCTGCTTTTGCTTACTCCTTTCCTTGGTACTGCCCAGCAGGAAGGAAAAAGACTAGATCTCGAACCGTTGCCAGCAGCTTAGAATTCTACAGTGGAAAAGTATGATTCGTTCATCCGGAAGAAAGGATATAGAGCCGGCCGGTATTGTATTTCATTAAAAAAATGCTGACACCCGTGCTCTCTGGACCTCACGAAGTTCTTGTTCATACTAAGCCCACTTATTCTTATCTCCCTGTCTGTGGCTCCCTTTGCCCACAATCACAAGCCCACTAGGCATAAAGAAAAAAGTTCCACCCTGTGCCAAAGCAGGCATCTTTCTTGGCTATCCTTCCTTTTGGCCAAGGGTCTCGCATATATGATTCTTCTTTGAAACTTTTCTTTTTGCACTTCCAGGAGTATCAGCGCTGCTTTGATAGGACAAGCAAGGTTTGAAGAGCTCTTACGCGGAAAGTCTTTCGCTCTCTCTTATTCAGCAAACTGACCTCAGTTATTTGTAAAAATAAAATGAAAAAAAAAGAATAAAGAATCGAATCATAGAGTTCTGATTTCTACCGAAAGGGAGAGGAGAACAAATCAAGATCGACTGACTTACTGGAAAGAAGCGAAACTCGACTGCTTGGACAGAGTGGGATTGATCTATTGCCAGAGGTAGAGACGGATAGGTAGCTAGACTTCCATTCCAAGTTGAGGCACGAAGTAGCGAAGACAGTTCAGTTAGATTTTGCGGATGCTGGAGTGAGTTTTTGAGAAAGAACAGAACTATAGACTTTAAAGGATAAGTCGGAAGAAGATCAACCGCCCTTCCTATGCTCTTTAGAAAGTTGTTTTAGGGCATTAAGAAAGGTAGACCGTCGGGGTAAGGAAAGGGTCGATGTACATAGATTCTATATATAGAGCCCTGTATAGCTAGCTTCCTTCTTCATACGAAGACATCTTTCGAGAGTGAATGAGATAGTTCGTATGAGGTATTACGCGGATACTCCTTATATAGGGCCTCATTATGCTCGACCGTAACGTAAGGGGGAGGATGGACAGGTTCGTCAGAATAAGATAGCTGAGTACATACTTTGACTCAGGACCAGGAAAGAAAGGATAGGAAACCTCGAGCAACGGGGGAGGGTACGGAGCTCGTTCACTCGTGAAAAGAATCCGTTGCAACAAGTATGAACTTATGTTGCTTGATGGTGGCTTACCAATCAGATCCACTGCCCATCCACGAAATGGCCGCGGTTTCACTATAGGATGCAAGTTTTCAGCTGGAACACTTTCTATGGATCCATTTCATTCAACTAGTGAAAAAAAAAGCTTATTCTAGCCTTAGGCGCCTTTTGTTGTTTTGAAGGGCAGGAGCATAATTATTTCTCCTTGGCACAGGAGCTCTCTCATGAAATGAATCGCAAATGTCAGGGGGGCAATGTTCTCATAAAGCTAGATATGACCAAAGCTACGACATGCTGGAATGGCCCTTACTTTTTGAAGTATTGGCAAGATTTGGTAAAAAAAAAAGATGGATCAGTTATGTTCGTTCAATGTTTACTAACTGCTGGTTTTCAGTGCTCTATAATGGCAGTGTGCATGGCAAAATCGTCACGGGGACTAAGGCAGGGAGACCCGCTGGCTCCAAGTTTTTGAATCATTTTTCAGTCGGGGGCTATTAGCTCTGTATGCTGCGGGAGCGGTAAAGCTTCATGTACCTCGCGGCGGCCCGGCAACATCATCTCATATATTATATTATTTGCGGATGATACAATAATCTTCACGAATGGGTCCAAGCGCTCTCTCGAACGGCTTATGGAATCTACCTCGGGACAGCTCATAAATAAGGCGCTTGCGGCTGTTTTGTACTGTCCAAACCAGCATAGCGGGCACACTCGGCTTTGCAAGGAAAGACCTACCCATTCAATACCAGGGAGCGCCGCTATTCTCAGGGTCTATAAAAAAGGCCTATTTTCCGTTTTGAATTGAGAAGGTGAGAAGAAGCAAGTTGGAATGGAACTATCAAAAGGAGGAAAAATAACCCTCATTCAAGCCGTTCGGCAATCCCTGCCTCTCTATGTTCTGTCAGTATAAGCCCCCCCAATTTAAGTTCTAAACAGATGGGAAAACATGTATACTTCTTAGGGTAGGGGGCCAAACATCAGAGGGATAACAACATCATTGGATAGGCAGGACCAACCTACACCGGTTTAAGAAGGAGGTGTGGGACTGAAAGATTAGAGGAAATAATGCAGTCTTTTAAGCTCTGGATGATTCCAAACTAAGGATTCTCTATGGGTCAATTACATGCGCCGCAGGTACATGAAATCGGATCAACTCGGTCGACTAAGCTTTATGGTCTGCTGCACCCATGCCTCTCTCAGCCGCAAGGACGGGGTGGGCCTAGTCAAGCAACAGGGTGGAGACAGCCCCCCAAACGTTCCCATCATATTCTTATGAGGAGGTGATTGAAAGACTCGAGGCTTTCGCCTCTTCGTACAACAAAATAAAAGTCAGGGAAGACTTTGTGATTTCTTGGGAGGAGGACCTTAAGTTAAGAGAGGCATCCCCCGAGAAACTTCGAAAAGTCGTCGAAGTGATGGATGTACTTCAGAACTCTACAGACCCAACAACGAGGCCTAAAATCCGGAAAAAAGCCGGAGACGAGTTAGTCCGACTAGTTCGAGATTGGGAAAACTCGAGAAGGTAAGGTAGTTGGGTGGGAAATATCATACTCATACTTGTTCTACACGGCCGTTGACTGGGATAAGGGTCTGGGTCTGGGTATGGGCGATCTAAATGCTCAATCAATTCCTACCAACCAAGGCTGCAAGCGCGTGCTGTTGGTGATCCAGAATGGTCTACCTCCATTTGGGAAACTCACAGGCTTCCATTGATTGGCCATGAGGCTTTTTTAGTCATTCGTTACTGCGTCAGTGGTCTTTTCTTTGATCCACATCCTTAGCCAAGACAAAGTAAGTCCGCGAAGAAGGAAAAGGGAGGAGCCTACGCTTGATTCGTATAGAATTGCATGATGCACCCTATCTGGGGGCGTCCTTCTTCAACTTCAATTCACGATGGCACTCAGGTGAAGGTCAGACACTTTTCCTGACATGGCCTTCCGTACAATCCAATCTCTCTGTTCTGTGTGTGAATGCCGATTGGGGAATTCTAATGAAACATCCTCAATGGACGATGATTTCCGTTCTCTTTTGTCTTGTTGGTTTCGAAGATGGCTGTCAGTCTTCAGTGAAACTGACGAGTACGGGAATCCCTATTTGCCTACGGGGCGCCTCATTCTGAAAGCATGGATTGCTTCTGAGAGCCTAGTTCTCTCGGATCCCATACAAAGATGAAGGAAGGGATTTGACGTCACCAGCAAACGCGGAATTCTCAATTGCACTTTCCAAATCCTGTGGGCGGAGATTGGATGAGTAGTGTGCACTATCGGATTACTATACTATGACTGAGTCATATATTAATGGAAATTGTTTTCTTTGTAATGATAATGATGGTAGTCAGTCAAGATTGATCTGTTAGACGAATAGTCAGCCATCAGGCTCGTGGCCAATCAATCGCTAGTGCATTTTTTTTTTACCGACCAGAATATTAGAATAGCAAATGGATTCTTCGTCTCAATGCCATGGTTTTAATAAGCATAAGGAGCCTGGCCTTGAACTCCCCTACCATTGGAATTGCATCCATGGGCATTTATATCCATTTAATGATTTTTTGTTAGAATTCTATTTTAATGCGCAATAACTTTTTATTTAGTCCTCCCTTATGCCATGGGCTTTGTTAGCCAAGACTCGAGGCAGCGCATTTCTATAAACTATATCAATATATATTTGATTTCGAATTCTATAGCAATTTGCTTCTAAATCAGACTGAGAAAGTCAAATTCTTTGTTTGCATTTCGTTCAGAATAGAGTTTTCTCTTTTTTCCATTTTGTATTTTTTAAGGCGGACTGGACCAACTCGCAGCTCGTAGCAGCAAAATTGCTGATTCGATTCTTGCATAAGCAAGTCCACCAATAGTCATAGGTTTTTGATCCAAAACCTAGGTCGAAGAAGAAGACGAGACTGAATTCTGAACTAAGATTGAGGACCCGAGAATGAATATACATATATCTATATCTATATATCTACATCATTATTTAAATGGGAGTTTCAAAGTGGTCCCATCCGATAGGGCTTGAATAGTTATTTCCCAAACTCAGGCATATTAGGTCCCCATGCCTTCAACTATCTCTGCTGATCTTTTTTTTTTAATCAACAACTAGTACCCCGCCGATATCAGAAATAAAGTACAAATGAGCCCTCTTATTAAGGAAAATCAAAATGATAGCCTTCCGAGCCATTCTCATTTCAAAAGCAAAAGATCACCATCGCAGAGACATCCTTACACACTATGCGGTTGGTTTAAGTGCATCTCTCTCCATAGAGGACGGACAACCATAATCAATTTATCTCTTTTTTCAGCATGGATGCCACCCCGGAAAGTTTTTTTATAAGATTTGACAGACGTTCCTAGGGCTTCCAAATACATTAGCCAATATGAGACGTAAACATGTCAGTCAGCCAGGTCTAAAATCCACTTTTAAGTCTTATTGCTTTCTTTTTGAGTCCTCAAAATGAATTTGCAATTATGGAATCCTATCTTAAAGGCCAGCCCTATATTTTATTAATAAAAATGGAATCGAAATTTCATGAGATGGGAATTAGTATCAGAGAGAGAAATAAATGGCTTCTCTGCTTGCTAATTTTTGGCTATGAGGCTCTTTGAACATCCAGGTAGACAAAGGATTCGTCATGGGGAGGCAGGCAAGGGGAAAAGGGATGTTTGCTTTGGTACCCGTCAATCATTTTGAATCCCGCTTTCATTGACCTTGAAGTCTGAGAGAAGGCTTTTTATTTCTATTAAAAGATCACCAAACTACTTCGAGAAACCTACCAAATCCTCACTCAGATTGATCTTTTGGACTGAGCAGAAGCACGACCTCTATCTGAAGTATCGGGGTCTCTGTCTCTATCCCTTCTAATCTCTCAATGGCATTTCCATCTCTCGATTCAATCAATCAAGTAAGTCTGGATGACACTTGTCTTGGGCTAGTGTTTCCCCAAGGCTGGCTATTCATCCATTACTTGCATCTCAGGTTCTTTGTACCCTTTTTGAGTGCCCCATGCACACTGAGGTTTCTGGCATGACCGAATCTTTTTCGAATATCGCTTATTACGTTAATTTCTTCATCTTGATGTATTCAATCCATTCAAGTTCAATAATTCCAATGCAATAGTGCCGTTTTTGAGTTCCTGTTTAACGACGATGCAAGTGTATTTCATGGATCTTCTTTTGTTAGGCCCATGATTTACATGTTTTGGCTCGCTTTCGTCTTTTTCTGCGGCTAACTAGTATACTTTATCCAAGTGGACGTTGTTCTGACACTCCATAAGGAGACGAAGGTGGTTCTACCTCGTTGGATGGCATTCGTAAGCAGCGATGATATTTATTATCTTTGATTAAGCGAAGCGACCTGGGATCTTTCAAGGAATGAGATCCGGGTATATAGTCATGATCTAGTGGCAGGCCGGGATGAGCCTGACTGACCTCCTTATGAGTCATGAGCTTGACAATTCAATTCCGTTAGCTCTGTTTCCTCGCTTCCTCCGGCAAAAAGAGGATAATCGGTACCCCGTTGCTTGATCATTAAACCAGACTTGGGATAAAGGCTAAGAAAAAGGTATCCATTGGTCTAAGGCCAGAAGATTTCCCTGGATTGACTAGTAGTGAAGAAGGCTTATACATCATAGGGGCGCCCCTTGACCCGAGGAATTGATCGACAAATGGATTGTACAGCTTGCCTATCTGATCCTCGGATCCAAGTATCTGATCTCATTGGCAGTAGGTATTTGTCTCTCGGAATAGGTGATAAATAGGATAAACTTACATCATTATGACAAACGAAGGCTTAAGACCACAGGCACAAGACCCGAAAGTGCAACATAATCATAGCAAGTCCTGGGTTGTAGTTCTCTCTTGTTGTTAGTGCGGGATTCGACTCTTTCTCTTAACTTCCCAACCGACAACAAGAGCTTTCTATGCAATCAATATAGCGTACCACTACGAGCCTAACTTGGACGTAGGAGGAGTGGAGATTACTACATGTAAAGGATAAGGAAATAGTCACAGACTCCGAGCCCATTACGAAGAGTAAGCAAAATCCTAGACCAATTCTTGCCAACGGTCGAATTAAGTTCTTTTCGCCGGGTGGAAGACCAAGCAAGTAATGAGCAAATGCAAGAGGTGGGTGGATCAGTTGATCCTTTTCTCGATTGAAAATGGTAGTGAAACGGAAGCTGTTATCCAATCCAAGGGAAAAGTGTGGGATACGATCCATTGCGCAACGGTTTTCAATTCAAGTTAAAACGAAACGACTTGCAGTGATAAAACGGGGCACTGATGCGTCAGCTAAAGGGATTGGAGGTTCGATCTACATCGGGTCTGCCTGCCAGTCACTAAAGCTATCGATCAAAAGGAAAGAAAGAGGTCTAGCTGATCTCTCTATCGACCGCAAGGGCTGCGGCACCGTTCTAGTAATCTGTTCCAATGACATCCTACCGGACAGTTAAGACAAGTTCATGCCTGCCCGTCATAAACCTATTGCCCTTAATGGTTAAGCGGTGAAGCAAGTGGAGCGAGCAGGCCCTGATGAACTAAATCGGAAGGGAATGCAAAGTTCTCCTGAGATAGCTCAGTTAGTATAAGCTCCCTAATAAAAGCAATGAAAAACGTGCTCGAAATCGCTTTCTATGAAAAAAACACATCTCCTTAGCTATATTGGAAATGATAAATTGCTTATTTCAACCTTTTTTATCTGCCGGTTTTTAACATAAGAGATAGGAAAGACTGAAGAAGCGACGAAAGGAGCGATAGTTACGGTCACAACTCAATAGCGAGATGAACGAGCACCAGTTACACAAGTTACACAAGAATCCCGACTAAAGGAGGGCTAGTTACTATTACACAAGAATAGGAACTGTGGAGAGTTATTAAATAGGAAGCTCATGTCCTTGATGTGCAATCCTACTTGAATTATTAAAGCATCCAGGTACCGTTGTTGACCAAGAAACCAGATAAAACAAATAAGAAAAATCCAACCTAGGCAATGCTTAAATGTGGGTGGGGATATTATCGGAATCCACCTCGAGAAGAAGCTGATGACACACTCAGCTTACCAAAAGAAACCTGTCAGCTACCCAATATAAATGTTTAATAACCACTAGCTAGTCATTCAGTGAGCCATATACTGGGATCACTAACTCAAAAAATAAGGCATCTGATACTATGCTTAAAAGTCCCGTTTGGTCACTTTTCAAAAGAAGGATGCGCCGCTATTTTATGATCATCTGGCACTGCTTGACTTGCTTTCACTGCTTTTAGCTTGAACGTGGCACTAAAGCCTCCATGTCAACTAAAGAAAATAGTTCAAGACAGTAGAGCACTGAGGGAATTACCAACATGGGTTCAGCATTTCGTTTAGTGAATGCGGAGATAAAAGCAGCTGCTATTGATGCAATTGGACCGCTCGCATCGCTCCTTGACACGAAGGCTATAAGAATAAAAGGAAATACTGGGCGTAAATGACTTTGGAGTTCAAACCTGGCAAAGTCCTTACTTACTCGGCTCCAGGCCAAAGCGATGAAAAGACCCTTTAGGTCACGCCCATGAGAAAAAGTCTAGCCCTATCAACACCTTATGATCCTAGTTGGCTCGAGTAAGGCAGGCTACTTCTAAGCAATCTAGATAACATTGAACCTCATTGAAAAGAAATAACTTCCGTCCAACATAAAGATCCAGCAACCTTTTGCCTGACCTCGGCTCTGACGCATTCCTCCTAGCCTAGATTTTCACTACCTTCTTTGGGATCAATGCCTACTTCTTGAACTGGAAATACCTGTATCCCTTCTTCGATAAGTGGAATGTTTCGCTTGAGCGTCTACTTTGGCGAAACCCTTGTTATCTATGCTATGTATTTGTGGCCTAGCCCTCTATAAGGCACACGTTTTTCATACGTGAGGCTATAGAAGGAAAGCAACAATCCTGGAGGAGGAAATAGTTCACTTGTTGGGCACCTGGGCTCCCTATTCGTAAATTCACTTACGTGACGAGCAATTAACAAGCGCTGCGTTTGAATGACATGTTATTTGAATAATATTGCTGCTGTGTCGCAAGTCTTCCAAAATAGGAGACGACTATGGGCAGAGATACCAGGTAAACGGAGTGCCAGTGATTGCCTTGGTTGATAGTGGCAGCACGCACTGTTTTGTAGACCCAAAAGATTGTGAAGCAGGCTGGTTACGACTCAACTCCGTATAAACCTATGGAAATCACAGTAGCAAATGGCGCTAAGATGTATTGTGAGCACAAATGTGATGGCATGCTATGGGTAATGCAAGGGAAGGAGTTTCAGTTTGACATGAAAGTCATGGAGGTAGGTTCGTATGAGGGGGAGATTGGATTTTCTTGCTATAAGAAGGAAGGGCCAATTATTTTCTCAACCAGTGCACCGCACCATCCATAACATTGGTCAAGGAAGGCAAGAAAGTAGTTTGAAAGGGAATTCAGGATCTGACAAGGAGGTCAGTAGAAAGAGGAATAGGAAACCTGAAGCAAATTGTTTTAGCGGTATCGGAGCTCATGGAAGCGTTGCCTTGACCCAAATTATGTGTTAATACCTTCGATCGGGACAAGTTCTATCACTGTCTCGATATTGGTTGACTAACTCAGTTCAGAGTGCTTCTGCCTAGACCGAGTAGCTTATTCCTCTTTGTGCGTCTCCCCTAGTGACAAAGTGGGACTTTTTGTCCATCGACGAGGGCCATTATACAACCGACGTATAGCCAGGGCTCGCTCAATTAACCAATGAATTAGCATATTTTATCACAATCGAACATGTATTGTACCCTCACCTATGTTTCGATTCGTAGTTCACTCGATCGATTTCTTTAAATAAAGCTAAAGATACTTATTATGTTATGACGGTTCACCATCTAGGCCAGGTCAGTTCAACTTAGTACTTAATTGGTCTATCTTGATTTTATGGATCCGCCCAGTAGAGAAAGAAGTGAAACCAAAACTGGTATAGCCCCGGTCTACATAGGTATTGCTAAAAAGCTGTTGTTGGCTCAGCTCCAAAAAAGCCCTTCTTCAAGTTTTCCTAGGGTGGAGGTAAGGGAGATATGCCCTCTGCGGGTGCCTTGAGGCTATGTTATTTGAATGAAGATTTCCTTGCTAATATTCCATGCTTGACTTACAAGCTCTAAAGCTGGTCAGTCATCCTTGCTCACTGCGTGCGCTTAGTATCAGCCTTATCTTTTCATAATTTGCATACTGGAAGGGGGGTGACCCCGAGGAGCTTGTCACCGAGCAAGAAGCAGATTGTCAACGATTGGTACAACCGGCGCTGGATACCTAAACTTTGAGCCTGCTGCAGACCTAGCCGGGCTTAAATCAACACAGATAAGTAATAACATTTATCTTCTTTGCACGGGGCTATGGGTCAAGCCAATGCCTTTGTTCTTACTTCCTTTTTCAATAACTGAAGCTCAAAGCTCATGAAAGGCAAGAGGCGATAGCATAAAGATGGAATCGTGAACTAACAGTTTCGACCGAGAAGGGAAGGTAGCAGGCAGGTCAAGGTAGTACGGTTAGGTCAAAATAAAAAGGGACGGGGATCTTCCTCTCGAATAGCGTCTCCCTTGTCGTTCACTCGTTGCCTCGATCTCTCCTCCAGCTTAAAAAAGGGCAGTTGTCCAAGATTCGGGGCTAGCGAAAGGGCTTTAATTTCAGGCGATTCCTACTGGTAATGAGGCTAGTTCGCGGTGAATAAGAAATGGTACATTCCTTTCCGCGCGAGGTCCAAACCTTCTAAAAGTGTCTTACGTTTGTATGGAATGCTGTTTTGAGCTATCGTTCCTGAAGAAACATAAACGAATTTTAAAAAGGAAGAAGGCTTTAGCTCCCTTCCATTGTCTTGGGTCGAAGATCAAGCGTTAACTTCTCCCTCATCTAAGGTTGGGTTGTGGATAACAGACTTCCCCTTGGGCCGGATCTTCCCAAGTATAACACGATCCATGAGCGATATCAATGCAGTGACAGTCCTTACTATTGAGTCCTGTGCTGGTAAGATGACAACGCTCTAAAAGGTTTGTTTAAGAAATCATATCCCGTCCCCAAGTGCGGTATGGACCCCAAAGAGTTACATAAGTAGGAAAATGGGAAGAATTGAGGCACCTACAGAACTAATGGGTCAGCTTATGATTTTAGGCATGGTTACTGAACTTCTGAAACAGAACCTGCATCGAGCGCAACAACTGGATCCCTTCAGCTCGCCGTCCCTGCCTATCCTGCCACAGGGATTGAACCATCTGGCAATCAGTTTCCATCTGCACTTTCACCCGGAGCCCCTATCCTTGGCAAACAAGACAATATCACGGCACACAATAAGCTCAATTGTAAAAGGATCTCTGATGTTGCTGTACTTTCTGCATGCCGCAGCAATGAACTTCCCTCGATAATCTCTGGCGACCAAACCTACACCGGCAATGCCCCGACCCGTCAATCGTCTAGAAGCGAGCACTTTATTAAAACTTGTATGTAGGGCTTAGATATCCTAAATCATGGATACCTCACTACCCGCACGCAGGAAGGGGAAAGAAATAGTCACACTTGATTGAATTCGATCTGCTTCCTCGAGGGGTCTCCTTAGGCTTTCCACCTAAGGTGGTTGGGGTGCCTGCCGAGGAGACTTGTCATTACAAGAACTTCGAATTACTGCTTTTTGCGCTGACCAACAAACAAGAAGAGAGGGTATTAGTTAAGAAGGGGCGCTATGGCGATCCTGTTTCCTAAGTATTGTGTACTTTAGGCGCACAAAAGACGGGGGTTTATTCCGTTTTTCTCGTGAAGATAACGTTTTTTTTTACATTTTTGAGATTAGACTCCCATATCATTAAGTACTGTCACTGCCCAGACATCCCCAATAAGGTATTTGGTTACCAGACCAAATCCTAAGAGTTAGTTTCTCAAGGGCATGGCCCAATATAGAAATTATTCACAAGACTAAGATTTTCACCATGTTCCGCTTCTTCTGTTTAGAAGGCACTGGACTTTCGTTATAGGGAAGCCGCAGACGCGGTTATTCTAAACTCTCCGCACTCTCTGTGGAAGGCATATGCTCGTTATAAGTATAAAGTTGGTATCAGAGCCTCATTTGCCTTTCCAAGTGAGCCAGCCTTGTCCTTATCTTACCATACGATGTTTTATAGTAAAGGGATAGGTCGAGTTAGTTAATTTCTAGATCAAGCTCAGAACCATGAAAAGATGGACAAAAGTAAGCGCGCGGGACTACGAAAGGATGTAAGATAACGCACGGGACACACCTGGTTGTTGCTGCTGGACAGTATCTTTGAATGGAAGATATATGATACTTGGCGTATGCGGCACAGAATTGACGGCTTCCCTGCCTGGCAATTGAAACATCGTTTTAGCGTAGTGCAGGGGCCTACGACGTGCTGCTGGTGCGCAACGAGTAAGAGCATTTACCTTCGGCACTGTCTGGCGGAGCAGGTGTGGATCGGCGTGCAGATTGGTGGCCTTGCGCATTGCCGCTTCTGAATAATTTTCCGCTCGCAGCAGGCGCGTACAGTTTCCTGAGCTCGACGGTGCGAGTCACCAGACGTTCAGCGTGGGCGGCGACTACAGTTTCCTTGTGGACGTTTTTCATCGTCGTGGGGTGCGGGAGAGAGAGGTGGTGATGAAGGAAGATGGATACGCCTGCATAACAACATACCGTCATCTGGACATGTCCGTAACTCCAGGTCCAGAAGCCCGAAAGTGCACTCGTGATCACTCCCTGTGGCCTTCTCTTTCAAATTATGCAAATTCCTCTCGCTCCATTAGTAGTGACTTGAATTGGAAACACCCGTCTGTTGCGGATGACTGTCTTCGTCCAATCTGCGCATACCAGTCTTCACGTACCACTGTTATAAGTAGTGAGCCTAACCATGACGATCTATATCTACGCACCAATTCCTTCTCCGGATTGGAACCCTTGGTTTGCCTTCTTCCGACCTCAGAGTAACAAATAAGTGATGTTGATAGTACCTACTGGAGTGGGCAGGAGCGATGTGCTCCCCTGGGAGGGACGGAACTGGAAAGTCCTTCCCGTTCGGGGGAGGAAACGTACAAAGCCCCCCACGTTCATCTAATGCTATCATCTGATAGTAATACTTTATTTTCCTTTACACCATTGTCAGTAATTTTCTCGTTGGTGTGAAGTGAGCGCGTTCGTGAGGTGGTTTTGCTTTTGCTGGTGGAGGCGACAGACCATCCGCCCTGGCTGCATTTGGTCATAATTATCCCCATCTTCAGAACACCCACTTCTGATTGTTCTATTGTGTTGTTCCACAATAATGAGAGTGATGGTATCTACTTGCCTCTCAGTTCACCGCTTCCTTCAAACTCTTCGATCTTCAAGAATCGCCAATATACTGACTGATTCACAAACGGGCTTTTTGACCTCATTCAGATTTATAACTCGAGACTAGCATTAATCATGTTGTCATCTCTAGCTCTAGTAGGTTCCACTGATTCTTGGTTCCATTTCTTTGATCACTAGGGTCCCACAGAAGCCTAAGTCCTGCCTTACTCATACCAGTTTGCAGTAAGAGTATTATGCCCCTCATGTCATTTCCCTGATCACCTGGATCCCTTGGTATTTGAGGCTTCACATTACTTGTGTTACGCTGCAGCATAGACAATATGCTCCATGTTTGGCCTTTCACCTGCTCTACCCTTCCATTTTCATCACACAGTTCTGAATCAACCAATGAGCCATGCTATTCCCAATGCTGATTTTGATGGGCCTTCGAATCAGGAACATTTAGGCGAAGAGATAGTAGCATCTTACAGTAATGCATTTTGTGATTCCTTCCATGGCAAGAAGTTCAGCATCAGCCAGTCTATAGCTGAAATGCATTTTCACCACCATTGGATGATTCCTCAAGATCATTTATGGGCTGCTGGCCTAACTTTATAAGTTTTCCTTGATATTTCACAATTTCCAGATAGCTTCTCACTCGCCAAATTGAACACACCATCAAAAGGGGTCACTTCACTGTTGGGCTGCCCTTGTCTATCTTGACCTCAACTTCCTATGTCAAAGGCATGGTATAGAAAGTGCTCAAGCTACTTGTTCTTGCTCACGCTTCCTCTGCGCCTCTAGCTCTCTTTTCTTGCTCTGGACCTCCCAATCTGCTTGGAGTTTACTTAACTGAGCCTTGGAATCTTCAGTAATTTACATTTTACCACCATCATGCTGCTCTTGCACCTAATAGGTAAGCATCGATCACATCAGCGAATCCATTTGGATAGCCACTAGCTTATTCGTCATCTGCATCATATACTGGCTCTCGAATGCGTTAGACTGACTACGCCTTCTATCTTTTTCTTTGTATTTTATTCTAAGCGTGGTAAGGATATTGAATTAATGGCAAGGAACATATTTGCTAGCCCCTATAGTTGGATGCAGACGATGGCATTTTCCTAAGAGGATTGATGGCATGAATAGGCAGCTATTGAATCCGCTTTTGTCTCAATAGAAGATATACCTAGGGACAGTGAATCCGATCAATTGCTAGTGTTTTCGAGGAAGTGAAAGTCTCGATAGAACAGAAAGACCCAAAGGTCAGGCCTTCGGGTCTACTTTGATTCTGATTCTGTAGGCCATTCCACTTGGGCTTCCTGCTTTCAAGCAATCCTTTAGCTCCACTCCAGTCCTTACCGATGAACATACTTTTTAACTACCCGGATAGATGGGAAGTACGAACTAAAGCTCAATTGAAGAGTTTCTTTGGTGGTGCCTAATCTACTTAGATGTATTCCCACGATGATCGCTGATGCTGAAAATATCTCCCGGGGTGGAACCCCATAACGAAAATCCATGATGCAGTGAAAATAGAGCCTGGCTAGAGTGCCCTCCCTATCCTTTAATTTGATGGATTCCCAGGCAAGAGCGGTGGGTGACAACGTGCAAGACTAGATAGGTTTGGCTTTGATCTGATCAATAGGAATAGGAGGAAGCGTTGGAGAGGTACCAAATGACTGAAGAGGGGAACCCATCTGACCACATGTAGAGCCAGCCCATAAGTAAATTCAAGAGAATTTATTCATCTTCCAAAGTATGTGAGTGAGGTCAAAATTCCATGGATCGATCTCTGAACGATCATCCAACAACTAGTGAAAGATGTAATGATGAAGCTATAGGAGAAGAAAAAGCGTTGGTTTTGATTGGTAATCTTGAGTTGTCATCTTTTGAAAGAGAGTAACTTGCTGGATGGAGAGCAGCTAGGAGAATAAAGTTCATATTTACCCCATCTTTCATTCCAACTCTATTTTCTTGTGTGCGATCCTTCTTTCTGGTTTGGAATCCAAGAAGCTCAATGGGCTAGTTTCAAGTTCGATCAGACACGAAATCTGGTATAGCCACCAGCCCAGATAGAACGGGCGCTATTCTCATTTCCTTGGCTCGTATGCCAACGGCCACTTTCCAGTATTGACAAAGATGGTGTACATGAAATGGTGATTGCACTTTGACTCAAAAGCACTATTCGATAAGACGCAGTAGAACTGTGCACCCGTTTTTGTTTGAGTTTGAGGCGACCTATACTAAACTATAATAGCAAGGAGAGACAACAGCTGATACCAGATCATACTACAGTACAGCTAGTGCGTGCTAAAACCCTCCTTGTGTACTAGGCTTATGAATAAACTAAACTGTTGAGACGTCTCTAGTGTAGGTGACAGGGAAGCCATGCTCGTTAGAAGAGAAAACAGATGGTTTGAGCAAGCATGGGTTCAAGCTCTAGTTGATGGGTTTGATAGCTGAACGCAAGGATAATTCATCTACGTAGCTAGTTGGTTATGGTGGCGGAGAAGCCCCTCTTTAGCTAGATTGGGCTCCTTTACTACTTTATTTAACCCGGGGTTATGCCTAAAACCGGTATCTTATGCGTGTTCGACTAGTTCCATTTCTGATTCTCCTTCTTCGCTGGGGTCTACATACGAAAGAATGGAACACTCGACAGCTTCGATACTCAAATAACCAGCTCATTATGCTTAGGTTGGGTTAGGAAAACGAAGCTTTCCAAGGGACTAGTTCTTTCGCGCATCTGTTTCTCCATCCATTCTCTTCACATAAGAAGCCAGCCGCCTACTCCTACTATTGGGTCGGTTGGTCGGTCAAGTGAACCACGCCCAGCAGGTGGGTATGCCGATAAGATTCCTTTGTTCGGCGTACGTCCATTTGAAGCGAGCGCTTCAAAACGAGGCTATTATGCTGAAACTAGGGCTCCCTCTGGGTAATTCTACCTATCCGTTTGGACCACGTACCTAGATCAATTCAATCATGTCAATCTAAGTTGTCCTCAGCTACAGCAAAAACAGAAGAAAGCAACAAGTTCTCCGTTTCCTGTTCCCAAAGGGTGTGAATGGAATCAATAATTATATATATATAAAGTTGACGTAAGCTGTATGCATTCGGTGCCCTCAAGTAGGTACGACTATGGATCATTCTATTCCTTTCCTTTAGGTAGTCCTAAAAAGCAAAACGTAATGGTAGAGGATGAAGGGGCTCAAATGATGAAAGCAAAGAATGAAGTCTGCACCTTTGACTACTGATGAACCGCCATTTCGTTCTTTTCTTCTTTGTTCGGCTTTCACAAGCAAGATACCTTGAAGCAGGTGACAGTCTATAGCCCAGGAGAGTACCATTGCTGACATGATACAATTGGCCTTCCTCTTCAGATTTATTTAGAACTTAAAGCGTTCAAGGCAAGGTTGTGCAATCTCTCGTACCTGCGAGAAAAGGGCTTATTTACTACTTTTTATCGATCAATGGTCCACTGGTCCCATCCAATGAGTGGTATCTGAGTATCATAGTATCGTAAGAAAGTTCATTTGTACACCCGCTTATCTTTCTATAGAAACTTATCTCTAAATGATTTCGAGATAGGATGTTTCAAGAATTACCCCTGCTACGTTGAATGGGATAGTGTCAACGTCCTTCATTATAGTACCGAAGATGCTCGTAGGCTGGTCGACGGAAACGATGGCTTTTATTCAAAGAGATGGAGATCCTGGTTTAGCAGCGGTTGCCCGTCCTTGGGTTTATGTCGAGCTTTTCGTATTAAGCACTGGGAGCAGAGAAATCCTAGGGTTGCTTTGTCTTCCTCTTCTGTTCTTAAATATAACTGAAAAGCATCCAGTTTATTTAGTTTCCTCAAAGCTCAGGATCTCCCCATGTTTTACCAGTCCCGGATCTCAGGGCCGTTTTGCCAACCGCCGACATGAACGAAATCGAATTTCATTGCGGGAAATTAGGATTTCATGAGGGAGGAAAAGGCGAGGCGGAGGGTGGAGAGTCGTACAATGCATTGGTGGGATGAAGGTGCTAGCTTGGCTGAGATAGGAAGTTTTGATGTGTGTGTAGATTTGGTTCTAGTGCCCCCACCCTTTTCGAGATCTGTCAGGACTAGCAAGATGTTATGGTGTAAACTATAGAGAAATGGAATGAATGAAATGTATCTAAGAAGAAAGGAATCCATGCTCCATCCTGTTTATAAAAAGAACATCACCTCCCTTTTTGGTTAGAAACCGCTCCGTTAGGTACTAATGCTTCTACCTATCACCCTCCGGGTGAGTTTGAGAGCTGTGTTTTTTCCAACGTTAATAGCTTTCTGCGAGAAAAGTCATCTACTGATGTTGTCAGCGGAGTCCCTCGTCCATCCATGTATGAATAGCGGTATCCCCCATTTTGGACAGTGATGAGGTAGTCGACGCAATTTGCATGTGTATTTGCGTTCGGCTTTGCTACTTTCCTTCTAGACTATAAAAGAATGTCCGCGGAAGGGAATAGTCTACGTGGCCCGGGGTAGTCTTTCAATTCCTTTATCGGGTGGGAGAGTTTAGAACCAGTTAAGCCAATAGCTGCTGCTTTAGTCACACTAGCTACATCAGTTGATTATGGATTTAGCATACCACCTCAGAATAGTCTACGTGGCCCCTTGTTTTTACTTCAATTTTATATAGTGAATCCAGTAATGCAGACAGCCCTTTTAAAAGCGCTAGGCCGGGCTTGCCCCTGACTCTCAAAAAGAGCTGGAGGTTTTGCCTCAACTCATTCCATGAATGTTGTTTCATTCCCCACGCGGCTGAATCCAACTCTGTCTTTATCCTGCCTTGGAGTTCTCTCTCATAACTGAAGCCAGGAGGTATTCGATTTATCGGATTTCGAGCTAGCTGCCCTTTTCTTGCTCCTTGCCATTAGCGCAGCCCTTTTCTTTTTCTTAGCTAGCGTAGTTTTTCACCTTAAAAAGAAGGCGCCAGCGCTTTTGTAGTGACCCCTCCGGGGTCCCGGGCTGCTTTGGCGCGCCCCACCCCGTCAGTCCTGTGTTGTACTTGACTTGACTCTCCCCCGCTTGCTGCTTGCTGATCGCTGTGTTCAAAAATGACACGAAGCTGGATATGAGTAGATGTTGTTGGTCGAAAACGTCTTTCATTCACAATGAAACAGAATGGTCTCGCTCGATGCGTCATTTTATGATGTGTATTTTCATATTAAGAGTTCTTAAAAGTTATCAACTCAAAGCCCAACCGTAAAAAGGATGCTACAATGTTCGAAATTATCAACTTAACATGCCCCCTTACTTCCTTCGTGACCTCCCACTACTTCATCTACCGAAATGATTAGGCAGATCTCCTTTTTTCTAGCATTAAACCTGCTCATGATCCTTAGGCTATAGAGCATGGAGCAGACAGAGAGATGAAAGGACCACCTTCTCCTGCTTGCTTGATCGGAATCTATTCACATTTAGAATAGCTGAAGTGCTACTTAACTTCACTTAGTAGTTGAAACTCGGAGAGACAGAGAGAGTCCTCTCTCATACTTGCCAATTCCAAGGCTGATCAGCAAGGGAATTGGCAGGAACCAACCTTAGTTGCCCCTCGGTAGAGTGAGTCTACTTAGCGAACTGGCAGGACGCGGAGATCGATTGATCAATATGCATATCGAGAGTTGATGGTTGACCGCCGCCCCCCTTGTCCTGTCCTGGAGGCTCCCCGGCCGGGGAGGCAAAGGGGATTGCTATCGTCACCCTTTCTCCCGGTGTATGTGAAAGAGAAAAAGTGACGAACTTTTTAGATTTTCGGTCTGCGGTTGGTTGGTCCAAAGAACGAGAGTCAGCTTCCTTAAGTCCGTTCGTCCTCAATAGCTCAGTTCGGTAGAGCGATCGGCTGTTAACTGATTGGTCGTAGGTTCAAATCCTACTTGGGGAGATTTGATTCATTCAGAATTCGAATTGATAGTTATAGCTTTTCTGACTAGCGACCCCTGTCCTTCTCCTTTTTCTTTTTCAAAAGACGCAGCAGAATCGTCAAACGGGACATCAAAAGTGGGAAGTTGATTGTAGGATTTCTATTCCTCACTCTCGTATAGGTGAACTTGGTTCGTTCAATGAAAAGGGATAAGAAGGATCCACTGGGAATGAATGGGAAGACTGGGGTAGTATCTTCATTAGCCGGAAGGAATTAGTCTCCACTAGCGTAATTCTAAGAACGAACAAGAAAAGGCGTCACTGTTTAGGTAGGAGGATGGATGGATGTGGTCCAATGGCTAAAGCTCTGCCAGCTTCTTGTAGACTGGCAGTCTCCGAGAGGAACCTTCACCCCCCCGGGTTAGGCCGGGTGGGATGGTATACTTTTTTTTTCGCCACAAGTAGGAACTCTGTCCTTGGTAAGACACAAGGGGGGAAGGAAGATCTTCACTCATTCATTAAGTGCCTGCGGTGAGACGCGACCCACAACAAACGAAGGGGGTGGAGGGAGACCGAAGAAGGAACAATTGTCTTGAATGCTACGCTGGGATCAGCAGCTTCCAGTGAAGACAAAATGAGTCGGGCAGGAAGAGGAAGATCGGGCGGGGAAAACGGGGTTCGAACCCGCGACTTCTGGCGTGACAGACCAGCACTCTAACCAACTGAGCTATTTCCCCCTTTCGTAACTACTGTCGATTCAACAGTCACCTACCGGTTACCTTTGTAACTATACCAAAGTAGCTGTACAACAGAATGCCCTTCGCCTTTAGTACTTTTCTTTTTCTTTTGACGACAGTAGAAAGAAATGGCTCTGCTCGCTTAGACTCGGGGCTCCGCGCTCTATCAGCTATCAGTTAGTTGGCGCTACGCGCGACTTCAGTTGACAAAAGCGAACAAGATAGCGCTAGCGCCCGCGGAGAACTTTCGTTTGTTCGCCTTCTAAAAGGCCTACTGACCTGCCGGTGAAAAGCCGGTTCAAAAAAAAAGAATAAGACGTAGTGAAAAAGTACCAAAACAACTGAAGCCTACATCCCACTACGTCTGGGTTCCCCCTTCCTATGAACCTTGAGTCAATAGGTAGGGTCAACTATACCAAAGTGGAAGGGCCACTATCTAAGCTATTAGTGGGCTGGTTTGAACTATTGATTTACTGAATCGAGTGAAGCTGTGTTGCGTAACATATAGGTCGCCAAGGCCTAGAAGTACAAGTGGTCGCCCTAACGGTCACTCTCAAACTCACTACTTGAGTGACGAAAGTCACTTAGCTTCTTTAATAGGGCTTGCCAAAGAACCCCTCCGGGGCCCCGGGAAGAGGAAGAAGGAGATAGAGCAAAGGTCTCCTCTTTCTGTCCGCTCTTCCCGGCATGTAGAGATCCGATTGGGCTTATAGTTTAATTGGTTGAAACGTACCGCTCATAACGGTGATATTGTAGGTTCGAGCCCTACTAAGCCCATCTGACCTGCTTAATCAATGACTCCGGTAGTCACCTGAACCACTCTCTCGGATAGCCCACAGCCTCTCTTCTGTCAACGAGTCAGTTACAAAAGTGCGAGATAGCTCAGTCTTACTACCTTGATGGGCGCGCAAGCATCTTGCGCAAGCCATTTTCTAAAGTGCAAACCGCTTTTGAGTTTAGGTTTGGTCAGCTTCATACGCGATGTGGCGAAAAAGACTGATTCAACGAAATATGCCATGCCAGCTTTAAGATTTAAAACGTGTCGTCTACTTCCAGGAAATGTTCGGAACAGAGAACTTTCTCTAATCCAACGCCGCATTCTCCGAAGATTGAGGAACAAGAGGAGATCCATTAAAAGAAATCTTTCTCAGAGAGAAAATCTAAACAGTAACATCAAATCACAAACTACACGAAAGTTGTCCCTTTATTATGGGGATTTACCCATAAGGGAGATGCACAGAGGAAGAGAACGAACTTCATATATCCCTTTTTTACTCAATCAAGAAACAAGATCGGACGTGATTCCGGTTCGTCTCCATTTTAGTGACACTCTTCCTCAAGCAAGGCAGCCGATAAGTCATCGAAGGGTTTGTTTGAATAATGGACTGGTAACCATTACTCATTTGAAAGTTTCCCACGGTGATCTAATATCTTTTAAAGAAAATGACGCGAGAACCCGCGGTGAAGAAATAAGGAGATCTTTCTATATCGACATATCAGTTGGCAAAATAATAGGCAAATTCCTACCGGCCAAAATCTGGAGAAGAACAAAAACGGAATTGTTCCGCTTACTCATCACAACTCAGAGGGGATGCCGCTTACTACTCCAATCCTTGTTTTTGCAAGAGTTGCGTTCTTATATGCAAGAGGAAGACTTTGAAAGAACAAAGAAGTTTGGATCCGCAAAAGTATGCTTAGGCAGTTCCTTCGCTGAGCACAACAGAATGAAGAGGAATTTGTTTCATTTCAAATACTTCTTCTTATTGAAAAGAGGGAAGGAGAAAAACCGAAATCTTCCTACTCGAACAATAAGTCCTTTTGTTTACGAGTCTTCTTTATGTCCTTTTGTTTACAAGTCTTCTTTATATAGTAATTCGACCTATTGCTCCGGATCCCCGTTTACTAGGAAGATAAGAATCAAAAGGATCGAACTACCTACTCATTATTCGGAGGTGAATCATAGAACACTAAAAGCTGTGGTATCTTATGGACCTAACATAGGTCACATCCCTCACGACATAAGATTGAAAGATCCAAACCTTCCTCTTCGGAGCGGAAACGGACGTGGCCAAAACATATAAAAAAAGATCGGCCTAGTCGCTCATAGGGACATATCTATCCGGATAGAGGATAGTCTAGATCAATTTTGATCCAAATCTCTATCTATATAGATAGGTATCTCTGTGGATAGAGATAAAGATAGGGATCCCTATAAATCGAAATATATGGAAAAAGTGCACTTTTTGACTACTACTATTTATTATACTTTTTAAAGGAAACATCGTTTTTCGATTTTGACTGAATTGGTCGGAGCGTAGACGAGCAAGCAGAGCCCAGGAAAGAGGTCAGATCGTCATAGAGCAGTCGACTATAAGTATAAGACTGCTGGCCTGAGAGAAGGCAGTCTCTCTCGGGAAACATGGCCCAATTTCTCTTCTTTCTTTTCACACGGGCAACAATTGGGAATAAAACTGACCATGAACATGAGTTTAAAATGTAAAAAAAAAGGTCTGAAAGACTTATTCTTTTTTTTTTAAGGAGGATAATAAAATGTAAAGATTATTTGTTGATGTTATTATGTGTTATTTAGTACCTTTGGGAAAAGTTTTCTACTTTGGAAGTTCTTGACAAGTCCCAAGTGGAGGAGATTAAGAGGTCATTAAAGAATTCTTCCTTTTAGTTCTCTTCGATGTATCGATCATGCATTCCTAAACCACATAAGCCGGGGGAGATGCGCCCCATTAGACAGCCTCATAAGGCAGACATCATTGTCATGGATACGGCTTTTGAACATCGTTTTTTAAGACATCTTTCTAACGTACTCCCATGGGTTTCGAAAAGGGAGAGGAGTCATCCCCTTTTTCGCTCATGTTCCAAAATTGGGAAAGGTTGTTGATAGACTCATTCAAGCAGATATAGTAGGTTCTTTTTTTAATATTAATATTCATATTTGCATTTCAACATTAAGCGCGCATATTGGGCAAGGTAATGATGCCTTCTTTAATCTGATTGAAGCTAGTGATATCAAAGATCAGAATCGATCAAGTTATGCATTCTTTTTTTAAGGAATACATCGGGTAAGCCCCTTATCTCCAGTTCTTTTTAATATCTTCTTACATCAACATATCATGTTGATTCATATCATATTTGGAGTAAAAAGAAGGAATTTATTGTTGTTATATATGCAGATAACTTTGTATTTGCAATTTTTTATTTGCTATTAAGAAGGGGCCAGAGTCATAAAGAGTAAGCCAAAGCTTCCAACAGATGTTGATCAAGTCTTTGGCCGAGCTCAAACTCAAACTCTTTTAAAAAAGCTTGGAACTCATTCGCGAAGTCAGTCAACCCTGCTATACTATACTATACTATACTATACTATACTATACTATACTATACTATACTATACTATACTATACTATACTATACTATACTATACTATATTAGGAGTACTTGTCTCCATTCACTCAGACGGACTTATGAAGGCACCCACGAAGAAATTCCTCTGAATGCCTTAAAAACAAAATAGAAAATCAATTACAAAAGAAAATGCTCAACCTTGAGGAAGTACTTCTCCCTAAGATACAGACATATCTAGCTCTATATTGTTTTAGTCAAAATGAGAATGACGTCATTGCATACTTAAAAGACTTTTTTAGATAAAAAGTTATATAACATTTGGGCAGTTAAAAAAGCAAAATATAAGAATCAAAGGAAGAAAGAAAAAATCCGGAATCTTTCCCTAGACCAGAAAAAAAGAGTAGTAGCTTCTCAGCGGTCAAGGCGGAATTCATACATCAACTACCGTAGTCGCTACACCTCTGATGTCTTGCCCATTTTTTAAAGAAAGAGGACCAAGAAGAAGCGCTTTCCTGTCCACGTGAGTTCCCCCATGGATCCTGCCTTGCAGACGATTGTAGCCTTTAGAAAAGTGATTCCCCTGCTCTTGACTCATCAAGCCCTGGATGGATGGCAGTTCTAGCCGATCACGGGACCGCCTCTTTGTCCAATGAAAAGTGAGAGGATTCCCTCTCTGACGACTTCGGTGAACAATGGGCAACTCCTACTACTGAAGCCAGTGGATACTGAGCCTCTTCCTCTCATCTCTGGGCTGCTCTTGGTGACAGCAACAAACGGTTTTTCTACGCCTCCATTCATGCTAGGAGAGCCCATCATACTATCCGCTGTCTTAGAGACGGGGGATACCACACATAATCTTTTTTATATGAAAAACATCACGGAGACATTCTTCTTTCGGTTGGGGACTGACCCTGAGACCAATCCCTCATCTTCACCTTTTTGATTCTAAAAAAATACTGACTCCCGAGGCCAGCTCTTGGCTCACTAGAAAGGTATCTTTTTAGGAGGTGGAGAGCATTGTGAAAGAAGCTATGATCTCATTTTTATAAGGCCCCGGGCCAGATAGATTCCCCGCTGCCTTCTTCCAGACCTGTTGGGATGTCATTTAGTTTGATGTGTGGGCCGCCATCCGAAACTTCTTTCGATCAGGAAGACTGATTAAGGAGGATCATCATACTATCATTACTCTAATCCCCAAGACTGAGACTGCTGATAGGACTGGAACATTTAGACCCATTTTTCTTTGTCACTTTTTTTTTCATCATTTCTATCTAAAATCCTCACTCTGCGCTTGCTGGCTGATATCATCTCCGGAAGCCAATCAAGCCTTCATTAAGGGCCGAAGAATAACTGACAACATTCTTATTGCCAATGAGCTGGTTCGGAACTTTCATCTTTCTTCTGGTGCTGCCAAGACCTGCCTCAAAGTAGATCTTCGGAAAGCCTACGACAGCGTGAACCGGCAATTTATCTACAATCAAAAAAACCAATCTTCCCTTCCGGCGACTTATGGATTCCATCTAAATCTACAAACGCGTCTTTTTTGAAAAAACCTCGATTGAGTCTAGGAGACAGGCTAAAAAAAAATCCAAACAGGTTGGAGCTGCTTTTGCTTACTCCTTTCCTTGGTACTGCCCAGCAGGAAGGAAAAAGACTAGATCTCGAACCGTTGCCAGCAGCTTAGAATTCTACAGTGGAAAAGTATGATTCGTTCATCCGGAAGAAAGGATATAGAGCCGGCCGGTATTGTATTTCATTAAAAAAATGCTGACACCCGTGCTCTCTGGACCTCACGAAGTTCTTGTTCATACTAAGCCCACTTATTCTTATCTCCCTGTCTGTGGCTCCCTTTGCCCACAATCACAAGCCCACTAGGCATAAAGAAAAAAGTTCCACCCTGTGCCAAAGCAGGCATCTTTCTTGGCTATCCTTCCTTTTGGCCAAGGGTCTCGCATATATGATTCTTCTTTGAAACTTTTCTTTTTGCACTTCCAGGAGTATCAGCGCTGCTTTGATAGGACAAGCAAGGTTTGAAGAGCTCTTACGCGGAAAGTCTTTCGCTCTCTCTTATTCAGCAAACTGACCTCAGTTATTTGTAAAAATAAAATGAAAAAAAAAAGAATAAAGAATCGAATCATAGAGTTCTGATTTCTACCGAAAGGGAGAGGAGAACAAATCAAGATCGACTGACTTACTGGAAAGAAGCGAAACTCGACTGCTTGGACAGAGTGGGATAGATCTATTGCCAGAGGTAGAGACGGATAGGTAGCTAGACTTCCATTCCAAGTTGAGGCACGAAGTAGCGAAGACAGTTCAGTTAGATTTTGCGGATGCTGGAGTGAGTTTTTGAGAAAGAACAGAACTATAGACTTTAAAGGATAAGTCGGAAGAAGATCAACCGCCCTTCCTATGCTCTTTAGAAAGTTGTTTTAGGGCATTAAGAAAGGTAGACCGTCGGGGTAAGGAAAGGGTCGATGTACATAGATTCTATATATAGAGCCCTGTATAGCTAGCTTCCTTCTTCATACGAAGACATCTTTCGAGAGTGAATGAGATAGTTCGTATGAGGTATTACGCGGATACTCCTTATATAGGGCCTCATTATGCTCGACCGTAACGTAAGGGGGAGGATGGACAGGTTCGTCAGAATAAGATAGCTGAGTACATACTTTGACTCAGGACCAGGAAAGAAAGGATAGGAAACCTCGAGCAACGGGGGAGGGTACGGAGCTCGTTCACTCGTGAAAAGAATCCGTTGCAACAAGTATGAACTTATGTTGCTTGATGGTGGCTTACCAATCAGATCCACTGCCCATCCACGAAATGGCCGCGGTTTCACTATAGGATGCAAGTTTTCAGCTGGAACACTTTCTATGGATCCATTTCATTCAACTAGTGAAAAAAAAAAGCTTATTCTAGCCTTAGGCGCCTTTTGTTGTTTTGAAGGGCAGGAGCATAATTATTTCTCCTTGGCACAGGAGCTCTCTCATGAAATGAATCGCAAATGTCAGGGGGGCAATGTTCTCATAAAGCTAGATATGACCAAAGCTACGACAGGCTGGAATGGCCCTTACTTTTTGAAGTATTGGCAAGATTTGGTAAAAAAAAAGATGGATCAGTTATGTTCGTTCAATGTTTACTAACTGCTGGTTTTCAGTGCTCTATAATGGCAGTGTGCATGGCAAAATCGTCACGGGGACTAAGGCAGGGAGACCCGCTGGCTCCAAGTTTTTGAATCATTTTTCAGTCGGGGGCTATTAGCTCTGTATGCTGCGGGAGCGGTAAAGCTTCATGTACCTCGCGGCGGCCCGGCAACATCATCTCATATATTATATTATTTGCGGATGATACAATAATCTTCACGAATGGGTCCAAGCGCTCTCTCGAACGGCTTATGGAATCTACCTCGGGACAGCTCATAAACAAGGCGCTTGCGGCTGTTTTGTACTGTCCAAACCAGCATAGCGGGCACACTCGGCTTTGCAAGGAAAGACCTACCCATTCAATACCAGGGAGCGCCGCTATTCTCAGGGTCTATAAAAAAGGCCTATTTTCCGTTTTGAATTGAGAAGGTGAGAAGAAGCAAGTTGGAATGGAACTATCAAAAGGAGGAAAAATAACCCTCATTCAAGCCGTTCGGCAATCCCTGCCTCTCTATGTTCTGTCAGTATAAGCCCCCCCAATTTAAGTTCTAAACAGATGGGAAAACATGTATACTTCTTAGGGTAGGGGGCCAAACATCAGAGGGATAACAACATCATTGGATAGGCAGGACCAACCTACACCGGTTTAAGAAGGAGGTGTGGGACTGAAAGATTAGAGGAAATAATGCAGTCTTTTAAGCTCTGGATGATTCCAAACTAAGGATTCTCTATGGGTCAATTACATGCGCCGCAGGTACATGAAATCGGATCAACTCGGTCGACTAAGCTTTATGGTCTGCTGCACCCATGCCTCTCTCAGCCGCAAGGACGGGGTGGGCCTAGTCAAGCAACAGGGTGGAGACAGCCCCCCAAACGTTCCCATCATATTCTTATGAGGAGGTGATTGAAAGACTCGAGGCTTTCGCCTCTTCGTACAACAAAATAAAAGTCAGGGAAGACTTTGTGATTTCTTGGGAGGAGGACCTTAAGTTAAGAGAGGCATCCCCCGAGAAACTTCGAAAAGTCGTCGAAGTGATGGATGTACTTCAGAACTCTACAGACCCAACAACGAGGCCTAAAATCCGGAAAAAAGCCGGAGACGAGTTAGTCCGACTAGTTCGAGATTGGGAAAACTCGAGAAGGTAAGGTAGTTGGGTGGGAAATATCATACTCATACTTGTTCTACACGGCCGTTGACTGGGATAAGGGTCTGGGTCTGGGTATGGGCGATCTAAATGCTCAATCAATTCCTACCAACCAAGGCTGCAAGCGCGTGCTGTTGGTGATCCAGAATGGTCTACCTCCATTTGGGAAACTCACAGGCTTCCATTGATTGGCCATGAGGCTTTTTTAGTCATTCGTTACTGCGTCAGTGGTCTTTTCTTTGATCCACATCCTTAGCCAAGACAAAGTAAGTCCGCGAAGAAGGAAAAGGGAGGAGCCTACGCTTGATTCGTATAGAATTGCATGATGCACCCTATCTGGGGGCGTCCTTCTTCAACTTCAATTCACGATGGCACTCAGGTGAAGGTCAGACACTTTTCCTGACATGGCCTTCCGTACAATCCAATCTCTCTGTTCTGTGTGTGAATGCCGATTGGGGAATTCTAATGAAACATCCTCAATGGACGATGATTTCCGTTCTCTTTTGTCTTGTTGGTTTCGAAGATGGCTGTCAGTCTTCAGTGAAACTGACGAGTACGGGAATCCCTATTTGCCTACGGGGCGCCTCATTCTGAAAGCATGGATTGCTTCTGAGAGCCTAGTTCTCTCGGATCCCATACAAAGATGAAGGAAGGGATTTGACGTCACCAGCAAACGCGGAATTCTCAATTGCACTTTCCAAATCCTGTGGGCGGAGATTGGATGAGTAGTGTGCACTATCGGATTACTATACTATGACTGAGTCATATATTAATGGAAATTGTTTTCTTTGTAATGATAATGATGGTAGTCAGTCAAGATTGATCTGTTAGACGAATAGTCAGCCATCAGGCTCGTGGCCAATCAATCGCTAGTGCATTTTTTTTTTACCGACCAGAATATTAGAATAGCAAATGGATTCTTCGTCTCAATGCCATGGTTTTAATAAGCATAAGGAGCCTGGCCTTGAACTCCCCTACCATTGGAATTGCATCCATGGGCATTTATATCCATTTAATGATTTTTTGTTAGAATTCTATTTTAATGCGCAATAACTTTTTATTTAGTCCTCCCTTATGCCATGGGCTTTGTTAGCCAAGACTCGAGGCAGCGCATTTCTATAAACTATATCAATATATATTTGATTTCGAATTCTATAGCAATTTGCTTCTAAATCAGACTGAGAAAGTCAAATTCTTTGTTTGCATTTCGTTCAGAATAGAGTTTTCTCTTTTTTCCATTTTGTATTTTTTAAGGCGGACTGGACCAACTCGCAGCTCGTAGCAGCAAAATTGCTGATTCGATTCTTGCATAAGCAAGTCCACCAATAGTCATAGGTTTTTGATCCAAAACCTAGGTCGAAGAAGAAGACGAGACTGAATTCTGAACTAAGATTGAGGACCCGAGAATGAATATACATATATCTATATCTATATATCTACATCATTATTTAAATGGGAGTTTCAAAGTGGTCCCATCCGATAGGGCTTGAATAGTTATTTCCCAAACTCAGGCATATTAGGTCCCCATGCCTTCAACTATCTCTGCTGATCTTTTTTTTTTTTAATCAACAACTAGTACCCCGCCGATATCAGAAATAAAGTACAAATGAGCCCTCTTATTAAGGAAAATCAAAATGATAGCCTTCCGAGCCATTCTCATTTCAAAAGCAAAAGATCACCATCGCAGAGACATCCTTACACACTATGCGGTTGGTTTAAGTGCATCTCTCTCCATAGAGGACGGACAACCATAATCAATTTATCTCTTTTTTCAGCATGGATGCCACCCCGGAAAGTTTTTTTATAAGATTTGACAGACGTTCCTAGGGCTTCCAAATACATTAGCCAATATGAGACGTAAACATGTCAGTCAGCCAGGTCTAAAATCCACTTTTAAGTCTTATTGCTTTCTTTTTGAGTCCTCAAAATGAATTTGCAATTATGGAATCCTATCTTAAAGGCCAGCCCTATATTTTATTAATAAAAATGGAATCGAAATTTCATGAGATGGGAATTAGTATCAGAGAGAGAAATAAATGGCTTCTCTGCTTGCTAATTTTTGGCTATGAGGCTCTTTGAAGATCCAGGTAGACAAAGGATTCGTCATGGGGAGGCAGGCAAGGGGAAAAGGGATGTTTGCTTTGGTACCCGTCAATCATTTTGAATCCCGCTTTCATTGACCTTGAAGTCTGAGAGAAGGCTTTTTATTTCTATTAAAAGATCACAAATAAGAGGGGTGATCAGTCCTCTTTCAATCCTTCATCTTCTTATGAGTAGCCGCCACAGGGGGTCCTCAGTCTGAATCCTCCACTAGCATTGGACCAACAGTCAGTCTAGCTCTCGCTCTTATCCAATTTCCTTATCCTTTCAGGGCAAGGTCGGAGTAGTAGGCAAATACAATTTCTTTTGTTGCATGCGGACCCGCTTGTGAGACTGAAGAAATTGAAGCTAAATGACAATCTGAACCTACTTGCTTACAGGATCTTTAAGAAACTGTGGACTTTTGCACCTTTCTGTCTAGCTTGAGTTATCTTTTAGTTCTCTCCCCTCGGCAAAGTGGATAGGAAAGAGTCTTGCTTCCATTCCACTAGCCAAGAATAAGGAGAGTTACTTTATCTTTTGAACCTCTTAAGCTGACTTTTTGAAAAAAGTGGTACACCCCTCAGAGATATAGGGACCGCCATGCTCGTCCACTTTCTTGATAAACGACTCGATGCATTTTCTCTTCCTTGCCGCTGAGACTGAGACATATCAAAAAGATCTATTACTAAAAGGAGATTGGGATCATCCTGTGGTTACCGGATGATGGGAATAACTAAGCAGAAATTTAGAAATGAGCACGAAATGTCTATAAATGAATTTTCTCATTATTCGTTATTTCCGGGTCTTTTCGTTGCATTCACTTACAACAAGAAACAACCACCAGCGTTTGGTGCAGCACCTGCATTTTGGTGCATTCTTCTTCCTTTCCTTGGTCTTTCGTTCCGTCATATTCCAAATAACTTATCTAATTACAACGTATTAACCGCTAATGCACCTTTTTTTTATCAAATCTCAGGGACATGGTCTAATCATGAGGGTAGTATTTTATCATGGTGTTGGATCCCAAGTTTTTATGGATTCCTTTTTTGTTACCGGGGTCGACCCCAAAGCCATAATGTCTCAAAACGAAGAGGCTATAGAGAAACTTTGATTTTTTCCTTTGTCTCGAACTTCGTGAAGAACTCCATTCTATCTCTCCAACAAAAAAGTGGGGCTGCGCCCCAGTTGTACACTCCCTTCGTTCGGAGAACCCTTGTTGATTCTGAACTTCGTTCGCAAAGTAAGCGTCCTTTTCACGGGCCAGCCCTTTTTAATGCGCCGCTTGACCCTGTTTTGAAAATGAGCTTTGCTCTTCTGGGCGCTGGGCGCTCCCGTGGTTCGCGAGAAGGAAAAAGGACTAATCTTTTGTTACATCTGGCACGAGATGAAAAAGAGAGAGCTTCGTCTATCGATGAACAGCAGATTGACGGAGCTCTTGGCATTGCTTTGTTTTTCTCTCCTTTCCTATCAGCGAGTTCCGATCCTTTTGTTCGCAATTTCTTCGTTCGTACCGAACCGCTTGCAGAATCAAATCCTGTTCCACAAGATCCTATATCAGCTATACATCCTCCTTGCATTTATGCCGGAGACGTCGCCAGTGCTATGGGCTTTGGGTTATGTAGATCAAAAATGATGAATGGGATTGTGGCACTCCACTCGCCGCCAATGCGGAAGGATGCCGCCGAAAAGAATGGAACGCTGCTTCGCTCTGCTGGATGCGTCGGATCCCATATAAGAAGCTCGCTCTTTACCCGATCATTCAAACATTTTGTGGGCGGCGCGCCTGCTCTATTGTTGCGTAGCAATAGAAGCCTGCTCATGCTGCTTCGGCGGCGCTTTTTCGCCTTCTCTTCGCTCTGGACAGGAGCGCTAATGGACACGGGGAGGGAGCAGGCGAAGCGTGTCGTTCGTAATGGAAAGAAAGACACCACTACTTCGCCTCTTTGTTGGACCGCCGGCGCGAACACAGTGGTCTCTGACCAGGACCAGGAACCAATTCGAATTTGGATCTTGACATGTCGGTTGTTTTTAACCGTAGGCATCTCGCCAGGAAGTTGGTGGGCTCATCATGAATTAGGTCGGGGTGGCTGGTGGTTTCGGGATCCCGTAGAAAATGCGTCTTTTATGCCTCGGGTATTAGCCACAGCTCGTATTCATTCAGTAATTCTACCCCTTCTTCATTCTTGGACCTCGCTTCTGAATATTTTGACTCTTCCATGCTGTGTCTCAGGAACCTTTTCAATACGGTCCGGATTGCTAGCTCCCGTTCATAGTTCTGCTACAGACGATACACGAGGAAGATTTTTATTGCGGTTCTTCCTTCTAATTACAGGCATATCTATGACTCTTTTTTACCAGATGAAGCTGGAGGCATCGGTCCGTAGAACCTATAAAAAAGAGATGGTTGTGGCGCGAAGTACTCTTGTGCACCTACGTCACTCGGCTCGCGCGCAACCCCGCCCCGTTATGTTATGGAAGAATTTAGCTTCTTGCTGGGCTGGTTATTCAGAGCCAGCAACTGGCTGCCGGATTTCGTCCCGTCCGTAGCGCTTCGGAAGTCACTCTGGCGTGGCGCTGCTGGATACTTCTGATCAATAGGAATAGGAGGAAAAAAAAGCTTATGATGAGCATCTATTGGAGTCGATCATTTCCAAGATCTAATTCGAGTTTCTTATTATGTAGTGGAAACGCCTCACAATCTTCAGTTTTACGCTTACGCTTAAGGGAAGAAATGTTCTTGGTGGATGCAGGCCCTGGTACCCCCAAAATTTGTATGCAAGATGAGCTTACAGGACTGCCAATCAAGCGAGCCACCAGGTTTGAGAATAAGGTGGGATCCAAGAATGTAGTGGCTGGTGAATCACTGATCAAAAAGCGGATTTTTGAGAGATTCTTCATCGATCTAGTGGCCGGTGAATCACTGATCAAAGAGCGAGCAGCCGCCAGGTTTAATGATTTTGTGGGATCCCTGGATGTAGCGGCTGGCGAACCGCTTCTTCTTCCACAAAGATTCAGACAAAACCGAGCTTGGATAGAACTGAAGAAGATTTGGCGAACGAAGAAAAAGGTCAAAGGGTTTATTATAAAAAAAATAAAAGGAGGTTATTCAGTAGCCATCGCAGGTTTCATTACTTTTCTTCCATTCAAAAAAGCTCTTAAAAAAAAAGGATAGCGAATGATCGATTCACCATTGATAGCATTAACCCTAAAAGGAGGGATATTGTGATAATAGCGGCAGATCAAACAAGAACTTGATGAAAAGATAGAAAAAAATTAGGAAAAATCCGAAGCCCACCTTAATCCATTTTGTTGAGGATCTTGCACTTATTCCGGCCCTATATTTACATAGCCAAGAAAGGCTCTGGCGATCATGCGTGACTGCGGAGCGCCTATCGCCCTGGCACGGCACTCTAAAATGCATGTTGGGTTGGGCCAGCAAGAAGACTTCGACTAGGGAGACGAAGAATGGAATTGAAGAAGGCAGCATAGTCTAAGATAACAGAATGGAACACCAACCAACAAGTAAGTGGTGGATTTGGATGGAGTCTCGCAGAAGAAGAGTACGCGCGCTAGCGCGCCCCAAGACGTCAGTCCTTTTTCTGCTTGCTGGCCAAGGTCAGTTTACTGAATCCCTTCCAAACACCAACCCAATTTCCATTCCTTGATGGGAAATGAGCAAGACCATATGTTTATAAAAAATATAGCCCCGTGGTTATTTTTTTTTAAGTGACTAGAACTTCTATCAACTACTATTCTAGCACACAGCTGTGCCATGTGTTTATTCTATTCTATTCTTAAGGTATTCCTTTGAATAACTCATCTTTTCAGGTAAGACAATTTTAAGATCTTCTTAGTCAGCCTATCTGTATTCTTATCCTCTAGTGCGGATCCAATCAGATTTTCTAAAGCCAAGGCCTGACATCCATTGTGGGGATCATCTTTTATCGGGAGACATGGCCTGGTGGTTTCTGATCGAGATTCCTAATCAATAGGGCGAAGAGCTCTTCGCATGATCTGGTCCTACCTTTTGTCTACGCTATTTTTTTTTCCCTTCTCAGCTGCTGTCCTTACTCCGGATAAATTGGAACACATTGATTCCGTTCGTTCCTGCCCTTCGCTTCAGGCCATAGTGCTTCTGAATTATTTCTATACCCCTTTGATGATGCAGCCTCTGACTCTCGTGGGTAAACTCCTACTTGATTAGTCAGAACTTCTCTGTCTCAACTCGTGGACCTATACCTATCTATCTTCTTCTTTTTCAGAGATAGGGGTTTGCTATTCTCACGGATTGCTCATATTTTTTTACCCCATTGAATAGTTTTTGCCTTGTTTCAGCCCTTCCTTCATCTGAACCTTCCAGTACTAATCTATCTTTATGGGGAAGACCCTTCATCTGACCTCCGAGCTACCCTGTCAATTGTAAAAAGTAGTTGAGTCGTGTCTCGCAGGAGCAAAAAGAGTGAAATGAGGACGTAAGCCCCCTAGGTCTTCCTCTTCCTTCTAAACTAATTGCTTTCGCTTGACTCTTCCAGTAAAAAAGTATACTGAGTGGTTGAAGGAAAGCGAAAAGGAATGGCTTTTTCATGTACCAAATCCGGTGAGCCAGACATCAAGCAAAAATGGACATACAATCAAAGAGTAAGGAGCAGTTATTTGCAATGACGGGTGGATTGGTCAGAGCTGCAAGGAGTTTGCCAAAGGCTTTCTCATTCGGAAAAACAATTTCAAGTATATTTCCCTTCTCCATTCTCTGCTCGGATGATTGCCGCTTGTGTGAATTTCATTGCTGTGGGTCCCGTGTGTGCTCGAATAAGATTGTTTTAGGATTCTATTTAGTTGAATTTCTTGACTCCGCGGTGCTGGTTATCGAGTTTATGGCGCCGCCGACCATCCAAAAAGTAAAAGATGGCGTCGGCATTTACTTATTATGCTCTCTTCTAATAGTGGTCCCTTGGTATTCAGGTTGTAAAATCCTGATAGGAAAGTAGACTGTTATACCTTGTTTTTGTAATGGCCTATCTTCTTTAAAAAGCCGAAAGATAAGGATTTCTAAAAACTTTTGCGTTCCTTTTTCTTTTTTAGGATGCTGGTCTCATGTTTGATCTGGTAGCGATTAAAGAATGAATCTTGCTCTGGCGATCATGGTGGGATTGGTACACCTCTATATGCTGTAAAATGAAGGTACTCTTGAGTTCATGCTACGACCGCCGATTGTTCCTGTGACCACACGCCGTACCAACAGAAAACTATCAACCTATCGGTATGGTTTGTTGTTCACGTGTTATGATCTCGCTCATCAGATTGTTCCCCCCTCCCCTGGTCAATGGCGGTGAGTTGATTGACCAAGGCCTTCCCTTACGACGATGGAATTTCTTCCATCGGCAAGAGTACCTTTGTTTGTCTCCTTCAACTTTAATGAAAAGCCTAGTCTCTCGATACTAACTAATTAGTTAGGAGAGGTGCTTACTTTTGTAGTTAAGGATTAATACCCCATCCCATTCCTTTTTCTTTGAAAAGAAAACCTTACCATTTTTGGGCCGCTGTTACCATTTCCATTTCCGGAACCTAAACCTAACTAATACTTAGTTGTTTCCATTTCCTCATCTGGTGATAGATCCTCATCTTCTTCTGGCTCAAATCCCTTTTTCATATCCAGGGCAGGCTTTAGGTACGCTTTAGTTTGAAATCATTAAAGATATGCTCGACCTCGTTTATGTCCATGGTACCATCGTACGTACCTTCTACTATCAACCAGATGAGATAGGGCTTTGAAAGGTCAGAGTCAGTCTCCTCTTTCTTTTATTAGGTCGTTTAGCAGTTCCCCAACCAGCTTTCTCCCCGAGAAAGCCTTCCTGAGATTCAAAGAAAAAGGTTTGAAGGTTGATCTCTGGGGTCAGTGATAGTTCGGAACCAGCAAAGGGAGGCTGAAAAGCCGTAGTGCTAACGCACGCCCTGTAGTTTTGAAGCAGGCTTCGACAGCAGCGAGCTCCGCGTCGAAAAGCGAAGCGAGCCGCGCTAGCGCGCTACTCTTCCTTTATGAGCGAGACTCTATCCAGATCTACTGATCTAAGAACTCCGCGAGCGAGCCATGAGGCGCCTATCGGCAAGGCTTGGAAAAGCCTTAAGTTTAGGCTCCCTTCCTTCACCGAACTGATTCACCCGGATCCAAACCTGCTGAGCTAGCGAATTTATCCTTTACGAGATCTCGGCTCTTCGGAATGATTGGAGAGAGCCCCGCCTCCTCTTGGTTGGTGCCGGGCCCGAGAGTGATGGGACTACTTCCTTAAAGAGCCTTTCGTTCGGGCCGGCAGGAGGGGCCCTGATCTATCAATTGAGGGAGCAAAAAACAGGCTTTGCTCCCCCTTTTAAAAATGAAGAAAGAAAGAAGGGTCGAAGTTTAGACCGCTCACAGTAGTTCTACCCATAGAAAAGATCATGAAAGAGGCGATCAGAATGGTACCCGAATCCATTTACGATCCCGAGTTTCCAGACACATCGCACTTCCGCTCGGGTCGAGGCTGCCACTCGGCCCTCAGACGGATCAAAGAAGAGTGGGGAACCTCTCGCTGGTTTTTGGAATTCGACATCAGGAAGTGTTTTCACACCATCGACCGACATCGATTCATCTCAATCTTGAAGGAAGAGATCGACGATTCCAAGTTCTTTTACCCCACTCAGAAACAGTTTTCCGCCGGACGACTCGTAGGGGGTGAGAAGGGCCCTGACTCCATCCCAAACAGTGTACTACTATCGGCCCTACCAGGCAATATCTATCTACACAAGCTCGATCAGGAGATAGGGAGGATCCGGCAGAAGCACGAAATTCCTCTTGTAGTGAAAATAAGATCGGTTCTATTAAGAATAGGTCGTCGTATTGATGACCAAGAAAAGTATGGAAAAGAAGCAAGCTTCAACACTCCCCAAGAAAACAGAGCCCTCATAGTGGGGAGGGTAAAGAGCATCCAACGCAAAGCGACCTTTCATTCCCTTGTTTCGTCGTGGCACACCCCCCCCACAAGCACCCCCAGGCGAAGGGGAGACCAGAAAACGCCTTTCGTTTTCCCCCCTTCAGCGGCCCTAGCCGCCTTCCTTAACAAGCCCTCGAGCCTCCTTTGCGCCGCCTTCCTCATAGAAGCCGCTGGGTTGACCCCGAAGGCCGAATTCAATGGTAGAGAAGGCTTTAATAAGAATTTGGCCATGAGAGACCTTCTTAAGTATTGCAAAAGAAGGGGCCTGCTGATAGAGCTGGGCGGGGAGGCGATACTAGTTATCAGGTCAGAGAGACGCTTGGCCCGTAAGTTGGCCCCCTTTAAAAGCCATTCCTTATTAATAAGGATTTGTTACGCGCGATATGCCGACGACTTACTACTGGGAATCGTGGGTGCCGTATTTCTTCTCATAGAAATACAAAACCGTATCACCCACTTCCTACAATCCGGCCTGAA